>VXAD01013541.1:97087-134200 GCA_013399195.1 Dicrurus megarhynchus
GAAACCCTCGAGCAGTTGTGGGGAAAGCTGCAAGTTGAGGGAAGGGATTTTCACAGGCAAGCAGAAACCATCCCGGGCGGCTGCCTTGCCGTGACACTGAGCCACAAGAGAACTGTTTAACTGTTTTCATGTGGAGATGTCTCCATAGCATGAGCAAGAGAGACTCCTCTCCCTAAGTGGACTGAGAAAGGTTATTATAGAGATGGTAAACTGACTGAAAAAATCTCGAGGGTTGTTTTTTTACGTTGTCGGTGGGAGGAGGGAAGAAGGTGGGGGGAGGAGAAGTGTTCTGAAGGTTTAGTCTAACTTTTTTTTTCCTGCCTTTTAGTTTGTTAATAAACTTCTTTATGCTTCTAAGGTTTAAGTTTTGGGCCTGCTTTGCTTTCCCCTAGTTCTTATCTCACAGAAGGAAAATAAGTAAGTAATGGGCATTTTGAACCAAACCACTACAGAAAATAACCCAGAGACCTGATTACATCACTTGGACCAAACTGTGGTTTCAACATTCAAGAGACAACACTGACAGCTACTCTGGGTCTGGGGAGGGGGAAGAGTCTCCAGCATGAATGAAGAACAGGTGAAAAAATGGTTTTAGCCCAAAATCCGAGCACTCTGCAGTGGGAAAAAATGCATGTGAAATCCAGGGTTTAGGAATACAAACCCTATACCCTGACTCTTGACTAAGGACCATCACCAGCAGCAACACTGGCACTGCCAGATGGAAAATAAGGATTCAGTTTGGGCCCCTAAATCTCTAGTGTACTAGTTTGAAAGCAAACTAGTGAGAGACGCCATGTCAGAACTACAATTTAATAGGAAAATTAAAAATAAAGGCAGAAAACTAGCTGAAACTGACAGAGTCAGGATACAACCTGACACCCTGTCAGTCAGGGTGGTGGTAGCAGTCTGATTAAGTGGTGGCTGCAGTCCTCCTCAGGCAATAGATAAGGTTCTATTGAAGCAGTGATCCTGTAGAAGGTTCTGGTCTTCCTCTGAAGGTCCAGAGGTGGTTATGTAGCTCTTGTCCTCTGGGAATCCAGCAGGCTGACTGTGGTGTTTCAAACCTCAGATTATATCCAGGTAGGAATGCTTGGTTCCTCCCCGTGTGCAGAGCCTCTCACAATGGGGTGATGTAATTTTATGAGTCATGCAGTGAGATTTGGTGGCCCATTAAGAGAAGATATCTCTCCGGAGGGAGTTATCAGGGATGTGTCATGGAAGAGATAAAGAACACTGCCCCACCTGGTTCTAACATCTTATCAAGATGGTGATAGAATACATACTTTTGGTTACATCTTATGTTGTAACCTAAGACATCTAGAGATACCTTCCCACAGTCAAAGGAGAGGGACAAAGGAGAGATCAGATGTCAGTTTACTCTGAAGGGAAAAAAGGGTAATAGTAAACAGTGAATAAAATGTAAAACTTTGCAAAGTGACAGCAAAGTTAAGTCACCGGTCATCAGTAAGTGAAATAGATTCATTATCGAAAGTGTAGTGAAATGTTTCTGCTTATTTAGGATCAGAGTCCATCATTTCTATAAGGTGGAAGATATGGCAAATTCCTCATACGCAACTGTTTTGACTTATGTGATAGCCCTAAATAATACACAAGATGTTATAAACGGAGAAGATAACGATTTGCTGAACAATCATCCGCATGTCACACAGATTCAAGTGACAGAGCACAGCAAGACATCAGAGACAGTCAAAATGGACAGAAGTGTGTTTATGGGTGTTTAGGAACAAAACTGCCTTGTTTGCTTCAAACTCAAACTGGCACAAGCCCGCTCCTGGGACTGAACTTCCTCCATCTTAAAATAGAAGGGGAAATCTCTAGGAAGTAAATGCATGCACTGAGCCATAAGGAGAGATGAGCATTGGGAATCTCCTAATGATTTTCCAGACAAGGACAGGTGCAGCTCAGCAAAAATGTAAGATTCAAATTTAGTTCCAGCTTGGCACAGAGACAGGAGGTACCACTGCCTGCAGTGGATGAAGCTGGGGAGTGGTGGCCACATGGAAGAGTGATGGCCAGTGCGAGAGCTGTTTTGCAACCTGTTGAGCCAGGGACATCCAGAGTTGCTGAACTGGTAGACAGAAAACGGAGAAGTGTCTTTGCTCAGGTAGAGGACCACTTCTACACCAAAGCATTAAGAAGGGCAGCCTTGCATATCCTCCTCAGAACATTTGGCTTGGTACCATGTTTGGTCACTTTCCTGCTGCTCCTCCTCTGGTCATGGTGCTGCTTGGTGAAGAAACAGGTTCCCAGTCTTCAGTGGGGTGAAAGAGTGTCATCATCTGAACTGAGCCACACACGTGGTCCTTTTCAAATTAATTATGGTGCCAACACATATGGAGTACAGTGCACAGTGCTAATCAACATAAACAACTCTGTCAAAATAAAAGAAAGAACATTTGACTGAGTTCTCAACTTACTTTTTAAGGAAGTCATGAAACTGCTTCTCTTTGAACTTGAATACTTTAATTGTGCTTGATGCATTATACAATTCTTCTAATCAGAAACATTTATATTTTTAAAACTAACTAAAGAGATGGTGTCAAAGGACTTAAAAGACATATTGTTATCAGGGTGAGTAAACAAAAATAAAAATGTTGTAACTGTTACACCTAAAACTTTGTGGAAGGAAGTCAGCCATCTATTTATGTGGTTATAAAACAAAATATATCACAATTGTACCTTCCATGATGAACCTATCTGTGATAGAATAGAAATGAAAAAGCATGTTACACCAGAAAAAAAAAATTATTTAAACCCATGCCAGCTGCCTGTTCAATGGTTGGTATAGTACATAAATTGCCACATTCTGGTGGGCTACCCCCACCATCCTCGCTGTCCTGCATGAATGCATGTGCCTTAATGATACAATGGGTAAGTGCCTGTGGTGGTTTTAGCAGTTTGGAAAAACTTCTGTGATGGGCACAGAGCCCATAGCTGATAGACAGGTTGTTAGACCAGTTAAATAAATTGGTAATGCCTCCATGATGTACATATTTAAAGAAGGAGGAAATGCACAAAGTTCCTTTTCTGTGCTTCCCCGCCTAAGGGTAGCGAGGCGAGGGGATCCTGGGCCTCCTCCCGGAGCAGGCACTGGGGCCCCCCCTGGCGCGGCGAGCGGGGCTGGGCCAGCTGGGAGAAGCTGCCCCAGAGCCGCAGGCAGCCCTGAGCAGCCCAAAACACGCGGCATGAATCTTTGCAGCTTGTGCAGCCCACATGGGGCCAGCAGGCCCTATCCCTGAGGCCAGCACGGCTCGCACCGAATCAAGAAAAACATCATGAAAAGCCAGCAACGAAAGACAGGGTGAGGCTTTCACCGATGCAGAGCCCGAACAAGATCAACTTCTCAGCTGAAAACTTACAGACACCAACTTTCTTCTAAGTCAGAGAAAAGGGAAAGTGATGTCACATGAGGAGGCCAACATGGCGGTGCCACGGTCAGTGGGGAAAGGGAAAGAGAGGAGGTGCTCACAGCGCCAGAGCTGAAATTCGCCTTGCAGGCCATGGTGAGGACTATAATACAGCAATTTGTTTTCCCTATAATTCATGAGATGAGGTACCTGGGAGGATGCAGAAATCCATGTGCAGTTCTTGAAAAAAGTGCTCAATGCCAGAGCCCATAGATGTTGTGAAAGGCTTTTAGAGATTGAAGAAGAGAGCCTTTGTTTTCATCTGGAATAGCTCATCCTTAAAAGACTAAAACCCCATGACTATTATGACCCATGATGGCAGTGGGGGAAGACTGCAAGATTCATGGGAGGGATATTTTTTCACTGCAGCAGATTCAGGTGGACTGTTGTTTGTGAAGTTTGCAGAAGCCACGCTGGAGAAGTTCACAGAGAACTCTCTTCCATGGGAGGAATCCCACGGCACAGCAGAAGAAACTCTTTTCCTTAAACATAAAGAAAGACTCTTAAGAAATGAAACAGTGACCAAAACTCCATGTTTGTTTCCCTTGCGCGGATTGGTGGAAAGAGGGAGGTACTGGAAGAGAAGGGTGTTCTGGAAATTTGCTTTGGTTTCTCATTATTCTTTTTACTTTTAATTCTATTAGTAATAAATCTTCTTTATACTGTGAATTTGGACCTGTTTTGTCTTGAAGTTTTTTTCTGTTTTCCTCAATAATCCTTATTTCACCTCATGAAAACGAAGTTTCAATCTCCCCTTCTCTGCTTAACTATAGCAGAGGCAAACAGGTTTTGTGGTGCTGGTGCCTAACCAGTGTCAAACCGCGACAGTGCCATAATACAGAAACAGGAAACTTGCCCCATAATATTTAATTGCATAAGGATATTTTAAATAGAAAACATCACTATTCTTTTTCTATCTGTGAAGCTATTCCAAACAATGGGAAGTAAAATTTAATTAAGCCTAATTCAAATCTATTCCCTATCTCCCAGTGGAAAAGCCTTATCTACAAGGGCCCAGCTGCCAGGCTTGCTGAGAGGGGCATACTCAGGGTGGTTTATGCCAAGCAGACATTCCATTAATGCATAAACTGTTCATATAGCCAAGACAGGAACCCAAATCTTTCAAGTGAAAACACAAGTGTCACTGGCATTCACTTGCATGGTCTCTCATCCCCATGAGTTTTTCACGCACAGGACAAAAATCCCTCATTGATGATGAGGATAAATAGACTGAATTTCATTAGGTGAGGATAAGTTTGGCCTTGGTCTTCTGCCTGACAGAAAGAGCATCTCTCTCATCCTACCTACTGGATTGTAAAATAAAGTAAAAGATTGATCTCTGCTCCTTTTATTTTTGCAGTACTAGCCTTCAGGAAAAGCTATCAACTGTAAGTCCAGACTGATAAATGTGCTTCCCTTAGCTCTGAGAAAAGATCTAAGCTCCAGAGAAGGCAACAATTTAAAACACATCCCCGCCTGAAGGGACCTTTGTTAAGTGGCAAAGCTACTGCCTGGTCAGTGTGCTGCCTCCTGCTGCTGCCCATCCATGCCTCAATCTTTCCCCACGCCTTGCAGAGAGACAGGACTCTAACCCGGGGCTCTGCAATCAGCTGCCAAGACAAAGCGAGTAAAACCACAAAACACTCCACATCATGGTGCACAACTCCTTTTTTGGACAGTGATTCCTGCCTTAAGGATCACACACACAACACCTCATAGCATCAGCCCCATGAGATGTGGGTGGACCAGTCCAGCACCAAGGGCCTGGGGCACAGGACACCACTCTGGTCAGTCAGCCTGGAGGTCTGCAGGGGAGAGCTGGGCTCCTACACTTTGTGATTTGTCCCCTTGGGCTTTAGCTTCTACACAGTGCTGCACTGATTCTTCAGTCAAGGCCTCTTCTACAAACAGATCAGCATTCCAGTCACAATAACAGGAAGTGATATTGGAAGAATCAAAAGAGGAAAACTCTTAATAATCTCTCAGTCACCTGGCTTCACAAAACTCACTGCCTTCTGCATCACCTCAAGATCTTAAGCCTATAAAAGTGTATATGTGTAACAGAGCCACAGAGACTTACCTACTTCTCATTATAAAACTTGTCTTTGTCTTTTTTCCATGATGTGTAATACTCTCACCCCTCTTCATACATCCTAGGTTAGAGTATAAGCTCTCTAGGACAGGGAACAGATTTTGTTTGTTTGTTCGCAGTATGAAGGCACTAGCACATTTTTGTTTCTTTATAAATAAATAACAGGTAATGAACTTCACCTCATATACCCTAACTTTGATAGAATTCCAGATAACTTTACAAAGACACTCTGTAGAGTAAGCATTACAGCATCTGCATCAAAAGAGTAGTGAAAATACCAGTTTGACTAATGAATTTAAGCTGAGTTTGTGGAGGTATTAATTCAAATTTATTCATTCAATTTGTGGTAACAAATCCTTAATTATTATTGTCTGTAGATTATTCAAGCATCCTCTTTCTATCCTTGGACATTCTGCAATAATCAAGCACATTAAAAGCATGCCAACTGGTTATTTCTAAGGCAGTACCAAAAATTGCTCTCACTGAAAAGCTAGGGTTATACTGAAATCATGAACATTTGCATTTATAGAAACAAAGCTTTGATCAATATTCAATACAAAAACTGTGAATACATTTCGTACCTTGCGGGAATTCCTAAACATCTGAAAGGAATAAAAACAGCAGATAACCTTCTATGGGAGGCTTGTAGTTTAAAGAGAGAACTTCACTGGGCACAAAACTCATCAGACATATTTTAAATTTAGTTCTCATAACATCATTCCAACATTTAAGGGTTTATTTAGGATCTAACTGGGACAAAATGCACTCTTACATTGACTGTGAATCTCCCAACTTCTTTTAGTTTATTTTTCTGTCCGTCCGCTAAGGACTTCTGTCTCTGAGAGGTTCCATCATGCGTTTGTTCACTTGCATTCAGAGCTGATCTCCATTTTCTCTTTGTCCTGCCTGATCTACTCTATTCAATTCAGCTGCAGCTGAGTGTCCACAGCTGAGCCTACTGCAGACCTCGCTCAAGAGCTGCAGATGTTCTCTAGATCTTCCTGGGATGTGCTGGCTGCATTGCCAGGAAATTCAGTAAAGTAGGGCTCAAACTGGGCAATAGAATTGACCCTGCCCTGGCACAGCAGCCTCTGTCGATCCTGTACAATGTTCTGCCATGGAGCAGCACTCACCCAACCTCGTCCAAAGAGCACAATATACTTGCACAGTAATATAACCCAACACAGTAATATATCCCAGCCAAGTACAAACAACATAATGGAGCTGGTTGAAAAATTTGTTTGGTATTTTATGGCATTTTTTACCCATTTTATTTGTTCAGCCTGCCAGAAATTATAGGCGGCCTAAAGCCATTAGAACAAGATGTTCAGGACACAATGTATAAGGCCGGAGAACAAGAGAAATTTATTCCATATCTAAACCAGGACAAATAATTCAGTGTAACATAGAGGAATAAGGAGAGACACATTTAGAAGCAGCCTGGGGATCTCCTTTGCAAAGCACTTTCTGCATTTACTTTGCCTGCTACCAGCATGTCCCCCCTTCTTGAGGGGCAGCCAGGCTGTCCTGCTGCCTGAGCGCTCAGAGCATGGATCACTAACAGAGAGCTGGGGACCATCCCCCTTTGCATTCCCATTTCATGTACCAGGCAGTTTCCCTGCAGCACCGGAGGCACAGGGGACATTGGAGTAGAGAGCATGGTCCCTGCAGCCATAGCAGGAATGCCTGTGGGAGGCAGGAGAAGGCTTGCCTGTATCCTCCCGTGAAGCTGAGGGATCTGGTGAAGGCAATCACAGCAGCACATCAGATTTCACTAAAAGGGTGGAGTAGGAAAAATTGGTAGTTAAGTTTATCTTGCATCCCCTGCCCAGCACTTCAGGGTAAGACCCTGAGCTTCACTTCTCTGCTCTGTCTGAGTAGCACTTCTGACTTACTCCGAGAATTTGCCAACCCACAAAACACATCGCAGCAGACAGGAGAAACACAGCAGGATTTGGAAAGCAGAGAGGTGGGGTATAAAAACCAATTGCTCAGGGGACTAGTCTGTCACTCCTAATTCCTCAACCATTTTAAAGTCTTGGTGTGACACTGGAACGCACCCAAGGCTCCTCAGGTTACAACTGCCTTCATCCTCTTTCCTAGCATTTCAATTAAATGCAGGTGTATTAAAGAAAAAGGGAATTCGACATGGTCTTCAAAGGGCCCCTAATCTCACAGGAGTTATTGAAATGGAAAGGATATTTTGAGTCATCTCTCTTTATTTAATTGCCTAATCAGACAGATACTTCCATTGTCTGATTTGTGCCAACATTGAGATTGAACTTAAGATTCACATCTCATAGCTCCTGATTTTATCACATTAGGGCTCAATCGAGTTACAGCAACCCAGACCCTTTCCAAATCATAGCCCGCAGGACTCCTTTATGAAGTGGGTTAAAAAAGACCTTTGGTACTTTCCTAATAGATAGCCTTCATTATTTACAGATTTCAGAACGACAAAAGAGATTCACTGCAGAGCTAAAGCAAGCTGACAGGCTGCATTTGAGGTGCATTAATAGATAAGGAGACATTGCACTACAATAGCCTTTAAATATTTCTGCAGCTCTACTCTTCAACGTATTTTTTAGGCAGTGGAGAATTTGCCACTCTCCTCTGCTGGAATTTTGATCATAAGGAGGGTATCTTCTGGGACAACTCCTTTTCCCATATGCTCCAGACTTGGTCTAGTGCCGAGGTGTTTTAAAATAATTGAGAAGGGGAAACCAGGAATTTTGTGAGAATTTCTTTTCTTCTGATAGCTAACAAGGCAAGAACAAAGGGGGCCTTGCAGGACTGTTTTCTACTGAAACCCAGAGGGTGTCACATCCAGTCACAACCCACTGCTCTTTTGATATGACACAATATGCTATCCAATGGACAGAGACCAAATACTGGACCACGGGTCAGAGGACATTTTTCCTACTTTTAGTAGGAGGAGTAAGGAGTAAGGATTGAGGAGTAAAATAAGCAAGGAAGCCACTGGCTGATTCCATGCTGCCAAGGGTTAACTGTTTCTCTGGTCATTAGTTATAATTAACTGTGTAGTTATGCAGTTTGCTGTTTCATGCTTCCTGGCAGGCTAATGTCATTTTTTCTGGAGCAGAGGGTACAAATTGGGGAATTTAACTGCAGGACCTTTTGTCAAACAATTGTCATTTCTTCCACATGCACAGTCTTTGGGTTATAGTAAATCCAGTTAAATGAAAAGACAATGGGTTTTCTCCCCATGTAAACCAGAGAATAAATGTAACAGCTGCCATCTCTTTTGGTGCTTATGCACCAAAATTAGAGTTGGTAACCAAAAGCTGATGAGGGATCCTTACTACATCAGCACCTGGAAACCTCAGCCAAAGTGCATGTGCCTCTGAGCAAGGTCCTCACCAAACAAACAAATAAACCTCAGTCTTCAAGCATGCACAGCTTAGACAGCCTGGACAGGGAACAGAGGTAAGCTGGAACCAGAAAGGCAATGGCAAATACTCTCTATTTTGTTATACCTCCGTCCAACTCTCTGATTGGTCCTGTTGTATTGATTTCTTGCTCGTTAAACATGAAGGATATAATTTTCAAACACGTTCCTTTAGCTAAGGTTCCTGAGTGTGGATGCTGAAGGCTCAGACGCTGGCAGAAAGCTGGAAAATCTCTCAGCGACCAAGCCTTCAGCATCCACACCTGAGTCTCATTTATAAAGGGGATTTTTGAGATACTTATGGCAGACAACTGTTTGCCCAGGTCACTGAGACACTTTGAACATTTTTATCCAGACACTTAACTAATCCAACAAGAGGTGCCAAACTGACATTGCAGCCTTCCTCCACCCTGCAGTGGCCCTCAGGTTTTGATCAGAGAACACCAGGCTCAGGTGCACAGCACCACAAGTACCACCAGAAAAGTCCAGCTCAGACACTGCTAACCACAGAGGAGAGCATTCAAACCCTGCCTGGGGCCACAAGGGTTGGTGGTAACCTGGGGTTTTGCTGCAGAAAACAAGCAAAACCAGAAGTGCTCAGACAGTGCAAAACCAGAAGTGATGCTCAGACAGCTCAGGTACTTGCTGACCTTCCCTTGGCTTACTGGAGCAGGGCTCTTCTCACCTGGGGAGAACACTTCTAAGACAATACCTCCTCTGAAAGAGTCTTTTCCTAAACACCTGATTACTCCTGTTTGCCCACCAGCACAGTAAAGAGCTGTATTAGGCCCCATTGCCTAATGTATTTTTTTGGTGCAATATATGACCTTGCACCCTTCTACTCTTTTAATGCCCAAAAGGTATCAGGGCAGAGCACTAACACAAAACAAAAAGATCCTAGCAGGGCAAGCAGAAGCTGACAAGACAAAAGCTGAATATCCCTGGAGTCTTTTTCCCTGTTTCTGTAGGAGAAACCAAGCAAACTCTTCCTCACCCGCCCCCTTTGTGCCATTACGCAGGCAGCCTGGTTCACCAGAACAGGTCACATTCACACCTTTGCAGTCATGCTCTAGAAACTTGAGCATCACTGTGTCCAAAAAGTGGGAAAGAAACCTGTTAGGTCCTTGTGCATGAAGTCAGCTCTAGGATGAAATGGTTAAGTGAACTACAGCCATCCTGTCGAGCATTTATGATAACCAGGAGGGGGTCTACTCCTGGCAGCTCTGCTCCAAAGAGGCAGAGTGGTCGTTATTGTCGCAGGCAGGTGGAGTGGGAACAAGGGGATAAAAGTACACGTAACCTCCATTTCCCATTGCTCTCCATGCCTCAGTCATCCTCAGAGAGCTGCCCTCCACTGTGCTTTGCAGGAATCAAAAGTGCCATCTTGTTCTTAACCTACGTGCCACAGCTTGGCACTTGCATACATCATGGTATTATCTGTCTCCTTGTAAAAGGACAGAGATAACATCCTCCTCCAGCTCATCAGCACCTGTGTGTCCCCAGATAAATTAACTACAGCAGCCACTTTTGCTTTTCTCAAACAAATTAAGATTTTGTCCTTAAACTAGGCTACAGGAAAAACATGCACAACATAGGGACAGAGAGATTATGGGCTTCATTCTCAGGCTGCTTATTGCTGCTCTGCTCCAGTGTCATTTCAAAGGATTTTCTCTCAATTTCTAACAACATGACAGTGATCAGAATCTCAATGTGTCCCAGTTCTCCTCCTGGAGAAGGTCAATGAGTTTCTGTCCTAACCTCTGCTACATAAGAACCAAGATGATGCTTCACTCCTGTGATGATAAATCGTTCCTATAGAGTCATTCAGGATTTGATCCTTAGAGTCAGAGCTGGAATTAATTTCATACAGATACAAAGCATGACCCTCACCCTTAGTTGTGCAAACAGGAGACCTCTATTTAGTAGAGATGCAGCAGTGGTTAAATATTTAGAATTCACTTCTAAATAAGGCTGCCTAAAGCTTAAAAATTGCCATGCCTTCCTGTTAGTTCAGTAGCATATGGGAATGCTCCTGGGTTAAATGGAGTGGTTTGTGTCACTGGGAACTAGATGAGCAAAATATTTACGGTGATTATTATCCTGGAGAGCTGAGGTCACTGCTCACTGCATTGTCCTGTTGTTGTGAGGTGTTTCTCACCTCCCTATGCACATGCTCTTGCCTGCTGCCTTTCCTGGAATAGTGAGGCTGTGCAATCCCCGTCCTTGGAGATGTTTGAAACTCAACTGGACTGAGCAACCTAACCTAACTGGAACCACTTCAAGAAGGGGATGGGACTGGGTGATCTCCAGAGGCCCCTTTTAGCCTAAATTATTCTGTGATTTGTTCACAAGAATACAGAACAAGAGTTAGCAGTTCTTTGATTTGTCATCACTTAGCGAATTGGTCATTTATTGACCCTAAAGTCAGGTAGTTTCCTTTCCGTGACTCAGTGTCATGAGTGTAACAACAAAAAGGTAGATCAAAGAGCTTTTTCAGGGAAGACACACTGCATGGTACATGAAGCAAACAATACATATCAGTATTACTGAAATTAGAAACAATAAGGCCCATAGAAGAAAGAAAATTATGGACCATGAAAATGGAGTCCATCTGTCGAACCCAATAATTAAGGCCGGACACTTTATCTGCAGCAGTAGACACTGTTCCCAGTTTTGTCAAAAGGCGAAACTTCACCTGAGCCAGAGCACTGGGTCAGCACTGTAGAAAGTACCATGGGTCGATCAGTAAATGGCAATCTTCCTCCAGGTGAAAGTTGAGCTACAAATGATGGAATGCCACAAGTCCTGCATTATTGTTTCCACCTCTGCAGAGCTGTCCTGTGTGTCCTTGTACTCAGACTGATTCAGCTCAGCTAACTTAAGATATCTAAGTTTAGTCACCTGCTTGTCCAGGCTCCACCTGTACCAAATGGAGAGTGAAACACCTTCAGATTCATCCCTCAGATTGGCTGAAGTTTCCCGTTGATGGTGCCTACCTTTCACCCTTCACCCTCCTTATTTTTACACCTGGTAGGGAAGGTGTCTGCTGACCTTGCCCATTGTGTTTGCAGCCCCCTGTGCTGGTCCTTTCTTGCCCAGTTTCTGTCTGGCACACAAAGGAGCGTTTGTCCTTGGCTGAGGCATCAGGGTACTGCGGCTGGACAGAGCAGGCAGACGGCACCGTCACGACCACGAGCAGTGACCAGACCCACAGCTCTGTCAACTCTGTCAACCAACACCACAAACCCCCAGGAGAGGCACCAGGAGATCCAGCGTGGTGAGGAGCCACACGCCCAGCATCCCTCAGCTTCTGGGCTTGCACAATTATGCAGTAGAAGTGAGAGCTAGCTAAAGCTTTGCTGGCTGAAGGACTGGTCTAATTCTATTTTATGTTCAATTACTTTGCTCTTAAAAAAAAAAAAAATGCTGGAGTCAAAGATATTTTGGTGTTCAGCCTGAAATGGTGCTTTATCATAAATTCCCTGCCCAGTACCAGAAATGTATGATCTGCACTTTGAATAAATATTTAACACCTAAAATGGGGACTCCAACTTTGATCAGGGACCACACTGGGGAATAAATTGTCATTGCTTTTAAATTGCTGCAGTTTAGCTATAGCAGGTTATATACAGCAGTTATATAAAGCTATATACAAGGAGCAGTTTCTATGCCACCACAACAGGAGCAGAGTATGAGTTATACAACACTTAAACTGAGACACTCTGTCCAAGGGAAACCATATTGCTCACTCTGGGATTTCCTACTGGACATTTCTACCGTGGGTAAGAAAATGGATGTTCATAGGAATACATATTTATTTTTCTTATTCAAACAGAACATAAAAATGTGCTAAGTATTTTTTAAGCCAAATTAGAATTCAATTACCTTAACTGTTCTGTTTCTCTGAAAAAAACCCAAACATATCCATGATATTATGGGGTTTCAAATGTTCTAATTAATCCACTGCTTTTAATTGAGGATGTGCCAAAGTAGCCATAGTGTCTGCTATTTAAAGAGCACTGGCAACTGGTAATGAATACCAACATCATGGTTGCTGACTCTGGGTCCTTTCATGACAGTAACCCCCCCAAAAAGCTACTTTCAAACTCTCTTACACATGTGTGAAAACAACCAGTGGGAGGGAGAAAACTAAACAACTGTGATGTTGCATCAGAACAACTGAGTTCTGCATCACAGAACTCCTACATGTGTTGGCAATCCTACCTACTAACCTTCCCCAGCACCATTATTCCTGGAAAACTTCAAGGAGGAGAGAAAGAAATGAGTAAACATACTTCCCTCCCTCTCCTAACAGAAGACAGGTACAAGCTGAACATGCCATTTCAAAGGGGAAAAAAATTATTCCCCACTGAAGTTTGTACCTGCAAGTGCTCCCCCAAACCCTTTCATCCCCCTCTAACTCACAGCACTGCAGAGACCAAATTGGAGGAGCTTGTGATTCTGTCCATCATTCCCATGCCTTTAACACAGTTAATAACTGGAATTATCAAGGGTGATAGCCTATCACTTTAATCATATCCCAGGCCTTTAACAAATAGGAGAAACACATTCTTCCTGGTTAAGGAGGCAGGCCCAGATCCCAAAAGGTTTTTAGCTCCTACCTCTTACCAGAAGCAACAACCTGTAGGTACCTGCAGGCTCCCATGGTCCAGTAAGGCTTGTGTTTTCTAAGTCACCCACACCACAGCACATTTGCCCTTAAGCCACAGCCCAGGTGAGGTGGAGAGCAGCACATGGGAGCTCCCTCCACATGCACAAAAAGGAAGCTTGCATATTACAGCTTTACCAAGCACAGCTGCTGTACAGTGTGTTTTACCTGTTGTGAGGTGAAGAATTTAACTCTGGCCCTTCCCTGAGGTTTCCAGCAGCCATTTCATCTTCATGGGATCTCATTACCCAGTGCAAGAAGCCAGGCTCGTGAGCCCGATGCTGCTCCCTGGCAAGCACCCTCTGCAGGCTTTCAGTCGCACCAGCAAACCTGCCACCACCAGGATTTATTCCAGTGTGGCCTGCCCGCCCCACTGTCCCCTGCAAACAGGCTCTCACAAGCAGGACTGCCACCAGGCTCGCTGTATCCATGGCTCATTCAGAGCCACAGGCCTCACGCTTCAGGGAAAGGACTTGCAGCCCCCAGGGCACGGTGCCAGTTGACACCTAGCAGCTCTGCAGTGACAGAAATCCCTCCAGGCATTTCCAGCAAGGGAGATGGAGGCATGATTTAGTCACACCTGCGCCCACTCCAGGGACAGAGCCCCACAGCACCCAAGGCCACCTCACCGGGACTGGCTGGGGGACTGTGCTCACCTCCAGGCTCTCCTCTAGCAGAGGCTTCCTGTGAGTCCCATCGGCCGAGCAGGATGGAACCATTTGGGAATGCCTCTGGTAACATACTCCAGCTCATGCAAGTGTAAGAGGTACCCCAGGTCTCAGAGGACTTTGGAAAGGCGCTGAGAGCTGTCACCCCCATGCTGAGGCTAAGAAGCTGAAAAGGAGGAAAACCCACAGGTTACTCACTCCAAGAACTGTCAAAGCTGGAGGTCAATAGCTGTAAGTCCATGCTCATGGTAAAATGGGAAGCCACTGGGAAAGGAATGATAATACTGGCATCATGAAGATTTACCAAAAGAGAGTATTGCCAGGAAAAAACATGAATTTAGTTTCACAAACAAATTCCTTGCCCAGACTAACAGAACGAAAATCTTTTCTTGATGGCTTTTTGCAGTTGGGCAGAAATGGAAAATCTTTCTGTAAATATTCTCTGTCCTCTTGCAGCTGCTCAATTGTCAGGGTGATGAGATTACATGTGAGAGGGAGAAGAGATTAAGTATTAGCAGCAAGTAAGAAGCAATGTCTCAGGAGGATGCTGCAACCACCTGTCAGAGCATGGGACTGATGCCAGCGGTCCGTGATGTCCTGTGCAGGACAGTTCTGCTCTTTCAGACTCCCTCTCCAACAGTAGCTCCTGGAGGCACAACTGGGATTTGCCAAAATCAAGAGGGCTACAGCAGAAGCAACCCCTGAAATGGAGATTTGCTCAGCTCCTAGGCAGGTAACCAAGCTTGCAGGAGCCAGCGAGCACTTTCTTTGGTGCCTGCAAAGCACCAGGGTGTGACCTCATTAGAGCAGTAAGAGATGCAGAAGACCACCCTGGGAGCCTGGAATCACCAGGTAGGCTGACTGGAAACTCAGACACTAATGTCAGAGACACTTGCAAGCACTCCAGTCTGCCCCAAGTGCACAGCCCCTGTTTGCCCACAGCGCAGGAGAAAGGCACGACGGTGCACAGTGGAACGAAGGAATCCCACACTGAAGGCTGGTGTGGTTCACAGCACAGGTGGGTCCCAGGGAGGAGAGGAGGCACGGGCAGTGGCCAGGATGCTGCGGGCAGGCGCTGGCAGCTGGGCAGAGGCAGCTGCTGCACAGGCAGAGCTCCAGCAACTGCAGACGTTGACAGAGCTCTGCAGAGCACAAAGCTCGTCCGAAGGCAGGTGGAGAGAAATGAGAACAGGAATCAATTACAGAAAAACAGATAGAGCTCATACCTGCCACAAATGAAAGAAAATTGAAAAACAGTCACAGCCTTCAATAGTAATAAAAAGAAAATTGTTTGGTCTCTGGATGAGAAGCTGAGAGCAGACCTTGCAGAAGCACACAAGGATAAGGCAGGGCTGCTTCACTTTGCTCTTTGCAGGAGAATGGACATGCTGTGGATAAAGCTCACCTGCAGTTTTCAATTAAATCTTTTAACCTTGTTATCAAGAACACCTCCCCTCTAGAGAAATCAAATAAAAGTTCCAATATAATAAACTGAAAATACGGGGAATTCTTTGCCATAGGCATCCAAAGCACTGGAGGAAATTTGGAAAGATAATTCTTCACGTAGCAAATTGGGAGGTAGATATATCAAAGATCAGACAGCACAAAATTAGTGGTGGGATCCATCTGATGAGATGCAGATGTCTACACCTGAGCTAATCATCCCACATGCTCAGTGTGTTCACTGGTGAGTTTTCATGGCAACAGGTTCCCCATGTCATTCCCTCTTTCCTTCCCCTGTGAGCAGTGCAAATCATATGCATAGAGGAGATGATATATATGAGTTACAGGAAAAAACAGATGTTTTATTCTATAAGGTGAGAAACATGATCATACCAGAGAAGCTGCACTGTAAGATACCATGAGTGGAAGAGTTTAGGTTTCCTGATTCACCTGTACTTATTTGTGGGAATTTAATAACCCCTTCTGCAAAGAGTTTCTAGACTAGGCTGCACATGGCACATGCACACACACGTGTCTGTGCTGGTTAGAGGGTGATTGACACTAAATAATTAAAGTGCTGCAACCTCTCTCCAGCTATTTCACTGGCTGACAGACAGACAGAGAGGTGTGTGTATGTGACAGAGCACAAAGTGATTACACACATCTAGGTCTTCACTCTTTCTGGTCTCGGCTCCTTGGCAGTTTCCTCAAGTTGTCTATGTCTGTAGCCAAGTTTTAATCGCTGCTAAATCACCCCATATGACTTGTGCTTTGGAGCACTTTGTCAACATCAGAAATAAATACTATTCCCACAAGGAATCCAGCTGGCTTCTAATTAGCTTTCAGAATATATCAATTAAGGTGATAATGTGCTGTCCAGTGATGAAAGCCTCTGTCTCACCAGCTTCTAGAAGATCAATACAACTGTATGATATGAAATATCCACCTATTTAATTTCCTGGCAAATGAATCAATAGGGCAATTATAATGGAACCAGTCATCAAATAAATATTATCAGTCCTGAAGAAGTCCCGAAACCAAACAACACCAGTTGTATACATTCAAGCAATATTTTTCTTTCTGGTACTTATTATTGCAGAAAAATTACACTTGTCTTAGCAGCAGCAAAACCACTAATGTAGATAATCACTGTCCTGAGCTTCAATCTATGCATTACATAGCAAAGCTGTCTATTTTTCTGAGGAGCTCCCTTCCAGTGCTACCTTGTTGCCAAAGAGATCTGTATGTAATACTAGGAAGAAAAGGAAAATGACAAAAGTTTTTTTTGCCCACAATCCCTTGGCTATACCATACTTCTGATAAGAGAGTGGCTATTAAAGTTCACTTCTTTAGAATTCCATGTATTTTATGGCCATCTGAGCAGCATCTGAAACTCCTTGAAGCCAGGTTTGCAGCATTTGTACTTCATTTTGAGGCTCACCTGGGTCTGTTCCATATGTCTGTTCCTGTCAGAGCAGGCATGAGCTGCAGCATAGGAGAGCCTTGCTCTCAGAGTGACACCATCCAGGAGATGCAATTAGGGATCAGTCAAGAGGTTGTTGCCCCATAAAAATATCTCACAGAAATGTTTCTCCCACTAAAGGAAAATCCTGGAAAAATGTCTCATCAGCCCTAAAAATGGATCACGAGTCAGCTCAGCTAAACTGACAGAGGTACAAAACACTACAACAGTGAATTGGCTGTGTCAGGGCCTGTCATCACCTGCTACGAAGCACTTGTCAAACCAAAAGAAAAGCTGAGACAACAGCAGATTTCTTGTATTTCTGGTAAGAACACATTTGCATTACTGCTTGCAATGAAGGATCATTAGTGTGAAGTGTTTGAATACATGCTGAGAAACAGCAGCAAGTGCACAGGCAGGGCACTAACACCACAGATCACAGAAACCAGAGGGCTTCAGAGTGTGCAAAACCCAGCATCCACTACAGGGCATCCCTTTCCCCATCTGCCCTTGCTCCCCAGTCATCTGTTCTCCTGGTAATCTGTTTTGATTTCAGTCTCTTCATCTCCTGCATTGAAGACTCCAGGGTTTTTCCTCATGTTTCACATTAATATATTGAACAGAAAAAACCATGTCTGGTCTAAACTGACATAGCCCCACTTGGGCTGATGGGTAGTAGATGTGATGATGGTAGACACCAGCTGCACTTCCGGATGGAGAAGAAAAAACACAGAAGTCTCTTGGCCCAGGCAAGCAGGGTTTATTCCCCGTCAATCTTTTCAAATGCCTTTCTTTGCAGGCTATTCCTCATGGGTTGGAAATACCCCTCTGGGGACATGGCCACTGGTGCCACCTGCCCTGCAACTTTCATCCAGGTGGAGGATGAGCCCAGAAACAGCCTGACTGGATCCATGTCTTCTGTTTGGCAGAGCCTCTCTTGTGTTTAATAGATAAAAATTAAGACCAGCAGCAGAGTGGGGATTAGGATGGGTTTTTCACATCTGAGCTCAGGGTTTTCGGAGGCAAAATCAATCCCTTGTCTCATTCCAAGAGTTTTTGCATCCTTGTCTTGCCAGGCACCAGCTTCAATGATAAATCTGCTGTTTGCTCCAGAAGAGAAAGCAAAATGAACTTGCAGTGAGCTCAGGGGCTACGTTCAACTCTAATGCAGGCTGCTACTGCCTACAGTAGCTCCAGAGCAAAGTCCTGCTATGAATATTTTCAGACCATGAGCTACTCTGCTTCAAAGAAACTTTCTGTTTTCTCTCCTGAATATAAGGCACCTTTGAACAGCTTGTCATTTTTAATGTTACAGTGAGTTATAACCCCTTTGTGACTCCATGTAATTACTTTTGCAGTTGAATTGCATATGTATCGAGTGTAAATTCCTGAAAGAGTAATAAATACAAAAACTGTTCCTAAACAAAAGGTACAGGCTGGTAAACTTAACCACTCAAGTTCACAGTTGCATTTCCACAGGTACAGTTATGGTCAATGTGTGCCAGAAAACAGCCAAGTACTTTTCCCTCATTTAAAAACCATTTTTCCACCAAATTCAGAAAATTACTTTGACAGGTCACCAATAAGTGATGAGAAAGGAATCAATGATGTCCCTGCTGATTCGCAGGTTATTTTGGTCACTGGCCATATATTGCTGAATTCTTGCAAGGCATTGAGAAACTTCAAAGCATTTCAGCACACAGCTTGACCTGAGCACGCTCACTTCCTAATTCATTTTGCACAGCAAATGGTTTCCTTCCCAATAGCCCTCGAACAGCCTATCACAACCTGGCTGTAGCTGCTGCTCAGATCAATATATTAAACTGAGAAGTGTTATTCAAGCAGAATTTCGTTTACAAAATAAAATTCTTGTAATGACAGCTGAAATCCTGCTCTCTCTTCCATCTGGGCCTCCCCACCACAACTGAACCCCTGCCAAGAAAACAAAATCAGTTCCCCAAAGCTGCCCCTGAGACAGCCTCACTGGCTGTTTTTTCACAGTGTTTTGGCTAAATATAGGTCCTTGAAGGCAGCTCCAACCAGTAAGTGCTGCTCCTTGTGAGCATAGGTGACAGGTCACAAGCTGGGGCATCATTTCTATGGAGTCGGGGTCAAAAGTGAGGCTTTTTTTTCAGCAACGTCAGCCCTGAGGTCACCTCTGCTCTTAACAAATCAGCAGGAATTTTATCACCGACCTTGAGGCACAGAAAGTACTGAACATTTCAGAGGCAACCCAGTCCCTTTCAGATGCTTCAAGCAGTAGTTAAAGCACAATTTAAATACACAGAGAGTTCCTCCTTCATCCTGCAGCTTCAAACAAGGGAAGTAGGCTGATGCCAGCACTTCTCCAGGCACCAACGTGCCCAAGAGGGAATTACCAGCAGACTCCCCCAAGGCAGCAAACCTGATGTCTTCTTTTGGAACAAAAGCCAGAGGCATCTGCAGGATGTGCACCTAAAAGACCATTGCACCAAGACCCGTGTTCACTTCCCAGCTCTGTTGCTAGCTCAGCATTCACTTGGGGTCAACAGCCCAGCTCATACAACTCTTAAAACCCTCAGCAGAGACTGTGCACGTTCATTAGCCACAGCCGAATCCCAGATTGGCAAATAGCAGCTGAAACACTTATTTTTAACTGAAATGAGTCACGATAGACAGATTTTCATTAGTGTTCATACTAAAGTTGCTCTTCATAGGGCAATTGTCCATTAATCTGATCATGATCACGGTTTTCTTAATGATGTGGCAACTCAATGAAACATATTTCATAAAGTGAAAAATTTCTCTTCTTTCTCCAAGTGAGTCTCTGCTCATTTCCATTCTCTGTAATCTTTCTTGCACTGTGCATAACATCAGCCTCTTAAGAATGCAGATCATTTTCTTGAGGCTTGTCCCAGAGTCTCAGCATCCATGTAGGGGCACCATTTGTCCAAGAGCACCTGCTGCACCAGGGATGCGCTGTGGAGCTGCAAAATAAAACCAGGATGTTCTCTTAACAGTTCTCACAGTGGACCAGAGATCACCCAAGGGCAGTGGTCCTGCTGGAGGGGACACTGCATGTTAGGGAGCACATCTGTTCCTCTGCTCATCAGCTGCTGCTTCACTGAATCTTACACACTTTTCAGATGACAAATGATGGGCAAGAGTGAGGGCTGGCAGTGAAGAGGTGACATGTTTCTCACTTCAAGCACACATGAACCATGATGAACCTGCAAAGTTTTATGTAGTTATAAATTGAACACACAGAGAACCAAAGCCACTTTCCACAGCCAGCCAATTAACACTTTGCAGGGGGACCAAGAGCTGCCTGGAGCTGACCCTGTCACTGAAGTATGCAGGGACTAAGGTGGGGGAAGCTTTGCCTCTGGTGAAAGGAGAATACATGACCCCGAGCTGGGAGGCAGCAACCCCACATTTCAGAAAAGGTCATCCTTGCACAGGCACACATACACAGGAGCACTGCAGAGGTTGCCAGCACCATCCTCTGCCCTGCACAGCTCCAGTCATCCTCAGAGGGACCCCTCAGCCTGGCTCCAATGGCTGTGCTTGGACGAGGACACAGCAGTTGCTCAGGGAACAAATCCAGACAGCTGAGAGGGGTCAGGGCAGTGGCAAACAGATGCTGGGCAGGGTGGACAGGCAGCCACCAGCCCCTCACCAGGGAGGACCCCAGGCAATTTTTTGGGCTGTCACAGAGCAGGCGTTTCTTGTCAAATGGGCTGTAATGCTCAATAACACACAACAGATTAGAAAATGGGGAGGTAGGGGGCTGAAAAGAGGGGAGGACGTATTTTAGGTGACTTAACATAGGGGTCAAACACTGAGCTTTGCATTTCCCTAATGGAACACTCAGCATGTGATTTTGTGGCGCTGGTTGCTCCTGCAGAAGCTGTGGCTGCTGCAGCCACTTACATTAACTGAACACAGAATGAATGCTAACATCCTGCAGGGCTAAATAGACAAGCTCATATTTTCACTTAGTGGAGAAAAACTGCCCCTCTTAATGCTTTATGACTTGACTGACAGAAAGGAAATTTCAGTGTCTGTGCAGGCAGACAGGAATAGATGGGGAAAATGATGAATATTTACAATACAGAGGAAACTATTTAGGTGAGATATTGAATATTATCCAACAGAAATGTGAGTGGAATTGTTGTTAAATGTATAAAATCTTATATTACCACAGAGGGAATTGCATTTTGAACATTCAAAATAATTCTGAATAGCTAATACAATGAAAGAGCTTATAATAAGTACAGTCTTGCAAAATGGCATAGTTGGCCAACCACACTTGCCAAAAAACCAGAGAGGATTTGATTGAATTTCAGAAAAGATGAAATGACTGTGCTGGCACAGGTCACCATGGCAGCCCTGTGAGACAATTGCACAGACCTGTCCCCCATGGCTGCACCCACAGCTACAGCCACTCCAGAGCAGGCAATCACTGACAGCCAGGAGAGGAATGTCCCATGGCCAAACCTACTCGAGCCATCTCTGAGGGGCCCAGTCACGTTTCCATGGGCAGGAGACAGTGACCACCTCCCACCCCAACGTCTCCCTGCTTTCAGCTTTGCTCTCCTTGGTGTTCCCCTACTCTTTGTCCCGCCAAGGGTCTCCCAGAGCTTGAGCTTTCTCTGTGCTATTCGTCTGTGTGCAGATCCCATACTGCTGCCAACACCACTGGTAGGAGCTTGGGCACCTTCCTGGTGCCCTCCCTCGGCAGAGCAATGCAGCTGCCAAGGTCCCACCACGGTGGGATTTCGGCAGCTGCTCAGTCCCAGGCAGAGAGGTGGCCAAGATCAGCACTCCTGTCGTCTGCTTCCACATCAAATAGAGGATAGAAACTACAACCTCAGATGCTTGGCAGGAAAAAAAGAGAGCTGAATGCAGAATTTTACCCTCCCTTGATTCTATTTAGCAAGTTTATGGAGGGGAGCTGCTCTTTTAGCCAAAGGAATTCTGCATCACTAACAGATTGGTATTGTTTATGCTGAAATTGGGTGCTGAAGAAGCAAATCATTTTGCAAAAAAATGTATCAGCATCTACAAGAAACAAGAGAAAGAGTAAATGGGCCTAATCAGTCCTTAGACAAGGAACTAGATTAGCGTGTTCTTACATATATTTAAGAAATACAAGCTCTTAATCCTACCCAGTGCACTTTATTCCTTGTGGTGGGTAACTCATCCTTATAAAGACGACTCTTTGAACAGCTGCGTGGGTCAAGAACCATCTCTCCCAGCAGCCACAGCCACTGAGCAGATGCCGGACACGAGCTTAGCCTGAGGGAAGGCACACCAAGTTTCCCCTGCACACTGGTCCCTTGCAATCCACTTCACTGCCTCTCTGCTAGGCACTGGAATAGGAAAACAAATTTATAGAGTTCAAAAAAAAATGCTGTCAGTGAGAGGCTTGAAAAAAAGCTCCTGGGCCAGCCCCTGACAGCTGACATCCTCACATCACCTCTTCGCTGCCTTATGCTGCAGCACACAGGTTGCCAAGGGACATCAGCCAGAGCACCGTGCTTCTGCCTGGGACTGTTTCTTCCCTGTGAGAGGCGAGGAAAGGTTTTGGCAAGAGAATGCCAAAGCCAAGCTTGGTAGCTCCCTACAATGTTCTTTTGAATGTTCTTATTTTCCTGATGGAGGATGGAGAGATTTACAAAGGAAAATTCCAAAAATAGTCAGAGAAAGAGAAATATCATTCTTTATCTCTCAGGGGACAAAAAGGGCTCACGTGCACTGCCCTATGCATTCCAGTGTTAGAATGGAACAGGATGTTTGTTGCTCACTGTAACCTCACTGCTCATTCCCTATCCTGATTCTTAACCATGTCCCAGGTCTTCACCAAACAACCATCCCCACAGGTCAGGATCACTGAGGACAAGCTTAGCAGCATCCATGCAGAAATTGTGCCATTTACCATGACCTGGTATTTGTGAGCAGGACACCTGGTTTCCCTCCAGGACACAGGCTGACTTGCCATCGTTTGAGTGTGTGATACTGAGTGGGATGACACCAAGTCATTTACTTAATTCCAAGCATTTCTCTGCTTCCTCTGCACACACTAATGGCCATTTCAGTCAAAACCAATCACGTTAAGTTTACACATACACTCTGGGTATTTGTTTAAAGAAAAAAACCCTAAATTTTTGGGAAATAGGTGCAGGGTAACACTCACATGGGGAATCAAATCTCCCAACTGGATGATCATCTGCTTTCTGGCAGCAACAAGTCTCCATTGCAAGGGTCCTCGTGGCAGCCTCTTCCCACCCATGAGCTTTTATTGGCAAGCCAAGGCACCGGTTTGAAGCACACTGGCAAGTTTCTGAGTCCAACTGAGAGTGCACTGGAGCAGACTCACCTCACTGCTAGGGGAAATGATTCACGTTAGTATCTGCTTTAAGAAGCGAAAAAAGGCCTCTCAAAACCAAATTCCGCAAAGGACTGGTAGCCTCTTCAAATAGGTAAGAACTGTACTCAGGGTAATGGCATAAAAAGCCTGTAACCCGCAGCAGTGTGATTTGTTAAGATATTTGTGGTGACTAGCAAGCTCAGATTAGTTCCTAGGCCATATTCATTAGCTTTCACTGAGCTCATGGAATAAAAACAAGTTGCATTTCAGTACAAGCAAATGCATTTGGTGGGAAGGATCACATGAGTATGGCCATTAACCACACAGACCAGAGGAACTGTTTTACTTCCTTAGGAAGTGCAGCACAATGCATATATGGTGGACTTGCAAAACAACTGAGCTATATTCCATTTCACCTTAAGTGTGGTAAGCTCAAGCACATCAACATGCTTAACAGCAAGTTCAATCTACAGCCTGTACTTACACATTGCTTTTTTTGTAGAAGCTTAGGTTTAGCATCAGAGGGACAAGCTGTGCATGACAGAAAGGACTCCTGTAGTCTCGGAGAGGCCATAGCCAGGAATATTATCTTCCTCCAGGACCCCATAAGTGATTAGGAGAAGAATGTTCATTAGTTTCCTCTTAATGCAGCTGAAATCTCAGCACGGCTACTTCTCAGCTCAAAAGGATTTCAAAAACCGCTCAACAAAACTAATTTAGTTTAATTAAACTTATCTATATTTTATAGACAAAGCACATCTCAGACAATGTGCAAAACTTACAGATAGCATTGACCCAAGAGATTCCACTCCTGGGTAAAGCTGCTAGCTGATAGCCCAGTGTAATTTAAGCAATCATTTTTACATGACTGAATCCGATGAATAGTTTTCTTTGTGAAAAATGGCTTCTGGCCAGACATGGACAAAAATAGGCAATGAACAAGGCATTCTTGGAACAGATCAACTTCTCTCCACTGATTTAATCGTAGCGATACCTCCTAACAGACCTGAAAAGAATGTTCTTCTGCATTAGGCTTTCTAATTCCTTGATGGTTTTGATCGACTTATTTGCCTTTGAAGTTGGGGGAGCATTTCATTATAGAAGTGTTCACTACTTTATTATAAAATGTCCACATGGTATAGACTAATGCCTTGATAGCAATTTTTATGACTTACAAAGATGATGGCAGTGCATTTTTCTGGCATCTAGTTCCACCTTTAAATATAAAATTTGCAGATCCTTCTGAGAATAAATCATTAATTTGGAAAGATAAGACTAAATTCAGAGGAGCTGCAAACACCAGAGAAGAGAGCAATATAACAAATATATCTAATGAAATGTGGTCCAAAAGTGAAGGTAATAGTCTTTTCTCACTAGAACTGTTTATTGCAAATGGTATGTCTCTTGGGGTTACCTTAACTGTGTTCTGGATCTTGTAACTTGAAGCACGCTGGGTGCAAGGTTTGGCTCCACTCTGCACAAGGTCCCTATCAAATTAACAACAGAAGTGGCTGCTGCACAAGTGTTACTGTCCTTCAGCTGCCTGTCCCCAGCCTTCTGCCCAGTTCCCAAAATGGGCAGCATAAGGAGTCATCTCTTCCAGGACAGAACCAACCAGCTTATTTTAAACCTCAGGTTACTTGCCACAGGAAGGTTACGGCTGGTGCACTGACCTCCAGCATAAATGCAGGAACACCCTGAGCCACAGTGCCCATTTCTGCAGCAGCTGCAGCCTACCACAGCTCAGCATCCCTGCTCCAAGGCATACTCCATCTCTCAGAGGATGTAAGCATCAATCAGGTCAAACTAGAGAGCAGCACGATAAAGAAAAATACCCATTAGCAACCTTTACTAAGAGACATTTTGTATTTAGTATCAGTTTAGTTATATGTATCCAGGATTACAGGAACCCACAGGGTCAGTTCAGTATCTTCAGATCTTGTGCTATGTTTTATAGTCTGAATTGAATGTTCTCTACCACAGTTCTCTGTTTTTAAATGTTTTGCTTCAGGCATTTCTCTCTCTTTATGAGTATGGCCAGACGGCAGGACACACCAATCAATGCTCCAGCTGAACGCAGTCAGTTGCAGGACGAGTTATTTTTTATTTCTATTCATATAATATTTAAGGAAAAATACCCATTTAAAATGTTTGATATTAATTTGCAATCCCTTATGCTAGAGCCTAAATTTTTTACACCCTTCACACAATTTAATGTGCAGCATCAATAAGGTCTTTAAGAAGTGAACACTGAACAGAAACTTCCATGATGCTGAGGTCAACACTACCTCTGCTATGACACATTTTATGTGCCTCATGAAAATACTGCAAGCTGGGTAGCTTCAGTAGCCAGCACATCTAGTGTCAGTCTATTTAACTGATCTAAAAAAAACAAACTCTTCAATGCTCTCATGACTTTTACCTCACTTCCCATCTTCATCTGAAGAGGCTTCAAACAAATTGTAACAAATTATCTGGCAAACAAATGTCTTTGTTATTTCATACACAACAAAGAGAAAAATTGATTCTGAATAAAAGCCAACTAAGCTATGCCATTACATAAATGCCTAATGTGTATCTGGAGAATTAGCTACATGTAATAGATCTTAATGCTACACCCAGCTATAAATCAACACACTAGAACCATTCTAGCAGCAGAAGGAAATCAACCACTATTAATATAATATACAAATGCAAACTTATCTGAAAATTCATTATTTAAAACAAGACTTCCTGCTTGGCAATTTAAGAATGTTTCCTGGCCAACAGCCTTGGAAAATACTCAGCACCTTACTCAGACCTTTCCACTCCTCCTGAAGGAGTCTCCAAAGGGGACTTCCCATAGGCTGCAACTTAGAGGGGTGAAGAAGCCTGAAACCCACCCCAGCAGACAGTGCACACCTGAAGGTTAGGGTTCTGCACAGAAGGCGGTTCAGATGCCACGTGGGAGGCTGCTCTTGGCAAACCACAAGTGATTTAGGAGTTGTGGATCAACTACATGAAGTCATCAAGGAAGTCTTTGGCTATGATTTCCCCTCTTCCATTTCTCCTGTGTAAAGCTGGGACTATAATGCTTATGAAGTACAACCTTGCAAAAGCTTGGGATTTATTCTGATGCTACAGTGGCACACCTGGGACCAGGAGAAAAGGAGATAGATGATGGCTGGCATGCCCAGCCGGCCCTGCTCCACCTGCCCATTAACCCTGGACACACATCCCAGGTCTTTTGGCATCAGATTGAGAGGACCCCAGCTGTAGATTGAAACAAGCTCCCTGGAAAACACCCTTCAGTCAAGTCAGTCCTGGGACTGGTATTTGCTTTGTGCATTTGTGCTTCTTTTCTTGGACCAGAAAAGCACTGCTAAAAGCGGGCTAGTGTGGAGCCTCCTAAAGCAGATCTACAGCTGATGGGAATGGAAGCCCAGAACCACAGCTACTTCCCAAAAATGCTGAGTGCTGGCTTTTTTGTCTTATTATTTCTACATATGCAGCAGTTACCTGTTCTTACATACACTCATGGCATGGAGCATCTGCCTTAAGCCCCTTTCCTCTTCTTTTTCACACGGCTTCTTTATATACACACCATGCCCTCAAGGATGGACACATTTGAAGTAGATGGGCAAACTTCATAAGGGTTCAAGCAACAATGGCTCTATATCAAACAACACAAATACATTAGAAACTTCATTATCCAAAATTATGAAAGTAAAAGCACTTGAAAAATTATTTTTATGCAGACAATTAAAAAATCATCACAAGATTAGGAGTGTACCACAATCCTTCCAACACGTATAATTTAATTTTTAGTCTTACTGTTCAGCAGGTAAGAATATTTCTCTCCCATTCCAGCATACAAATAAGAATATTCTAGTCAGGAACAGTAAATCTTTTGGTTTTTTACTTGCTTGCCCAAACAACCTCTGTTCATGCTTCTTAGAGTAAAGCCTTGATTTGAGAGACATCAGGTGATGTGCAAGACAAGTGACCACCACCAAGTACACCATGAATCTGTGAATACCTCTAAGAAGTACACACCACTGTACGTATTATCATCCATATCCAAATCATCTCTGAGTAGCTTTCTGCTGGTGGAGCTCTCTGCACTGCAGTTCTCTGACTTCCTCCACAGCTACAAGAGCAGGAGCTCTGCTTTCCCAGCACAGAGGCATTTGTTGAGGCTGCTCATTACATTCACTGCAGCCATTCACACGATGGCACATGGGACACGTGCACCAGTCACAGCAGCACCACAGCAGATCCTTCTTCATTAACAGATTCATCAGTGATGCTGGTCCCAGATCACAACATTTTCCAGGCCCGCTGTGGCACTGTAGACTAAACAAACACTGTGCATCAGCTGCCAAGCAGGTCCCATCTTTCATGTTTAGCTGTTTGTGAAACTCAGTCATTTCTTCTCATTCCACATTGTCAGGAAGGAGCAGATGGCAGATGTGCTCTGCCTATAATATTGTTTTTATGATACCCTGCCTGCTGGCAGAACAGCAGAAGAAACATTTGGAGACAAGAATTTGCAGTGTATTTTCAGTTTTGGGTAACTGAGCTAAAAGACAGCATAGGGTATAGGGAGGAGAGGAAAGGCTTGTACTGAATAGGTGCTGATAGATCCCTGTGACCAAAAAAAAAAAAAAAAGGAAAAAGTGATACTGACAAAAAAAGAAGTATTTAATATGTTCATATGGAAAGACCAAACAGATACAACTATGAAACAATGTGTTCTCATTCATATGGGATTCAAATACGAGACTCAGTTTTAGCTTCTGAAAGTTGTTTTCTGAATTGTCTAACACCAGTGACAGAATCATAGCAGAAATGATACCTGAAGGATAAATATATGCTTTAATAACAAAGCTGAAAGAGACACCATTTAGTTTATATCTAGAAACTTTTATTAAAATATTTTTAAAATATGTGCCTTATACACAGAAGAAAGTACATACTTTAAGTAATATGATCTGAGCTGCCAACAGTATTTCTTCCTTAAAAATTTTAGTACACGTGTATCTTCCAAAATAACAAACCTGGCACGGTCAAGAAAGGAACATCCTGCTTTTATTTAAACCAAGATTAAAATAAAAAAAGATAATAGCTTCAAAACTTGGAGATTTAAAATTATGAACGTGCTACTGCAGAATGACACCTTGGGATTTAGGTTGAAAAGTTCATTTAGAAAGCCTTATAAATCAAACTAAATATTGTCTATAATCTATAAGCCAATCTAAGGCAATCCCATTGCACGTGGAACTCATTTATCTACATTCACTGGTACCCAGCTGCCCAGACGCCAAATTCATTTTGTGTAAAATACTGACAAAATTGTGGAAATGTCCCAGAGAAGAAAACCTGCAGAAAAATAATTAGCTGTGACTGTTGAGCAGATGCAGTACAAGCTCTTCATCCTCTGCCAGAGAAAGGCCAGTATCTAATGGCAAATAGGGGTCCTCCTCTTGGCTGAATTGCACCTTCTTTCTTTTCAGTGGCATTTCTTCTGCTGTGGCACTGTTGCTATTGCTTCTCTTCCTTCTTCCATTCTTCTCCTCAAATTCACTGCAGAAAAAAATCAATTAGTCTTTTTAACAACTGTGGTAATCAGTATCATCATGTAATCTAACAATTCCTTTTAAACAAGGCAAATTTGTGTCAAGATAAGAGCAAACAAAATTACAATTCAGAAGGGTGAAGCAATGGAAGCTGATGGACTCTGAATGTCTAAATTAGAGCTGCTCTCAGACCGAGGTGGTGGTGAATGTTCTGCTGTCTTAATTGATTACAGTGTATCAAGATATTGCTATCAGTCTTATCTAATATTTGCTGCCTAATACAGCACAAGACAACTTGACAAAACTGATTTAGTGACGTGTCAGTGGACCTTGACATGCACTCAAGATCTTGCCTACAATAAATATGTACCAAAAATAAAAATCTAAGAACTGTCATTTCACTGGCAAATCCTACACTTAATACAGTTTTGATTTGGGACTATTTCATTTGATCACTCTTTCCCCTTCTTTCAGACATTTCCCTTGGAAGCTACTAACCACCTCTTTGCCATGAGAGGAAGAGGAAAAGCCCAAACCCAGTAATTTTCCCTGGTGAATTCCTATTTCTTCTGCTGTTTTTAAGACTTATATGAATTGCCTTTTGCAGCCTTCAATCTGGATGAAACAGCTGCCAATCTGTTTCATAACCCTGGCTTCTACCACATGGCCACGTGACAACAATGGGAGGAAAGACAGCTTTCATGTATCTTCACGTGTTTTCTGTCCAAAACATAGGAAAATTGATGTAAGTCTTCTTATCTAAGTTTTAAACAATCTAGTCTAATAAAATCTATTCTAAGATCTGTGAACCCGATTACGGAGAGTTGGTTGTCATATGTTGTAGGGCAGAATTCACACCCAAAAACCAGTAAAATGCAAACCCCTACACCCCAAACCATTCCATCCAAACAAGCTAACTGAAACAAAACAGCATTCTCAGCTTTTCATGTTTTTTAAAATATAACAAAATATTTTCATGTTTTTTAAAATATAACAAAAATAAAAATAGACTTCAGAAACGGAGTTTAGGCTTTTCTAAAAATGTTGGCTGAATTCAGATTTTCAATTAAAATTTGTCAAATTTCTACTCAGAAAATTCAGTTTACTTACAAAAAGAGTTTCAACAAGAACTTTTTAATGTCCATAATTTTTACAACTGCTTAAGTGTAAGTGCAATGCTTGTGAAATGTTTCATTCAGAAATACTGTTTAGAGACTTAACAATAAGAAAGAGCAGTTACAATAAGCAGCTCTAACTGGGGAATACTGTCCTTAGAATCAACACAGCAGAGGAACCCAGTGCCCAATTCAAACCACATTCAGCTGCCCACCTTATTTTTTTCCATTAATCGGACTGGTTAACAGTCTGTGAAATGCTGGTCTCACCACTCGCTGGAAACCAGCCTAACCCAAACATTAACCCCAAAAGATGGCAGTTTTCAGCAAGTTCCCAGATGCTCTCTGAGAGGGATCAGCAGCACAATGCAGCTTGTACACTGTGCTTTCTGGCTGCTCCTCCACAGAGATGAAGGAGGTATTACACGAGATCTGACAGCCTTGTGCTGGTGGGCTGCACATGTGTGACCTGCCTCCCTGTCTCATCCATCCTACCTTTCCTAGAAGAACAATGCCACCTCCTGCCTACTCATTACAGCCCAGAGAAAGGAGGGAAATCCTGTAAGAAACACCCTGCATTTCCACAATTAAGGCAAATGAAATACCCTGCCTTTATATTGTTCTGCCCTGCCTACCCAAGAGAAATAGTGTAAAGAAACGTGGTGTAGTGAAAGGTGTCCCTGCCCATGCCAGGGGTTGTTGGACCTAGATGATCCAGAAGGTCCCTTCCAACCTAAAACATTCAGTGATTCCATGAATAGATGATGACTGCTCCAAATACTCACTCTTCCTATAATTCACAGGATATAGCAACTTTGCTGGCTTTGAGCTGTCATTTGCACGGGGGCGGCTTTTCAGGGCTCGCTACCAACATTTTATTCCTTTTCTGGGGAAAGGAGTCTCATATTTCTCTCTGTAGTGCTTAAGATATTCTGTAAGTGCTGAAATTATACTGACAGTATATGAAAATATACTGAAGCATAAAGAATTCTCACTTTTCCAAGTGGACGGTGTGGGTCTGGGCTGGAGTTTCATGGTGTTCACTTTGATCAGGACAGACTGTAGGGGTTCACTTTAAAAGCACAAGGAAGGCCTCATTAAGTAAAAGCATTTTAGCTTGTTTGCAAAAGAGCCAATTATTTCCAGTCTTTGAACGGACTCTGAAGCCCAGTTTGCATTCATAATTGACTAATGCTTCATCTAGGACATTAGTTAAAAACATCTTAGCAATTAAAACACTGCAGAAACCTCACAAGCTATGCATTTGTACCTACAAGCTATGAAACAGCAGACTTTAAATACCAAAAATTGTAATCACTTCAGGAGTGAATTCAGAGGCCCATAGGCCTAGATAACTATAAGCTAAAACATTTAAATACAAAACACATTCAGAAGGAACTGCGAGATTCCTCAGTTTTTTCCACAAGCAAAAGCACATGAACACAATTCTGATTAATTTTCATCATAAGTTTTGTGGTATGATTCTGTTGAGTCAAGCTGCTTCTTACTGGCATTTAGGGATTGTGCAGCTTGATTGGCAGTGTAAACTGAAGATGCATCTACACATTAGCAAGTGTATTTTCACACTAATTTGACCCCAGCTGGGCAGTGAACTGGAGAGGTGAATAAAGAGGAATGTCTAACACAGGAAGCAGCAGCAGCAAAACCAATGAGCAATGAAGAGAGCTAAATAGTTGTGTTTCCGTGATGCACAAAAAGTAGATGCAGAACAGTATTTGATAACAACAGTTTAGGAAGTTAAGCAGACAATCATGTGAAACATGCAAATAAGATGTTCCCAATTTTGAGATACAGAAGGAAGACTGACTGACTGTCCACAGAAAGATCTGGGTTGAAAGGGGCCTTTTGAAGAACAGCAAGTCCAACTCCCATCCCTGTTCCTTCAGGATGGACTTTTACCAGCGCTGGTTTGGGTGGTGTGGAAAGGGGCTGTACTACTCTGGAGGAGCAGTCAGAGTCGTAGATGTTACAAAAGGCAACAGTGGCAATTTCAAAAGGAAGATGGAAAATGTGTGGCATCATGATGCTCAGAGATATCCTGTGCTCATTCAGGGTGCTTCTCCTTAGCTGTTTGGACAGAAAACTCTTTGGAGGAGACGTAACAGGCGTAACTCTCAGCTCCATATGTGAAAGGACTGAGTGTGCAAAAGCAGCTATATAGGAATAACTTCTGCACTTACTGTCAAATGAATTCCTCCTCAGTCTCCATTAACTGAAGGCCTGTCACCCTGCAGAGCCAGCCTTTTTACCACTGGTCATTTTCCATGGACATAAATGGCCCCTCACTCCTCACAAACACACAAACTGATGCACTACCAGCTAGTGTCCACAAATAGCTAAAATAAGGTTATTCTATGGTAAATTATTTTCTATCAGAACAACTCACTTAGAAAGCAACCCCCAATTCAGATCCAAACCAAGGCCAGTGCATCTTTTTGTCTTCTGCTTATAACATTTCAAAAGTGGCACATGCAGATGGTTTACAATTCCTTCCTTTTACCATCTGGTGAAATTTATCTTTTCAGCTGCCTGAACAATCCATGAGGTCTGAGGCTTCCTGACAAAAGGATTTACTTTGTGTTTACACAGGTGAGGAGCCAACTTATCAACAGGCACAGTAATTTCTGTGGCCACCATTTGCACAGCTGTAACACTAAGAAAGATGCTATCGTCTGGCAGGTAATATTTATTACTCAAACATTAAAGCACGGTTTGTGAATCCTGTCCCTAAAACAAACACTAGCATATCTGAATGGCATCTGGGAAATGGGATCTAACTATGACCATGATAGCTGTACACCAAGAAACTCTAATTTTAAACTACTACAAAATAAACTCACAAGTACGTTTTCAGGTAATACCACGGAAAAACAGAAAGCTTTAAGTGTTAGTATTTAACTCACTTCTGGGCTTTAAGCAATGTCTCAACAAGCCATAAGGTTTAGATTTTAAATGCTTGAGAATGAGCCATTTGAAATGTGCAGTCACACAGCCAAGTTGCTGTCGTTTAAACAACGTGGTCCTGCAAGATCTCCACACAGGCTCTGCTTCACTTAACATTTATCAGAGAATGCTTTGGAGCCTAGGTTTACCACCACTCCTCTGGAAACAAACCGCCCTTGCCACTGAACTACAGGCCATGAGTCAAGTTTCCAGGCTGCAATAAAGAACACAAGCTCTTTCCCAAAGAAATGTACAGGAATAATGAATGAATCTGGTAGTACAATACAGTTCAGAAAAGTTAGGAATAATTTATCCTATAAATATTGGCATTTTGCTAATCAAACATGCTGTGCCCAAAACTTTTTCCATGTAATAAATTTTAATTCACAAGGGCATGGCAGCAATCCTAATGAAGATTAATTACTGCAGTCCCTTCCGTAAAGCCCAGTGCAGCTTCTTCCTTAGTTGCTGTCAGAATGCTACAGCACATAGAAATGGTAATTAAAATATATTGTGCTGTGTTGTTTTCTGGATCTGGACAGGCTGGATTGATGGGCAGAGGAACCTCTATGAGGTTCAACAAGGCTAAGATTGGGTCCTGCACTTGAGTCACAACAACCCCAGGCAGTGCTACAGGATGGGGGCAGTGGCTGGGAAACTGCGCAGAAGAAAAGGACCTGGGGGTGCTGGTCAACAGTGGCTAAGCATGATCCAGTGTGTGGCCAAGAGGCCAATGGCATCCTGGCCTGGATCAGCAATGGTGTGGCCAGCAGGACCAGGGCAGTGACCGTCCCCCTGCACTGGGCACTGCTGAGGCCACAGCTCCAATCCTGTGTTCAGTTCTGGGCCCCTCACTGCAAGGAAGACACTGAGGGGCTGGAGCGTGTCCAGAGAAGGGCAGCGGAGCTGGGGAAGGGTCTGGAGCACAAGTCCTGTGAGGAGCAGCTGAGGGAGCTGGGGGTGTTCAGCCTGGAGAAAAGGAGGCTCAGGGGGGACCTTATCACTCTCTACAGCTGCCTGAAAGGAGGGTGTAGCCAGGTGGGGTCAGTCTCCTCCCAGGTAACAAGTGACAGGGTCAAGAGGAAGTGGCCCCAAGTTGCACCAGTGGAGGTTTCGACTGGATAACAGGAAATATTTCTTCACCAAAAGGCTTGCTGTCAAGCCCTGGAACAGGTTGCCCAGGGAGGTGGTGAAGTCACCATCCCTGGAGGTATTTAAAAGACTTGTAGATGTGGCACTCAAGGACATGGTTCAGTGGGACTTGGCAGTGCTGGGTTAACGGTTTGATCTCAAAGGTCCGTTTAACCTAAATGATTCTATGCTTCCCTTACTGGCCATTCCACTGATATAAATCAAAACACCTCTACAGCTGAATATATAAGCCTCTATCAGGAGCAATTCAGTATCTCAATGTCCAATTTTGCAGCTAATCAGAATGACCAAGGCTTTTAAACTGAGACCTTTTATAATGTCTTCCCTATGGTGCTCTTGTGGCCATCCCAACTTTAAGTTCTGGCCTACACAAAGTCACAGATACGACCTGAATAATCCATGTTAGAAGGAGCACCATGATTTGCTGATGAATCATCTCAAAAGACAATGTAATGTCAACCTCATCAAGAATGACCTAAAACTCAGCAGGTCAACATCATCATCCTGCTGTAAGAAGAAGCTGTAAGAAACTGCAATTTGCCCATAACTTTCATAAATAAAGGAAGGCACACAACAAAGTAGCACTGACTACTAACTTGCATACTTGTCATCTGGTGACTGTCCATAAAGTCACAAACAAAACAGTACCAGAACTAAGATACTTCCCCTCATGTCCAAGATCTTTTCCATGCTGATCTAGGAGGTAATGTGATCAGTCACACCCATTAAAGATTTAAAGAAGGTAATGATGAGGTCAATCGGAACTTTGTTCTTCCTCAACATTTTTTATTTAAAGAGGTTGAGGAATTAGAAATACCAAAAACTCAATCTGACTGCAAAATGAGTATTTAAGAAATCCAGCTGCTTTTCTTTCTCTCTGTTCTATATTCTTAGATTTTTCACCTCATCAACAATTTACATTTGATAGCCTTAAACCAAATATGATGAATGTTGCTAGATATACAAAAATTAATCTCATATTACATGCTTGAAGTCATTAATTACTCTGCTTGTAGAGGTATGGCTGGAAGGGAATTTTATGCAAAGGCAAATTTAACTCATGATTTGTACGGCTCCCCCAGTTTAAAAAAATTCTGGGGGAGGACAGAGAGAATATTAACAATGGTTTTGACTTCTGAAACCATGGACAGATGGTCTATTTTTAATGACTCTTGAAGGAAGACACCCTAGGTCTCACATACTTACGATGAATTATCCCTTTTAGAAGCATTTTTCCCCCCTTAAAGCAAGGAGCAGCTAGTGTAGCCCAACATATTTCTATTTTAATCCAACACTTTGAGCAATATCTCTGGATATTGGAAATATAAAACAGAATAGAATTGTGATTTCTAATCTCAAAGCCTAATTTCACTGTCCGCTACTCTCAGCTGATTTGGTTTTGTTAAAATCATTAGGTCAGTATTTCCCAGCCCCAAATGCAACTCATCATACAATGCAATAGCAATTCTAAGAAAGATGCATGAGGCATGAGCATTGATTCAACAATCCAGCCCCAAATGAATTTCCTTCACTGTATCTTGCTCCTTCTCAAAAGCCTTCTGTGGGGTGCTGAGAGCACCTCAGCAGACATACCTACACTGAGCATCAAAGCTGACTTTGGAGCAGCTGCAAACAGCCTTTGCATTTCTAGGAGTGCCGAGCGGGGTGTGTTGGAATGCAGAGACATTGATGACTCCGGTGACAGCGCAGCATGTGATGGATAATCCTGTTCTGGCCGCAGCCTGCCCAGGGAATATCAGTCATGTTGTTACAGGCTAAATGGATTTGGCCACGGTGTGGGCACAAGTATTGGCATGTGGCTGTCCACAACTGCTGCGACTTCGGATGGTGCCAACTAAACCTCTTCTGGGCAATGTCTCAGTGTATTTTGGTGCAGTAGGACAGGCCAAGGACTGCTTCCAGTAAGCACTGTTGATGAGACCACATTTCTTCAACGTGTGTAGTGGTCTGTTCTCCAGCTCCAAAGTCAGCTTTGATGCTCAGTGTCAGTATGTCTAGAGATACACAAAAGGAAACCTCCCTGGTTTCCTTTGCTGTATGTTCTTTCTTTCTTTCCTAATCTACTCCACAAAAAGGGAAAATGACCAAGGACCTTGACCTTCTTTGAGTCCTAGCTCTCCTTAAGAGCACATGCCCTGACTCCAGAGGGGGCCAGATCAGCCACTGAGTCAACAAAAGTCTGCACTTATTACCACTGCCAAAAATCTGTCCATCTCTGTCAACTTTTATTCTTAAAGCACAGCTAATCTTGAGTCTAGCTGACATTCTGAGGAAAGGATCAATACAAAACATGATGTATGAATACATACTCCCCATCGCACAAAGAAGGAGTGATTTACTGCTGCTCAGAAAGAGCAATGCATTTCCCCATCCTTGTCAGTTCTATTGACACACACTGGTGAATAGGCTCCAGGGGACGTGGCCACTAGCCTGTTAACTTAGGGCTACCCACTCCTTAAATCCATGTCCCACACCCAGTCCTGCATACTGACTCCACAACATTCAGTGACACATGGATAAGGACAATCCAGTCCCTAGGATTCACCCGATTCAGATGTGAAAAGCAAAAGCTTTATGAACTTAGACATCTAGAAGAGAACAAAATAAAAACCTATGCTCCTATTTACATGTCAAGATCATCCTTCTCAATCTGTTACATGATACACTGTTTGTCAGAAACACACAAGTGGCCTTCTTCTTGCGGTAAACCACACAGGACTTTATGCAGTATCCCTTCATCTTCCCACAGTATGATGGCATCAACTACAGATCCTCATTCC
>VXAD01013542.1:0-29941 GCA_013399195.1 Dicrurus megarhynchus
CCAACCCCAATGATCCTGGTTTTCCGGGGAGAGGAGGCTCTGCTGCCTCTGGGGGCGGTCTCAGTATTCCCACCTGGCATCAGGATTTACCCACATCTGCCTGACTCTGGGCTGGTGAAGGGATCACTCCTCCACCCACAGGAGGAACAGCACCTGGGAACAGGAGTGAATCCCTGGGATGGAGGCCAGGAGCCGTCTGGAATTCTCTGATCAGAGCTGCGGAAGTAACTCCTGGTTCAGGTCACTGAAAACCACCCAAATGGTGAAAAAAAGGTTCTTTTTTATTTCTTCCTTTCTCTTTTTCCTTCCTGGCAGGATAAACTCTCCAACAACATTTCTTTCAGGTCAAGTGAAATGTTCTGTACTGTCTGCAAGGAATTATTTCATTTAACTTCCAAATTGCAGCTTCCTGCTTTGCTTTTTGTTTCCTCGTGTGTGAATGGGAGGATCTTGGACACCCACTCAAAATATTGTTTAGAAAAGGCTGAAATGTGAAGTTTCAAGTTTCCTTTCCACAGCAATAATCAAATGAATTGAACATGAATGTGGAAATGCAATAAATCATTTCAATTCTGTAATTGTTACGAAACAAAACACTCCAGTTACGCTTTTTTCTTTGTTTTTTGCCTTCGCTTTTGGCTGAGCTCTGTTAAATTCCATAATTATTTATATTCCTACATGAAGGGTTTCACCTCAGGATGCACTGAGCTGCCTGGAGGAGTGATAAAATCGGATAAATCTGCTCCTCAATCATTCCTTCAGCCCCAAATCTGCCTCTGCCAAGCAGAGAAATTATGGCCCTACCAGCAGTGTCTTCAGGCTGATCTCGGTGAGCTGGGGGCATCCTCTCAGTGCAGGAATTCCCTGGGTTTCCTTGGAATACCCACCAGCCCTGTGCCTGCTTTGTCCTGTTCATTCCTGTCCTGGGTCACAGTCCCAGGGCTGCCAGGGACAGGAAGAGTTTGGAACACGCCCTCAGGGACAGGGGGGAATTTGGGGTGTCTGTGCAGGGCCAGGAGCTGCAGCTGATGATCCCTGTGGGTCCCTCCCAGCTCAGGAGATTCTGGGATTCCCTGGAATCCTTTAGAGGGTGAATTTTGACTGCCTGGCTGCAGTGCCAAGCGAGCGTGGCCCTTTATGGCAGTGCAGTCCTTGATGGGGACATTGCTGCTGCTCTCTCAAGGGTGACCCCATTCAGAGCAGATTTATGACCAAATCCATCCCATTCCTTTGGCCTCCAGCATCCATCTCCCCAATTCCCAGCAGGCAGGCAGGGAACTGAAGCCTGGCAAAGCTTTGCCTTGCGGGATGAAATCACATCCCCCAGCCAAGGCCCTCTGAGCTTTGTCCCCATGAAGGGCCCTGCTTCCCTGGGTGACCTTAAACAAAACCTTTCCCTTCTCATCTGTTTGTGAGCCCAGCTGGAAACCGCCCCAGCCCCTCCTGGAGCCCCGTGCCGGGCTCACAGCTGAGCTTTCCTGGGGGAAATAAAGGAGAAATGAAAACCGCAAACCATCATTGAGCCCTGGTAAATGTTTCAGGCACAGGCTGGGATTAAACCATGGAGAAGGCTGGACCACCACTTACACGGGTTTTAATTTCTCTTTTTCTTTTTGGCTGTTATTTATCCCTGCTTAACTCTTCAGGAATCTCAGCTCCTGCACACAGGCTTGGAAATTTTTATATCCTGACCATATGTGTTGGATGAAGTTGATTGAGTTGATTGATGGATTGATTGAGTTGATTGATGGATTGCTGAGCTTCCAGGGAGCTGCTTCATGCTCCCTCTCCTGAGGATTTCTCCAGGATACCTCTGCAACCCTGATCTGTCACCCTGGGGCTTCACCAAAACCACCCAGTCCTTCCTCCTGGTGGGAGCTGTCCCTGCCCAGGGCAGGGGTGGCACTGGCTGGGCTTTAAGGGCCCTTGAACCCAGCCCATTCCAGGATTCTGTGATTCCATGATCACATCAGCCTGGAATATCCAACACGGATGGAAGCACACAGTGTCAGATGTTCCCAAAGCGCTCCTGGTTGGAAGGGCCCTCAGGAAGCCCAGCCCTGCGTGATCCCGCTGAACCTCGGCCATTTCCTTCCGCGGCAGAACGAGAGCCAACACCCGAGCGGGCAGCAGGGAATGGGAATCCAGGGTGGATTCCACAGGGCCACAGGAGGCTGGGGAAGGACCCTGTGGCAGCACTGAAATGCCAAGGAGCCGGAAATCTGCCCAGGATGGACACCTGGCATTGCCCCGCGGCTCCTGGAGGGCGGACTTGGGGCACGGGTCCCTCGGATGTGGGGTCTGACCCCGGAGTTTCACAGCAAGTCCCAGCTCAGTGCAAGGCTGGGAGGAAAAATAAGAAGATGTAGAAGAGAAGAAAAGCTCTGAGCTGAAGTTAAACACCAGGAATATTCTGAGCAGCCAAGTTAAAGGGTGTCAAGCTGGGAAAGTGCTCTTAAGGTAATGAAAGAACGAGAACAAAATCAAAACTACAAACGAGACATTTGCCCAGAACCCTCCCTGATGAGGAGCTGCTGGAGCCAGGCTTTGTCTTCCAGGGACAAACCCAGACTGGGATTTTGGGTTCAGGGAGTGATGAAGAGAAGGATTCATCAGGGAGGGCAGCTCCCAAGGAGGTCGATTGTCTGCTGGAGAGGTGATGGGAGAGAAATCAGGGAACAAAAGGTGAGGCAGCTGCTAAAAACCAGGGACAAAACGAGGAATAAGCAAACATTAACAAAATGCAGGTTATTGTTCCAATGTGCCAGGCAGGAGGGAAGGCAGCAACCCCAGAGTCACTTCTAATTTAGCATGAGATTCAAAATTGTGCTAAAAAATGCATCAGAATCCTTTGATTTTTCACAGCAGATCCTGAAGCTTCGTGGGAAAATAAGTAAGAAAAGCAAAGCTGAGGGAAATAGCCAATGGGCAGGAAATGTGGGGCCTTGCTCCAAGCAGAATTCTTCACAAGGAAGAGTCTTGCTTCAAGTACCCCGGGGCTCTCTCCTCGTTATTACTGCTGGGAATCCGAGGATTTGGGCTGGGATTTGAAGGGGATTGGGAATGTGCCCAAAGCAGTCTCAGGGTGAGAGCCCAGGGAAACATCACCCGACCATCTCAGGGCAGGCCAGCCCTGCTGCTGCCCCAGCTGGTCCTGCTCAAAGCTCAGACTGAATTTAATTCTTTTAAATTGAAAACTGGATTTTCGGTGACCTGTGTCACCTTCTCTTCCTCTGGAAAAACTTCCTACAGGAGTCCCATAATGCAGACACATAAATGTGGGATTTCTCTGTGGAATATTAACAACAATCAGCCTGTACTGGTTTGAACAGAACATTTGGGAATTCTTATGAAACATTCTGGAGGATTTAAGGAAATGTCACTCTTTCTCCAGGCAGTCCATCATTTCCTGCTCCGTTCCCTGGTGCGCATTCCCAAAATACCCGGTGCTGGCACACAGGCAGTGGGAAGGGCATTGTCTTCCCTGGCAAGCTGAGAAAGGCAGGGGCGAGGCTGTGAAAGTGTGCAGGGATAAAAGGGGTTTTCGGCAGCCCAGAGACAGCGGTGAAATCCTTCCCTGCAAAGCAAACAGGGCCAGCACGGGAGGGGCCGGGGCAGCAGTGGGGTTCTCCTTTCCCCAGGGAACGGGAATCTGGTCTCTTGCCCCCACCAGCAGCAAGGACTTGATTAAACACGGATCCCATGGAAATAGTGATTCCAGCAGGAGCTCCCTGTGCCATCCAGGCTCCAAACTGACTGAATCCGTTCTTCTCCCGGGAGCTGAACGTGTGATCACATCTCTCCCTGCAACCAACATCCTCTCCCTGCATCCCTGCCACCTCCGCCTTCCTTGGGAGATGAACCAACTGATACATCCCTAATTAAACTCTGAGCAATCATCCCCAGCTCGGATTCAGCTCTCAAATCTGATGCTTCTATTCCTGAATAATGGCAAGTGTGCCTGAAAGCTCCTCTGTTCTTCCCAACTCCCCTCGATATCTAATAAAGGATAACGCTGCTGCCTCAAGCCTGGTCTGGCTGGAGAAAATCAAACCCTTCCTGGGGGGAATTCTGGTTGTCCCTGTGGGTTCAGGGAGTTTGCTCCTTTGGAAATCCACTGGGCAATGGGATTTGCCTGGGTGGCCACTGAAGGGGGACCAGCATCTCCTGCTCTGAGGAGTTCACAGCTTTGTGCTCCCAGGCGTTTCACCGGAGCCCTCAGACCCGGAGGAGTTGCTCAGATCAAAGCTCAGCTCAGGCAGAGCTGGTCTACTCTGAGCTGCTGCCACTTCCCAGAGCCCAAAGATGTCTGGATTCTGCTGAATTTGGATCAGTCAATCCCAAAGCAGAAGCCAGGGAGCTGTGAGAGCTGCTTGGGTCTCTGCGCTTGCCCAGCATCTGGAAGTCCAGCACCTGCTCCAGGCTGGAGCTGACAGAAGGATCCAGGGCTCAGAAACCAGAGGGCTCTGGGACCCAGCTCATCCTCAGCCAAAGGGGCACAGAGCTAAAAATGGGCACAGAAACAGCAACAGGGGAAATGGGAAAGTCAGGAAAGTCCTGGGGAAAGCTCTCAGCAAGGGGAGAGAGGACTTCAAACTGCCCCATTGTCCCTAGGGCTTCCAGCTGTGGGGAGATGTCCTTGTGCCAGAGGCAAACCCCAGTGCTGGTGGTGTGGGGGGTGTGCAAGAGGAGAACCAGGCTGGGAAAACCTGGATGAGGAACCTGGTGCCCCTCTCGTATCCCTCGGGGTGCTCTGGAAGCTCTCAGTGCACTGATCCTCTTTGGATCCAGACTACTTCTGATAAACGGGAGCGGCTCCAAAGGCCAGCAGCCCCCAGAGCCCAGAGCTCTGCCTGTGTTGGTGACGTTGATGTGAAATCTGCTCACCGTGAGCGTGGCCAGCACCCACTGCACCCACCCTGCCACAATCCCCACCATGGATCCATGGCTGGGCAAAGCAACGATGGAATAATGCAATTTGTAAATTAACAACTTCTGCTCAGGGCTGCACCTCTCCAGGCTTGGCCAGAAGGGCTTTCCCAGGGGAATGGCAGGAGGGACAGTCCTTGCCTGGCTGTGCAGAGTGGGACCACAGAGCTGTGAGTGGGGCAGCCCAGCTCCTGCCTTTTCCCTGCCAGCCTGGGCGGGAATTCCTCTGCCGGGGAGTTATTTTCCCTGCACTCACACTCTGCAAAGCTTCTTCTCTTCACCTGTCTTGTCCCACTTCAATCAGTGCCTCCTCCAGCCCTCTGCCCTCCTGGATCACCCCCGGAATACGAGGGGTGCCCGTGGAACATAACGAGCCTGTTGTTCCCACATGCCCCATGCCGGGCCAGCAGCTTCCTTCCAGCTCCATCAGCCACTTCCAACTGCTCCCAGAGGATTCTCTGCAATGAATCTCCCACCTCTGGAGAAAGATCCTCCGGAACTCGATCCCCTCCCCCGTGCCTCCCGGCCAGCTGTGGATCCCAATCCCTGCCTGTCCCTGCTCACTCCTTTCTGCAGGAGGGCAGCTGGGAGCCCCACAGCAAAACTCCCATTAAAGCACAGGGATTAAAGGAATTCTGGGCACTCCTGGTGCTCAGATCCCTCGAGAAGGATTCCCAGTGACTCCAGGGAGCCCTGGATCCCTGCTGCCTTCAGTGGCACCCTACGGGCAGCAGTGGGAGATCCCAATCCCAGCACAGCTCGGAGGGACAGGGATTCCCCAGGAACCCATCCAAGCAGCCGCGGGGAGCAGGAGGGGGCAGACATCCAGAGGAGTTTGCCGTCCAGGGATAACCATTCCCTGTGGTCTCTGCTGTGCCCCTAAACACAGCCTGCTGTGGGGAGGCTCTGATCCAGCGCCGGGATCCCGGACTGCTCCGTCCAGCGCTGCCAGACCGGGATCAGACAAACACCAACCCCCCTTTATCGCAGGGAGCTGCAGAGGGCTCTCCCCTCCCAGTGCCCTTGCCTCGAGCATTCCAGCCGCAGCTGATTGCATTAATTCCCTTTGGAAATGCAGTAATGGCACCTGACAGCTCCCGGGGCGAACTGCGGGAAGGGATTTGCAGTTTGAGCCCTAATGAGGAGCAAATTGCTGTCTCCAGGCCGGGCTCTGGCCTGATGGAGCCGTCACGGCGGGCACCGCTTGTGACAGGGAGGAGCGGACCGAGGGACAGGAGCCACGAGGGCTCACGGTGCTGGGACTGGAGCCGGAGCGGGCAAACCTCGGTGCCAGCCTTCCCTGACGGATGAGAACAGGCTCAGCCCTGCGCCGAACTTCTGTGCCTCTTCTCAATGTACACCACCGTGGCTGGATGGATGCGGTTCCGGGCACAGTGGCTGTGGCAGAGCTGTGGAGAAGGGACTGCTCCAGGTGGATTCCTCCTTCCATGAATTTGGATCCCACGGTGCCAGGCCCCTGCACCCCTCCAAGGCCCTGCAGTGCTTGACAGACTTCCCAGGAAGCAAATCCTAAAGCCTGGTAATCCCTTACTAGTGAGCACCGGGCCTTGCCAGCCCTCAGCTCCTGATGCTGCTCCGGAGACAAGTTCCTCTGTCTCCTTTCCTAAGAGGGAGAAATTCAGGAATGCAGCAGGAAAAGCTGCCTGTGGCCAGACAGGATCAGCCTCGGCCCAGGGACTGAAGCCAAGTGTCCTGAATTTAATTATCAGGAATTACTGGGTCCTAATGGTTTCACTAATGGTGTTCCAACAGTTCCGATGGATTGTGTGGAGCCACACAAGAGGGAGAGGCCCATTCCAGCTGCCTGCAGCAGCTCCTGCATCCGAGCATGAGATTTGATTGTCTTTAGCTCAGCTTCCAATTCTAATAATGAGAAGATCCAGGGGCTATATTTAACTCCTGCTTCTGGGGAGCCTTGTCACGGCTCCTTCCTTTGTTCTCCCTTCTCGTGTTCAGCAGTGCTCAAACAGAACATTCCCTGGATTGGGGTTCTGCTTTTCCACAGAGCCTCTGTTCTTGTGTTCAGCAGTGCTCAGACAAAATATTCCAGGGATCTGGGGCTCTCCATTCCCACAGAGCCTCTGCTCTCTGCCTGCCTTGCCCTGGCTGAAGCAGGAGCCCTTCAGGTGTGGCTTTATTTGGAGGGCTTACCTGGATCCCGGCCTGGCCCCACAGGTGAGCAGGAGCCAGAGCTGCTCAGTGTCCCCTCGGCTGCAGCACCCTGGGGTCACCCCCAGCTGAATTCCGTCAGCCCTCTGGAACAGAGGCACCCTGTGGAAATGCTGGCCTTGGGCTGAGGGGGTGCCCGACTAAAGACCCCAGTCTGCTTCAGACATTGGAAGGAAAATTCAGAATCACCCTGAACGTGGGGAACATTCCAAGCAAACGTTTCATGAGGAATTTTGCACGTTGGAGGTGTTTGAAGGAGTGAAAGCTGATCTCTGTGAGGCTGCTGGGACTTGGGACCACTCTGGTTTTCCACAGCCACGTCCCCACAGAGCTGTTCCCTTGGACTGTGAGGCCTCGGGACATCCTGAGCCCATCTGGTCCCTTTTTACAAACACAATTATTTTATGTTACTTCCAGATGTTTCCTGCTGCCTCACCTCTGTCAGAAATGAAGGTTTGGGCAGATCCTGTGGAAGAAGATGCCGTCCCTCCGGTGCCACCCAATGGTCTGAGGTGCAGCTGAAGTGACCCTCAGCTCCCGTGTCCCTGGGAGGGCTCCCTGGCAGCGGCTGTGGCTGGGCACAGTGCGGGGCACAGTGAGCAGTGGGCCAATGTTGCCGTTTTTAAATCATTTGTTCTGTTCCTCTGATTCTGAGCCAAGGGTTTATGAACCAGTGTTGGCAGGGAAGGGGAAGCTCTCAGAGCAAAGATTCCAGCAGAGCCCTGTGACACTTCCCAGGCCACAAACCTGCTTTTTTTATTTTATTTCTTTAACTTTTGAGACTTTTTGTGTGTTCAAATCAAAAGTTTGAGCTGATGCTGCCTGAAGGGACTGGAGGCCCATTGATTTAAGCTGTTTCTCATAATACATCAAGATTCTTCTCCTGCTTTGGAGCAGTAACAGGGTAATTACTGCCAGGGCCTTTGGCAGGACTGGCCAGCTCAGCTCTCAGCAGCTGCTGGGATTCCATCAGCGCCTTCATTTTATGGGACTGAACTCATTTGGAACAGAGCACAAGGGAGAAGGAAAGCAGCAGCAGCATCATTTCAACTTCTGCACCCTAAGGGAATTTGAGCACTATTTCTTTTCAAAGGGATGGCCCCAGCACTTTGGGAATTGCTCATGGAACCCCATTTCCCACTTCCATCTGGAGTTCCTCTGCTGATGTGACCCCATTGTCTCAGAGCATTCCACACTCCCAGGGAGTTGGGCCATCAGTGAACGGAGGAAAACTCCCCAAACCCTCACAATTTTTCTCTATTATTTGACCCTGGGATCATGTCCCTCATGGACAACACAGCTTTGTTCCCCAAGCCCCTGCATGAGAACATTTCCCAGAACTGATTCCTGCAATGCTTTCCTGGATGGCACAAGGCATCTCTGGAAAATGGTGTGGAGAAAATCAAGGCAGGGCCTGGGGAAGAGAAGCTTTGTGACCTAATTGTGGCCTTGTAGGGCCTGAAGGGGCTCCAAGAAACATGGAGAGGGACTTGGGACAAGGGATGGAGGGACAGGACACAGGGAAAAGGCTTCCCACTGCCAGAGAGTGGGTTTGGATGGGATATTGGGAAGAGAAGAACAGTGAGAAGAACAATCTGCAAACGCACAGGGAGCTGCTGCAGAGGGACTGGGACAGAGTATGCTCCGTGCCCAGGACAAGGGGTCACAGGATCACAGAATCACCAGGTTGGAAGAGACCTCTAAGATCACTGAGTCCAAGCCATGCCCCAACACCTCAACTAAACCATGGCACTGAGCGCCACATCCAATCTTTTTTTAAACACATCCAGGGATGGTGATTCCACCACCTCCCCAGGCAGACAATTCCAGTATTTCACCACTCTTTCTGTGAAAAACTTTTTCCTAACACCCAACCTATATTTCCCTCGGCGCAGCTCCAGACTGTGTCCTCTCGTTCTGTCAGTGCTGCCTGGAGAAAGAGACCAACCCCACCTGACCACAACCACCTTTCAGGGAGCTGTAGAGAGTGACAAGGTCACCTCTGAGTCTCCTTTTCTCCAGGCTACACAACCCCAGCTCCCTCAGCCGCTCCTCACAGCACTTGTGTTCCAGACCCCTCACCAGCCTTGCTGCCCTTCTCTAGACACCCTCCAGCCCCTCAATGTCCTTCCTAAATTGGGGGACCCAGAGCTGGACACAGCACTCGAGGTGCAGCCTCACCAGTGCCCAGCACAGGGGAAGAATCCCTGCCCTGGTCCTGCTGGCCACTCCATTCCTGATCCAGGCCAGCTGCCACTGGCCTTCTTGGCCACCTGGGCACACTGCTGGCTCATGTCCAGCCTGCTGTCCATCAGTGCCCCCAGGTCCCTTTCTGCCTGGCCGCTGTCCAGAGTCTCAGCTGGCAAGAACAGGTGAGGTGTTAAAATCTCTAAATGAGATCCCCAGGGAGCTCTGGAGGTTCCAGGGTGGTGCTGAGGCTCCTTCTGAGCCATGAACACAGACTGGACAAACACACAGTGGCTGAGCCCAGGAAACCCTGCCTGCAGCGGGAAAAGGACTCCAAAACCTCTCTGGGATCCCTGGAAACCCCTGAACATTCCCAATTTCCCAAACCTTGTGCTGAGCCTCTCTAAACGCTCTCCATCCACTCCAGTTGCCCATGCCCAGGTACCTGCAGGGTGTCCCTTCTCTGGGCAGGGAGTTTCCAGCCTGCCAGGCCCAGGGTGGCAGCGCTGCATTAAAACCTGACACAGGCAACCCCAATTAGTCCTGCTAACGAGCTGGGGGCTTCAAACACCCCAGGCAAAGTGCAAAACACATGTAAATGAGGCTGCAGCAACAGACGGCGCCCGTGAACCTTCCGGAAAACTTCTGAGGCTGGAACAGGGCATGTGGGGAGGGCTTTAAACCCAGCCACAGAACGAGAGTGGAGGGAATTAAAGGTGCTTTGAAGGGAACCTGTGGCCACGAGAGCTGGGAAAAGGCACAAAGGAACCACCACGTGATTGCTCCAGCTGAGGATGAAGGGGATTTTGATTTCAGTGCATCCTGCAGAGCTCCAGACCCTTAACTGGAGTGTTTAATTAGGAGCCCTGCTTAGATTCGAGCCAGAGGCAGCAGGGAGGGAGGTGCTTCCCGAGGGATTTCAGCCTGGGCACAGGGAGCCACCCTCCATCCCTGGGTGCTCCAGGGATTTATTGCTCCCTGGTTGTCCCAGGCTTTTCCCTCAGGAGCTGGAACTGAAGGAGCCTCAAGTGAGGTGGGAAGTGCCCAGCCCTGCCCAGCTCCTCCTTGGCCCAGAGCCTGAACTTCTCCAGACTCGGCCATAATTCCAGTACAGTAAAAAGTCATAACTAAAGCACCTGTTCCAGAGCCCCTCTGTCCCAGGAGAGCACAAAAGATGATTTGTGTAGGACTGGAAAGGACATTCCAGCCCATTGCACCCTCAGGACCATTAACACCATTTTATGAATCTGAAATTAATTTTAAAATTAGAGATATTCCTTAATCCCTGCTGCTGTGGCTGGGTCACTGTTCCACAGCCTGCTCCTCATTTTCCAGTCTGTTTGGGGTTTTTTGTGCCAAGTCTGGCCTGTAAGGAAAGGATTTTTCTGCCCCCCTGGGAGCTGCCCAGGAATGTATTTATGGAGTCAATCATCTCATCCAGCTGGGAACTGCTGGAGTCACTCTGGAGAGGTTTAAGACAGGAGGCGGGTGCTGGAGGGGCTGTGGCTCTTCACCTTTTGGTCTGAATTCATAAAGTCGTGGAATATCCTGAGCTGGAAGGGACCCCCAGGCTCACCCAGTCCCACCCTGGCCCTGCACAGACACCCCAACAACCCCACCCTGGGCATCCCTGGCAGCGCTGTCCAAACGCTCCTGGAGCTCTGGCAGCCTCGGGGCCGGGACCATTCCCTGGGGAGCCTGGGCAGTGCCCAGCACCCTCTGGGGGAGGAACCTTTTCCTAAAATCCAGCCTGATCCTCCCTGGCCCAGCTCCAGCTGTACCCTCGTTCAAAAGAGGGCTGAATTCAGACCAAATAGGTCAATAAAGTCATCCCTTCAAAAATTCTGGATTCTGTCACCTTTCCTCACCGCTCTGGAGGGGGAGGAATAATTTGGTACCCAAAGCTGATTTTCCCACCATTTCCATATTTCCATCCCCTCAGCAGGAGCAGAGGGAGGGTAACAGAAAACAAATTATAGAGCCAGCAGAAATTCAGGTTAAAGATAAACCCTCGTCCATCGATCCAGGCAAGGACCCGGAAATGGGAGTTCAGAGACACAGGAACAGTTCTGTGCACAAACTCCAGTGCTGGATTTAGCAGTTGACTCCTGGAGGTGGCAGGTGCTCCTCAGCAGGCAGGTGACACTCAGGGATGTCCCTGGGGACAGCCAGGGCTGCTCGGAGCCTGCCCTGTGACCCCTCCCTGTGTGGCTCCCTGCTCCCGTGCCCATTTTGCTCCCACAGCTGGTTCTGTGCTCACACTGGGCTGAGGCCGTGCCCTGGCAGTGCTCCTGGCTCACCCTTGGGCCCTGCCTGCCTCTCCTGGCACCTGTCTGGAGTGAGGATCTGGCTCTGGGGCAGTGTCCATCCCTCTGGGATGAGCTGGGAGGGAGGCAGGCTCAGCCTGGTGTCTGTTCCCTCCAAGGCTGCCCTGGCTGCAGGGACACGGGCGGCAGAGCTGGGCCCTGACTGCTCCCAGTGACAGCCACAGGAACCCGACAGAGCCGAGGAAGTTCTCCCACTGTGAGGAGACTTCAGGCAAGTCCTGATCAAAGGGGTTTGGGCTGAACTGCCTCAGCCCCTGAGCCGAGCCGATCTCAGCAGTGAGGGAGGCACAGACTCAGCCCCAGCATCCCCACAGCTGGGACCTGCTCTGGACTCCCCTGCTGAGAGCTGGGATCAGCGCCTGACTCTTCTCAGGAGCCTCAGAGGATCACAGAATTCCAGGATGCTTTGGGTTGAAAGGACCTTAAACCTACCCAGTGCCACTCCTGCCATGGCAGGGACACCTCCCACTGCCCCAGGCTGCTCCAGCCCCGTCCAGCCTGGCCTGGGACACTGCCAGGGATCCAGGGGCAGCCACAGCTGCTCTGGGCACCCTGTGCCAGGGCCTCCCCACCCTCCCAGGGAGGAATTCCTTCCCAATATCCCATCCATCCCTGCCCTCTGGCACTGGGAAGCCATTCCCTGGGTCCTGTCCCTCCATCCCTTGTCCCCAGTCTCTCTCCGTGTTTCCTGCAGCTCCTTCAGGCCCTGCAAGGCCACACTGAGCTCACCCCTGGTCTCCTCTCCAGGCTGAACAATCCCAGCTCTCCCAGCCTCTCCTCCCAGCAGAGCTGCTCCATCCCTCGGATCATCCTGGAGCCTCCTCTGGGCTCTCTCCAGCAGCTCCAGGTCCCTCCTGTGCTGGGCCCCAGGGCTGGGGCAGCTCTGCAGGTGGGGCCTCACCTGAGCAGATCTCCTGGGCTCTCCTGTTTGTCATCCCAGGGTTTATTTACTAGAACATAGGAAAAAAATTTTAAAAATCACAATTTCTGCCAGTTCACTGAGTTTGTCACTGTGAAGGGTGGCCTCAGAGCGGAGTGGCCCTGGAACAGCAGCACAGGGCTCTGGTTTTGGGGTTGGATACACCAGGATCGCTGGAATTCCACAGCCCAGTGTCCCTCACCCACACTGCTTTGTCTCTCCCAGAAGAGCCCCCGGGGACTGCAGGACTCACTCAGGGGAAGGCCAAGCCGCCCAGCAAAAGGTTCACCTAATGCTTGGTCTTTTCCTAACTGCAGTTAATTAATTGCCAATTAACTCCCAAACCTGGGCACTCCCTGCACGTTTAGAGCAGGATGTACACGGGAGCGCTCTGCCCTGCACAGACTGGGATGTGTCTGGCCCCGAACGGGATCTGGGCAGGATTATGCTCCAGCCGACATTCACACATCTGTCATTAATGATCTGCAGTTAATTGCTTATGAATTAACTCAAGGCCAAACCCCTGCACCTGAAGGCCTCAAACCAAACGTTTTGAGCTTTGTTCTCAGCTGCCTGAGGGTGAAGATAAAACACAGTGTCCCCAGCAGGGCTCAGGGACTGGGACCACTGGCACCAGGGAGGGAGGCCACCTTCTTCCCAGCCAGCCCCGGGATCCTGCTCCTGGATCTCCCTTTGGATCCCAACCCTGAGCCCTTCCCAGCCGTGTTCTCAATCGGGTGTGGCTCCCCCGGGCACGGGGAGGCACTGCAGGGACTGGGCAAAATTAGGGAAACAAAGAAATTCCAGGGGTTTCTCCCAGAGAGAACGAGCAAGCTTCCTCAGGGGTCCGGGGGAGGGCTGGGGGTTTTCTCTCATCCCCATGGAAACAGGGAAGGGATGATGTGGGCACAAGTGGGGTGGGGATAATTACAGAGCTGCTGCTCCTGCCTGGTCGTGAACACACCTGAGCCCACCCAACTGTGCTCACACTCACCCCTCACCCACCTGCGCTCTCACACCCGAGCCTTGGCTCTCTCCTGAGCCCTGCAGTGCCCAAACAGCCCCAGAGCTCACAAACACTTTAAGGAGCTGGGGTCAGCAAACATGAAACCCGGGCAGACAAAGCCTGGGTCAGGCGTCTCCAGGAGGGAAATTGCAACATTCCAGGTCACACTGGCCCTCAGCCTCACCTGAGGCTGCTGGGCCTCCCCGTGAGCCACCTTCGATGGGGAGAGATCCCACACAGTGCTGCCAAACCCTGCCACACTTCCCACACCATTCCCAGGGCTCTGGGGTTTAGGAGCCAGCCCTCCCTAAGCCGGGGTCACGGCTCTGCTGGGCAGGACTGGGGGAGGCAGAGGGATTAAAGCCGTGATTAATGTCTCACCTTCCTCACAGAGCCTGAGTGTTGGCCAGGACTCCTCCTGCAGCTTTCCATACAGCTGTGTCTGTTCCAAACAAGGACTTTAGGGTAAATTGTTTATAAAAGTGAACCTCCAGGGGTTTTGGGGGGACAAAACTTTCCTCAGACCAGCTCTAAGTGCTGCTGATTTTGTAGGACTGCACGAGCACAAAGAAGCTGTCCCCAGGCACGTGGGAGCCTGGCTTAGAGCCCAGTGTTCCCAGGTGATCCCAGTTCCTGCATCCACAGGCAGGGGACCAGCAGGAATTCTAGCAGCCACTGAACTGGACCCCTTGTCCCTCTCAAACTGTGGGATTATCCCTGTATTCCTGGTGGATTTACCTGCAGTGAGACACAGGAGTTAAAATCATTTCCTTCCAGCCCCAGCAGCATCCCAGGTGCAGGAGGGAGGGAGGAACAGATTTGTGAGGAGCACATTTGGCAAGAGCTGGGAAATGCCTTGGCTGAGCTCTCCAGAGCTGTTGTTTGACCACTGGAAGGGCTGGAACAATGTCAGCATTCCTGTGTCTGAACAAAAATGTCCGAATTGTTCCAGGAATTCATCTCAGAGATCACAGAAATGGGGCCAAAACTTCTCAGGAGAGAGACAGAGCTGTGTAGGAAATTAAATCTGAGCAAATTACCTGGGAACACAGGGGTAAAGAAACCCCAGCTCAGCCTGTCCCAAATCCCTCTGGAATTTCTGTCCTGGAGCAGCACAGCTGGAGCAGGATCCCACTGGGCAGGGGCCACTCCCATCCCTGGCCAGAGTTTGGAATTGAGGAAAACCGAGACCCCAAAAACCCCACTGAACCCAGGTGTGCCAGAACATTCCTGAGTCACCCCTTCCCCACCCCCCAGGAACTGTCTCCATCAGGCGTGGGAGCAGAGAGGGGCTCCCAGGGAATTCCAGGTGTCCTGGTTCCTAACCCAGAGTTCCCACCACCCTGCACGGCTCAGGGCACTCATCTCTCCCCTTCCACCTGAGCCCTGGGACTGCAAACAAGGAACCAGACACAGTTTTGTTTGCTCATGCCAGCTGCAGGGGGAGTGGAGTTAATTTGATTCCAGGGTATTTCACCTGGGAGCAGAGTGATTTTGCTGGAATAACGTCCTGGAGAGCCTCCCCACAGACTCAGGATTGTGGCAGGACCTCTGCCAGAGCCACGATGAGGATGCTCCACTCCAGGTTCCTCCAACTCTTTTTATCCCTGGGAAGTCATTCCCAAAGTGCCCCTAATTGGATGGAAGTGGAAGCAGGATGAGATGTTCCACTTTACTCATTGAGTAATTCCAGCCTCTTTCTGTGATCATCACCCCAGCTCTGCTTCCTTTAAATCAAGTGCAATTGCTTTGCTCTCTCAGTGCAAAATGAAACCAGTGAAGCCCACTGCTTATATTCATGGAAAGGAAGAAAACATAAGGCAAGAAAAAAAGAGAATTTGGAAAAAAAATGTAAGGTTGGGGTTTTTATCCACTCATTTAACTTTTGAGGATAATGTAAACAAAGAAAGTGTAACGCAAGAAAAAAAGAAAATCTGGGATAAAAAAGTATTTGTAGGTAATATAATAAATATTATAAGTATTTGTGCTCTCCAGGGAATGTTCTGCCTTTGTTTCAGCCCCATGCTCTGGGCTGAGGTTTCCAGCTCGTTCTGCCAGCACAGGGACCTTCCCCACCCCTGTGCAGGAGCTGCTGCAGCTGCAAAGGCACTTCCCACTTGTTCCTCCCCGCATGGAAATTAAATTGGAAGTGAAGTGTGAGGAGGAAACTCTTGTGCTGAAAGGTTCTTGTCACCTTCAGAGGGAGAGGGAGGGGCTGGGGCCGGTGACACTTCCCTGGCTCTGTTCTGACAATGCAGCACCAGTTCTGCAGGTCTCACATCACTGAGGAATTAGAAATGGGATTTGTTGGCTGGGAAGGAAACAGGATTCTTCCCAAGGGCCTCTGTTCCAGCTGCTGCAAGGCAGAACTTCCCTCCTGCTGTCCGCGGTCACCAGGAGAGGTCACAGCCAGAGCTGCCCCTAAACCCCAGTTTTCCATTTCCTTGCCCTCTGCAGCACTCTGGGCACACCCTGCTTCTTTCCTGCCATGGAATCCTCTGGGATTTGGGGATGCACAGAAGCCTCTGCTGAAACTCCTCCTCTTTTCCCTCATCGATTTGCTTCATCCTAAAGGTTCATCTGAGAATGTTCAAACCCCACTGGCAGCTCCCCCCTGCCAGCAGCACTCCCAGTCCTGCAGAGCTGCTCAGCCACACTCTGGGCACACCCTGCTTCCTCCAAGCCTGGGAATCCGCTGGGATTTGGGATGCACAGGACACAGCTGGGCAGTGCTGGGCGTTTGCAGAGTAGAGGGAAGGATGGGATCTCACCTGAGGAGCAGCCTGGTCACACCAGGCCCGCCATGAACACCCGCACTTCCCGACCTTTGGAATGCCATTTGTGGGACAGGTGAGCGGGGACAGAGGTGATCACTGTGGGACACATGAGCGGGGACAGAGGTGATCACTGTGGGACAGGTGAGCAGGGACAGAGGTGATCACTGTGGGACAGGTGAGGGGGGACAGAGGTGATCACTGTGGGACAGGTGAGCGGGGACAGAGGTGATCACTGTGGGACACATGAGCGGGGACAGAGGTGATCACTGTGGGACAGGTGAGCGGGAAGTGCCGAGCTCTGCTCTAATACTGAGATCAAATCCTAAAGCTGCTCCACAGGTGCTTTGTTGCTTTGGAATTGCAGATCCTGCAAGGCCAAAGGCCACAAAGCTGCCCAAAGCTGCTCATTTGTGATCCTTTAGACTCAGACTGAGACCAGATCAGAGACTGAGTGGACCAAGTTCTTCTCAGGGAAGCTGAGTCAGCAAAGGGGTCTCACTGACACACCTGATCCTACAGGATGGGCAGGATGATCCAATAATCCATTGGAACAGGTGATGGAGTTGTTACTGGGATCCTGCACTGGGAATATTTACACTTTATTATCAATGAACCCACCACAGCCATCCCCGTGACCTCCGTGTCCTACTTGTCCCTGACCATGATCCTTCCCCCGCCAGCTCTGCCACAACAGTGCAGGTTTTGCAGGTTTTACAGGTTTTTCACCACAGATTAAACCAGAAGAGTTTATTCACCCCTTTTGGGGTGACATGCAGGGACACAGAAGGTGGGAGTCACCTCCCCCAACACAGGACCTGTCTGCAGGTCACCTGTCCCCACCCAGGCCCACCGTGGAGGCTGCAGGGGGGAGCCCAGCCCCAGCTCCTCCCCAGGTGTCTCAGGGGTCTGTCTGGGCCGGGCTGTTCCCCGGGCCAGCCCTGCCTCTCCTCACGGAGAGCAGCTGGATGATTGCCTGGGACATCTCCCAGCAGCTGGGGCTCGGGGGCTCCAGCCCAGAGCTGCCCCTGGGCTGTCACAGCCACAGCCCCCCCCACCTGGGACCCATTTCCCCAGCACCGTGCCCCAGGTTCTGCCAGGGCCATGGACCCCTTCGGTGCCAGCTGCCTGTGACCCAGCTCTGGGGATGAGCCGAAGCAGCTTTAAAGGTCACCAGGTTCCTCTGCCAAGGCTGGGAGCAGCAGCTTGGCCCTTTCATCTGTCAGCTCTGCTTTACATCCCCCGTGAATTGCTGGCATCCCATCCCAAAATAACTCCCTCCATCTCTGTTTCAGCCTCCAGCCCATCAGGCTGTCCCTGCCCTGTCACCTCCTGTTCCCCTGCGTCACATCACGGGCTCGCTGTGACAGGACAGGCTCAGCTCTCGCAGCCAGGGAAGCCTGGATGTGCTTCTGGGGGAAAGGGAGAGGACAGGGGGTCAGGAGTGGAGTTAAGCCCAGCACCTTCGATCAGCAGCACCTTGATCACCCTCCCCAGAGGGGTTTCCTTCCAGCCCTGGGCGCTGCTTGCCACAGCTCAGCTCCAAATCCTGTTGGATCCTTCCACCTTCCAAAAGCATCTCCTGCTCTCACCCTGACCATCGGGAGCCCAAGGAACAGGTTCCCTCCCCTGGTCAGTGGGGAACAGGATCCCTCCCAGCCCTCCACAACCTTTGCATCACTAGACACTTCAAGGATGGAATTATTTCTTAAGGATTCCCTGTGCCCAGGTGAGTGACGGAGCAAACTGGACATGTCACAGTGTCACAGGGAAGGGCCTCTGACACTGAAGGCATTTTAGGGCACTGCCTCAACCCCTTCCTGGAAAACCAGTGGGGAAGGAGAACAAAGAAGTGGTGACACTCCTGAACCCTCCTGAGGGGAGTAGGTTTAGATGGGATATTGGGAAAAAAATCCTTCCCTGTGAGGGTGGGCACAGGGTGCCCAGAGCAGCTGTGGCTGCCCCTGGATCCCTGGAAGCACAGGATGGAGTCCAAGGCCAGGTTGGAGCAGCCTGGGACAGTGGGAGGTGTCCCTGCCATGGCAGGGGTGGCACTGGGTGGGCTTTAAATTCCCTTCCACCCCAAACCCTCCTGGGATTCTCCGATATCCCTGCTTTACTCCAGGCTGGAAGGGGCTGATCAAGAGACCTCAAATGTGTTGCTAAATAAGAGCATGGATGGATCCCAAAGCTACAGAACATTCCCTCCCTCTGGAGACAACTGTCAGCCTTTACTACAGGCTGTTATTAATAATTAGTAGCCATGGCAATATCCTACAGGGGCAACATCCAGTGCTCAGAAATCCTGTGAGGGGCTTCAAAGTGGCAGTGAGGGTTCCTGGACACCCCGTGCAGTCACACTGACACTGACGGAACAGGAATGTTTGTTATGCTCTGTGCAGACAGACACAGGGATGGATTCGTGTGCTGCCCACGGGGCAGAGCCTCAGCTGATGCAAGGAGACAGCTCCCGAAGAGCCAGGTGATCATTGCCCTGCCAGGGCCGGGGGAGGGCTGGCTCATGCCCTCAGTGTGGCAATGCCAGATGGAAAGGAGAAGGGAGAAGAAAAACCCGCCCAGTTTCTGTGGGGACAGAGGGCTTGGTGTGCTCCTGAGGGGTGGCAAGGAGCACCTCCTCCTCCCCTGCTCAGCTTCACCATCTGAAGCCCCTGCTCCAGCAGGAGGTGAGGCTGGCTGGGCTGCCGGAGGAGCGGGACGGGGGAGCCCTGGATCCCTCCCGGAATGTGCTGTCCCTGCAGAGCACATCCTGCCCTGGGCAGGTGGCACCCGGGACACAGGGGCAGAACTGCCGGGGTGGAACTCCCTCCTCAAACCCTGCCCTAAGTGCTGCCCTCGCGGGGAGCTCCCTGCTGACACTCAGGGTGACACTTCCCAGCTCTCCCATTCCAGCCCCGTGCCTGGAGCACCTCCCAGACTGGGAATCTGCACGTTCAGCACAGGGGCCAAAATGAGTTTGAAGGGGCTCAGGCTCCTCGGTCCTGCCCTGGTGTGGCACTGCCAGCCCGGCTCAGCCCCACAGGGCTGTTGGGAGCAGCAAAGGGATCACCCTGGCAGAGCCTCACATGGATTGCAGGGTGCCAGAGACGTTCTCCACACCTGGTGCTCCTGAACAGCCTCCTGGTGCTCCTGAACACCTCCTGGTGCTCCTGGAACACCTCCTGGGGCTCCTGGAACACCTCCTGGTGCTCCTGAACAGCCTCCTGGTGCTCCTGGAACACCTCCTGGGGCTCCTGGAACACCTCCTGGTGCTGTGCAGTGACATTTCTCCTCTGTGGGACCAGAGGCTGCAGCCGGGAGCTGTCTGTGCCTCCCGTCACCTGCTCTGAGCAGCTTCAGCAGGAGGAGAACAGCAACCTGTGACTTCAGGTTAATGGCTCTGCTGTCCTGCCTTACCAGGTGTCTCCTGCACCTGCTCCTGGAATGGGTGATGGATTTCCAGCCTCAGCCGCTAACAAGAGAGGGAAGGAAAGCGCTCGCAGCCCCACACGCCCCCCCTGTCCCTGCTGACACTTTGTCATTCCGTTTTTATCGAACCCTGGCTTAAATGTTTTGTTTCCAAGCACTCCCTGGGCCAAAGCCACCCCTGCAGTCGATCAGAGACACTTTGGGGCGTTTTTGGAAGGATGAAATTGCTGTGTTTGACTGCAAACCCCCACAGCTCCACCCCGACCTCGCTGGGGACAGCGTTTGTGCTCAAGGTGGTCGAGCTCTGCTGTCCCAACCCCGAGGTGGACCTAGCACCACAGGTGAGCTCAGGACAGGGATAATCCGTGCCCAAATCACCCTGGGCTCAGTTCCAAGCCAGCCTCCCAACCTGTGCACAGGCCAAACGCACCGAGGTCCTGCGGGAGCTCTCCCAGTGTAGCTCCAGAGCCATTTCTGGTGTCACTGGAGCTGCACCAGCCCATAATGACAGTGGGATAACTCCCAATCCCTCATTGAGCATTCCTGGAGTGTCTGAGTGCCCCTCACAAGCATCATTCCTTGCCCAGCGGTTCCTCTGGATATTAATTACACTGAACACTAATTAAAAGAACGGGCAGGGACTGTGGGCCCAGGGAGACAGCAGGGACAGCCCCGTGCTGCCAGGCTGGCAGCAGGAAGGGTGAGAGGACGGAGCTGTGGGAGGGATCTCTTGGGATGGCAGCGGAGCCCGAGGAATGGGCTGAGCTGGGGTGGGCTGGGGCAGGAGCACCCTGAGCCCCAGAGCAGCTCCTTCACTCCGGGCCCTGCAGCAATCACCGGTATTAGCTGGGGACTGCTTCTAATTCGGGACTTGTTCCTCCTAGAAAAAGGCTTTAAAAAGCATCTGACTGAAACAATTACCTGAAGTAAAGCGCTTTTAAATAATGGAGCAGCATGTAGAGAAGAGGGTTTGATGTTCACAGCATCCCTCGTGCCAGGAGCTGGCTGCAGGTGCAGATTCCTGCCAGGGGCAGGACCTTGCCCAGCAGAGATGCAAACTCAGAGCCAGACTGAGGAAATAAATCTCCTTTCAGCCAAACACCTGCATTTCCCCACCACCTTCTCCCTCTCTTTACGCTCCACCCACAGCATTCCCTCTGTGCTGGACAACCCCACCAGGGCTGCCCGAGCCCTCGTAGGGGAGGATGTGGGGGGGATGTTTGTGGGACTGTTTGACCATTCACCCTCTGTGCTGTGACCCTGGTGGATGGATTTCATCCCAGGCCTTGGGAAAACTGCAGCTTCTCAGGGCAAACCAGGAATTCCTGCATTCAGTGAGAAAAGCACAAAGCTTCAGGGTCACATCCAAACCTTCCCTTGGACACCGGCTGGGAGAGCTGGGGGTGTTCACCTGGAGAGGAGAAACTCCAGGGAGAGCTCAGAGTCCCTTCCAGGGCCTAAAGGGGCTCCAGGAGAGCTGGAGAGGGACTGGGGACAAGGGATGGAGGGACAGGACCCAGGGAATGGCTTCCCACTGCCAGAGGGCAGGGCTGGATGGGATATTGGGCAGGAATTGTTCCCTGGGAGGGTGGGCAGGCCCTGGCATAGGGTGCCCAGAGCAGCTGTGGCTGCCCCTGGATCCCTGGCAGTGTCCCAGGCCAGGCTGGACGGGGCTGGGAGCAGCCTGGGGCGGGGGGAGGGGGCCCTGCCATGGCAGGGGTGGCACTGGGTGGGCTTTGAGGTCCTTTCCCACCCAAACCATTCCATGACCCTGTGCTGGTTCCTGTCCAGCTCGTTGCCCACCAGGACTGCAGGACTGTCCTGCTGAGCATTTGGGCACCTGTCCTTGTCCTGCTGCCTCACAACTTTGCTTTAACTGCACATTTACCCTTCAAAGCCCGGCTCGGCAGCACAATCGCTGTTACAAGGGCTGTAATTACCGTTCCAGGGAAACTCGCTGCTCATTTGCATCGTGGCTCTGACAGCTCCCGGCCCTCATGGAATGAGCGTCACCCAGGCACCAAACAAACACACAAACGTTTGTTTTTCTCTTCCCTTCTGGAGAGGGGGAGAGGGGCCAGACTGAAGCAATGAGTAGGAAAATCAACTGTTAAAGGAGGATGCGAAGCCATCCCAAAGCAGTTGGTGACTTTCAGAGTGAAATGTGGGAATGGTTCTGTTTTCCAGGCAAACGGGAGCCAAAGCCCTCAGGAACTGCAGGATCACACACACACACAGGGTGACTCCTGGAGGAGCTGAGGGCCTCACTCTTCCCCTAAAACCCTCTCATATCAACAGCCCAAGGCTGGAATGACTCTCCTCTCCTCTCCCATCATTTTGATGGGAATGACGTGCTTGGCACATGCAGAGCAGCTTCAGAAGGAAATCACAGGAGTGGCTCTTGGAGTGCTCTGTTCAAAGGGGATCCTCCGTGTCTGCCTAAGGAGGGAACTTCTGCTTAAGGCTGGGTTAAATGTTTCCCTCTAAACATCTCCCCTCCAGCAGGAACGTTCTTTTAGGGAAAAAAACATAGGCCTTCCTTCCTTCCTTCCTTCCTTCCTTCCTTCCTTCCTTCCTTCCTTCCTTCCTCCCCCAGGACCCTCACTCTTCCCTCCAAGCACTCTCAAGAGGGTGTTTGTTAAATTCACTTTATTTGGTTTGATAAAAACTCCTCAGACTTCTCCCTCCAGACCCCCTCTGAGGAAACAAATTAATTTAGAGCGCAGGGTTTTCAGTAAAATGATAAAAGATATCCATAGGGGGAATCCTGGGGGTTTCCCAACCGGATTTTCTTCCTAGGGAAGGAAGCACACAGATCAAAATAATTTCTTTTGCTGCTGAGAGCACATTAACTTTACCCTAAAAGTTTCAGGCTGAATCAGTTCCAGTAACTGCAGGACCAGCCAGGATGGAAAACCAGCCCAGCAACACAGAACAAGCAGAAGTTAATAAATATTTCAGCTCTGTAGTTGGAAATAATTGGGATGATGCCTCCATATCCTACAAGGATAATTAAATCCTTCACGTTGCAGTGCCCCAAAGCAATGTTTGATTGCACAGACAGAATTCAATAGAATTAAAGAGCTTGTTAAACATCAGCTCCTCAAGTCAAACAGTTTAACCCTGAAGCTCCACATCATCTGCATGGAGGAGGATTAAGGAACGTTCCAGAACTTGCCACAGCTGTGGAGAAATGGTTATCAGGATGTCTGAGTCGGGCTTGAGGCAGCTTTAAGGCTGGAATGTTGGTCTCCGGAGGGAATGCCCTGATCAGGAGGTGTTTGGCTCTCCCGGAGCGATGCTGGCTCAGCCCTTCTGCCTTTGTGACTTTTTGTCACTTTTTGTCTGTCCCCTCCTCCCCTCCATCACCCAAACAGGTTCAGGAAGGGCTGGGCTCTGCCTCAGGCAGAAAAGGCACCACTGAACAACACCTGCCCCTGCAGGGGCCAAGTGCTGCTCAAATCCCGCATTTCTGGGTGGTTGTACTTTCCGTGTCTCAGAGAAATTTCCTCTGGGAGCAAGGCCCAGTGAGTTACTGTCACCACTGAAAGAAAAATAAATGAGTTTGGCTTCACAGGGCCCTCAAAGCCCCTCCAGTGCCACCCCTGCCATGGCAGGGACACCTCCCACTGTCCCAGGCTGCTCCAGCCCCGTCCAGCCTGGCCTGGGACACTGCCAGGGACTGGGATCCCACAGCCTCTCCGGGCACCTGTGCCAGGGCCTCTCCTGTTTCCACCCCTCCAACCCCCCCGCCAAGGCCAGAGTGGGGTGTTCAGGGAGTTTAGTCCTGAAGTTTGAGTTAAACATGGAATTAACAAAGCGAGGCTTTGCACAAAGCAGGATTATCCAAGGTGGCCTGCACTGAAAGGGCCCTGGAACACGGGAAACCTCACCAGGGATGGAGGGAATTACCAACACTGATTGTGTTGGGAGCTGCTGCCACATTCCCCGAGGGAACGGCTGAAGGTGGCCCCGACAGGGCAGGCAGGGATGGGGACAAGGAGGAGCCCGTCCCCTGCAGCTGGGCACTGCCACCAGCAGGGAGCCTGTGGTGACACGGGGACCTCGATGCTTCACTGCATGGCAGCCAATCAATTAATTGTTGTAATTACAGTGATCCGGCAATGCACAAAGACATTGAGAAATGAATTGTAAAATGAAGATACAAAGTTGGCAGGACCAGTTCACTCCTGCTGGATGCCCCATTCCAGCTCCGACTGCTGGATTTTTAACACATTTGTGGAATTTTAAGGTCCTGCCAGGAGCTTGTGCTGCACTTAAGCTCTGTGAGCAGCCACCTACCCCAGCACTGAGTCTGGCGCCATGAAACCAGAGATTAAAACTTTATCATTTTTTTTTTATTTTATTGGATTTCTTCCAATCCTCACTCAAAAATTATAAAAGATGAGGAAGATGCCGCTCAAAATTAAGTTTGGGGGTTTTTAATTTCATGGAAAAAAGTGTGTCAAGATTAAAAGGAAAATACAAATCCTCCTTCCAAACAGAAAGGAGAAGTGAAGAATTCACAGATTAACTGGGGAAACTGAAGTGTCTCTCCGAAATATCCAAATATTACCCAGGCATAAATGAAATATTTTATACCGATGGTTTTGAAGAGCTCCATTTCCCTGTTTATATTCTGAAAAGCTTTGCCTGTTCATGTAACACCCACGTCTGAGCAAAAGCCCTTTGGAATGGAGGAGCTGCCCTTTGTTTGGAGAACTCTTGTTGATTTTTTAATACTTTTTTCCTTTCCTTTCTCACCAAAGAGACAAATGACCTTTTCCTCTGAAAGGCACTAATTGTGATGCTCTTTTATTTCCAGTTCTCCCCGAGAGGCTCCAGGGCAGCCCAGGTGCCTCTCCCTTGGTTTGCTCTGGGCAGGTCAATCAGCCCCAGATTTGGGGCTGTGGGATTTAATTGTGCCAGGACTTCGCTCCTGTTAAGGGTTAATGAGAACATCACACCCCGAGCTGAGCGGGGCGAGGTTCATCCTCTGACACACCAAACCCAGCAAGGGAGCAACTCATTTCTCTTCCACTGACCTGAAAGTTCAGCACTGCAAAAATAAAAATATTGGGCCACGGGCAGGAGCAGGAGCTGGGCAAAGCCTGCTCCAGGCAGAGCCGGGTGGAACAAAAGGTGATTTTAGCAATCAGCATCTTCTGTGCCCTGGGGTGGCTTCAAAAGCCACACCTGAGCCCTCTCAGGTCCAGGATCCTCCTCCAGCTCATCCCGTTTCCCAGCAGCCTGGATTTCTGGGAAGCAGCACTTTTGTTTGGTTTTCATTTGGTTTATTCCCCAGAGACAAACTCCACCTGCAATCCAAGAGGAGGAAATGTGAACCTTTAATTCAGGGATGATTCCATCTCCTTTGGAGCAAACTCCCAGTTGAGTTCCCTGTGCCGGGAGGTTCTGTCCCTGCTGCTCCACAAGGATGCTGCTCGTATTCCTTGGATTATTAAGGACTGTAGATCTCTGGAACAGTTTGGAAAACTGACCTCAGTTTCAACTGTACTTCAAGTCCATCTTTCTCTACTGCCCCAAGCCAGCTACTCATGCATATTTGTGGAACTGAGGGCTCTGGATGCAGGTATGGATTATTTTGGAGCACAAGTGGGATGAGGAGCAGCTGAGGGAGCTGGGGGGGCTCAGCTGGAGAAAAGGAGGCTCAGGGGAAACCTTCTCTCTCAGAATCCTTTAAGTGTTTCTGATACACTTTAAAAACAGGGCTTTTTTAGAGAAGCCATAATGGCAAAACTGAGCCTTCCACAGACTCCTTTTTCTGGGAGAATGTTTCCCAAGCACTCTGTGGGTTTCTTGGTTAAAATTCCAAATAGGCAGAGCCTTGAACAGGCAATAAAAATGTTCAGTTTGTTCACACCAGACTGGTCCTGTCAGGGGTGTGTTTGTCTGATCTCAAAATTCTCCTGATGCTTCAAGCTTTATAGAGAGGGGTGGGAACAGCTCTCCAGGGTGGGCTGAGACCAATTAATTCTGCACACAGGCAGGGCCCTCGGGTCTCCCTCAGCTCCAGGGAGCTCTTTGGCTGAAAGCCTCTTGGAACTGGAGCCCCCTGGGCTGCGGCTGTTCCCCAGCCCAGGATTTAGAGCTGCAGCTTCAAGGCCTCATTGCTCTTTTCCCTGTGAGTGCCCCAGACCAGCTCAGCAGGGGCCTCTTTGCCTGTGCACCGTGTACGGGGCATGAACTGTTCCGTGGGGGAATGTGGGCCTTGGTCAGACTGTGAAAGTCACTTCCCACCCAGTTCCTGGGAACTTCTCTCCAGAAGCCACAGACAGGACTCAAACACAGCACACAGCACCAGCCTGAAACTCAGGCGCTAACTCCCCAAAAGGGGAAGGGCTCCGTCCTTTTTTTGGCAGCATCCTGGTTGAGCTGCAGCAGCTCTTCATTGTCTCCAGCTCCAAGCAAGAAGGAGGTGTCTTGTAAACTCTACAATTAATTAATGAATCACTCCAAACCTCTCCTTTCTCAGGAAGGCTGGAATGCCATCAGAAATATGGTAATGTGCCATTTGCTAATTCCTCTCCTGTTCCATCTGGGCACAGGAAGATCTTTCCTCTGATCTGTTTTCCATGTACTTGTCAGAGTTGTTAGATCTTCAACAAGAACTGAAGTTTCTTCATCCTTATCCTCCAGTCCTCACGTAAGACAAATCAAGATAAACTCAGGGTTTTTTCCCAATTAAGCCGAGGCTGGTGCAGGCTGCTCAGGCTCTATCACGGTGAGAGATCTGGAGTGAATTTTTCCTGTTATTTTTCTTTCATGATCTTTTCTTGATCATAATTGGATTCTAAAATTAGCCTGAGAAAGGGACTAATTCAAATTTATGACTAAAGATTGGTCTTTCTAACCACAGGGTGCATTTCTGCTGCTGATAGAAATAATATCAGAGCATTATCTGACAAGGAAGGAGCGAAGGGGTAAAAGGTGCTGCTCTGTGACCCCTCCATTCCTTGTTCTGCCCACGGGCAGGGACACAAATTCCAGCGTGGGACAAATCCAGGTGTGTCAGTCTGGGAAGCCTGCATGGCACAAAGCCCCTTGGAAAACAATCCCTTGGTTCTGGAGAGCCGCTCCCGCTGCTCCCGCTGCTCCCGCTGCTCCCGCTCCTGCTCCCGCTGCTCCCGCTGCTCCCGCTCCTGCTCCCGCTGCTCCCGCTGCTCCCGCTCCTGCTCCCGCTGCTCCCGCTGCTCCCGCTCCTGCTCCCGCTGCTCCCGCTGCTCCCGCTCCTGCTCCCGCTGCTCCCGCTGCTCCCGCTCCTGCTCCCGCTGCTCCCGCTGCTCCCGCTCCTGCTCCCGCTGCTCCCGCTGCTCCCGCTCCTGCTCCCGCTGCTCCCGCTGCTCCCGCTCCTGCTCCCGCTGCTCCCGCTGCTCCCGCTCCTGCTCCCGCTGCTCCCGCTGCNGCTGCTCCCGCTCCTGCTCCCGCTCCTGCTCCCTCGAGCCATGGCAGGGCTCAGCCCACCCCTCCATGGGCATGCCAGGGGTCGTTTCCCTGATTCCTCCTGTCATCAATGAGAGCCTGACCCCCATGGATGAACATTCCCAGCTCCTGAATGAGGCTCCCACTCCAAACGAGTCCGGGAGGCTCCTTCTCCCGGTGCCTGGGAGCAGGGACAAGGAATTCAGCTGGGAAAGCAGCGACAGCTCCCACAGGGCCTCAGCACCAGCAAGACTTCAACTACAAAATCTGAGCTGTCAAATCCCCACACTGGGCTCTGTGTCTGTCACAGGTTTCCAGAGATTTCCACATCTCTGGCTCTGTCCTCTGTCGTGTCCTGCAGGCCCCAGCTCACTCTGGTCAATTCGGATGTGCTCACTCACAGCCCTGAGCCTGCTTCCCTTTTCTAACGGGAGGGAGCAGTGACTTGAGTGCTCTTCTAAATCCCTGGGGAGCTCCCCAGCAGCAGAGACAGTGGAGAGACCCTGGAATCAGAATCCTAGAATGGATGGGTGGGAAGGGACCTCAAAGCCCCTCCAGTGCCACCCCTGCCATGGCAGGGACACCTCCCACTGCCCCAGGCTGCTCCCAGCCCCGTCCAGCCTGGCCTGGGACACTGCCAGGGATCCAGGGGCAGCCACAGCTGCTCTGGGCACCCTGTGCCAGGGCCTGCCCACCCTCCCAGGGAACAATTCCTGCCCAAGATCCCATCCATCCCTGCCCTCTGGCACTGGGAAGCCATTCCCTGGGTCCTGTCTCTCCGGGACTGGAATGGTGCTGCTGATCCAAGTCCCTGCATTCCCACGTGACTTTGGGGAAATCGCGGTGCTTTCCTGTTTCCCATCCCCACAGTAAAACAGGGACGATGTCACTGATCTCCTCTCAGAGCTCCTGTCACCCACAAACTCGTGTCTGTCACCCCTGAGCACCCTGGGACAACTGAAGGTGTCCCTGCCCAAGGCAGGGGGTGGATTTGGATGGGCTTTAAGATCTCTCCAAACCCAAACCACTCTGTGATTCCATGGAATCAGTACTTCAATGCTCTCCCTATATGAATTCCTCAGCATTTATTTACTTTCCTGTTTCTGTCCCGTTCACAATCCATTTCCAGGCTGGGCGTCAGCAGAGCTGCACAAAGCAGCCTCTAACATGGGAGGGGATTGATGCTGATGGGAGCCCTGTTCCCATTTGTCAGGCTTTTATCTTCCATGGAAATGAAATTGATGTGCTCACGACTGGGGGAGTTGTTTTTCCCGAGGTTTAGTGGAGCTGAAATGATGCTCTGGCCTTGTTCTGCTCAGGGTGGATTTCAGCCGGGGTGGAGCAGCGGGGCCTGGCAGCGGGGTGTGGATTTCAAATAGGAACTCCAACTGCTTAATGAACATTAAACTGGTGGTGTTATGGCCTAGAACTGCTACTGCCCTTGGAGTTTTCCAGCATGGAATTCAGGAGGCCTCTTCAGCAGTTGGGAGGGGAAATTACAGAATTTCTGCGTAGCTGGAAGTGCTTAAATTAAAGGAAATAAAAGCTCTCCTTGCAGGTCCCAGCATGTGACCCACCCTCGTCCCACCAAGAGCCAGGGGCTGCTGGGACTGAGCAGGTTTGGGGACAGCCCCTGGCTCTGTGGGATTTCTGCCCTGACAAAAACCCCAATTAGATCCCAGAGAGATTTTCCCCATCAATTTCCAGAGTCAGAATCAGCTGGGAGGAAAAGCCAGATTTTTTCTCACGCCACATTGTGAAGGAAGTGAAATTTTGCCTCCCTTTCCCCTCCCAGTCACAGGGATTTCAATCTTCTTAATGAAGAAATTGATCCCTTGTCCATCCATTGAACTCCCCCTCCCTGTGTGATCCACTGGATTTCTACCGAGCAGGGAAGGAGGGGTGTAAATAAATAAATAAATAAAGCCAAATCAAGGAGGAACTTTTTGTTTTGACAGGAATCAAACCAGAATTTCCCATTTTAGTGACCCAGCCAATCATCAGGAACAAGGGAAATTCTCTCTAAGGACCCTTCTGCTGAGAGCCAGGCCTTGCCCAGCTCCCTCCCACTGCTCCTGGGGAAGGCAAATTCCCGGGAGGGAAGGGAGGCTGGGATGAGCCGATCTGGGTTTGTCTTTCTCTCCTTGCTGTTGATTCCTTTGTCTCCATCAGATTTCCCAGAGCTGACTCACTCCTGCAGCTCCAGGCTCCTGGAATGATGCAGGGATTGCTGGGCTCGAAGATTCCCTCTGGGAAATGGAACATCCAGGACAGGCTGGAGCCAATTCCTGGCTGAGCTCAGTCTGTCCAGCCCAGTAAGGACAAGTCCCCAGTCACTGGTGGTGACAGCAGCCAGGCCCCTCAGCTCCAGGCAGGAGCCAGGGGTAACAGGACACGTTCCCTTTGGAGAAGTGGGATCTTACCATGGAGGAGGCTGGAAAACACGGACACAGAATTTGGGGGGGTTCGTACAAAGAATCACAGAACCATGGAATCATTCAGGTTGGAAAAGACCTTTAAGGTCATCGAGTCCAACCATGAACCAGCAGCAGCACCATGGCCACCACTAACCCCTGTCCCCAAGGGCCACATCCACAGGTTTTATCAGCACTTCCAGGGATGGGGACTCCACCCTTGCCCCGGGCAGCCTGGGCCAGGGAAGGAATTTTCCCAATACCCACCCTGAGCCTCCCCTGGCCCAGCCTGAGGCCGTTCCCTCTCCTCCTGTCCCTGTTCCCTG
>VXAD01013542.1:29992-112720 GCA_013399195.1 Dicrurus megarhynchus
TTCCCTGATTTTCCATGGAGGAGGCTGGAAAACACAGATACAGAATCTGGGGGGTTTGCACCTGAAAATGAAAACGAGCCCCGCCCAGAGCTGCTCAGTGGGAGCAGAGATTCCCAATTGCTTTGGATTCAAATAATGCAGGAAATTCTCTCTTTTGTTTTTCAAGTAGTTCTATTTTTTCCCAACTTCTTTTTCAGTGTGCCTGGAAATATTTGTTTGGAAGTGTTTAAAGAAAACCTTCACAAACAGAGTCTGCTTCCCACATATATTTTTTATAGTTTTCTTTCTCCTCTCCTTTGCTTCCAAAACCCCAACCCTCAGCACAGACATGTCTCCTACTAAAAAAAATAATAAAATTAAAGAGTAAAATGGAACGTTTCCAGTGACAAGCTGGTGCCACAAGGAAGGACCTTGGATGTGAGATTCCCTTCTTTCCTGGCTGGAGACTCTGCCCAATTATCTGTCCTCAGCTACAGGACCTGGGGACCTTTCTCCTGTGTCTCCACCTTCCCCTCAGAGAGGAGGCAGCTGCTCATCCCAGCAGCGCTGGCCCAGGCCCCAGCTCCTTTTCCTTTGGGGTTTCCTGTGGGAAGGAGCTCCTGGTGTGAAAGGAGCTGGAGCAGTTTGAGCAGAGCGCCCCAGCCCTGCCTGGTCACAGCCACCCCTGCCCTGGAGCGGGACATTAGAGACTCCACACAGCCAGCGGGGGGAATCACAGCATCGCTGAGGCTGGAAACGACCTTCAGGATCATCAAATCCAACTTTCGTCCTAATTCCATCATCCCCAATAAACAACAGCACAAAGTGCCACCTCTGCTTGTTTTCTGAGCGCTTCAGGGATGGGGACTCCACCCTTGCCCCGGGCAGCTGTGCCAGAGCCTGACCCCCCTTTCCAGGAACGATTTCCCCAATGTCCACCCTGCCCCTCCCCTGGCCCAGCCTGAGGCCGTTCCCTCTCCTCCTGTCCCTGTTCCCTGGCAGCAGAGCCCGACCCCCCCGGCTGCCCCCTCCTGTCAGGGAGTTGTGCAGAGCCACAAGGTCCCCCCTGAGCCTCCTTTTCTCCAGGCTGAGCCCCTTTCCCAGCTCCCTCAGCCGCTCCTGGGGCTCCAGACCAGAAAGAAATAAAGAAAGAAAGAAGTAGACAGATAAAAAGGAATAGATAAGGAGAAATAAATGCTAAGTGATGAAATAAAGAAGATATGGGGTTCTACCCAACACAGATAAGGAGCCAAAGGCAGTGACAGTGACCCTGACAGAGCTGGGAGCACAAATCCCCGATCCCTGAGCACAGGAGGAAGGGGAGATTAAAGGAACAAGGCTTGTTCACATCAACCTCTCTGAAGGAGTGGAGGTGACTCTAAAAATGTCCCCTGCTCGCCCTGAGTGACACAGAGCCATGTGCCCAGGGCTGGCAGGACACTGTCACACTGCCTCAGTCCCCCTGGGCTTGAAGGAGGTTTCTGTGCTGAGGCACCACTGACAGAGACTGGAGGGAGGCACTGAGGACTCCTATTATTTCCTCTACTCATAGATATTTATATTTCTCTATTAAAAAAATCCTCCTTAGCTGATAGAATTCCAAAAGGGGAAAATCTCCCATTAATGAGCCACCAATAGGGATTTTACAAAGCACCTGACAGGGCTGAAGCCATCAATTCTCTGAATTAACTGGAGTGGAGTTGTGGATGCAAGCGGGAACTCAGCCAGGAACAAATTAAAGGAATTCAGCCTCAGATTCATCAATGTCCTCGTTAATATTTTGGCCTCTCCGTGGTCCAGGAGTGATGAGGGAGAGAGCAGAACTGACAGGAAGAACAAGGCTGGTGAGCACTCCGTGAGTTTTATTGGCAGGAGATGGTGAGAGGTGCCCCAGCCCCCAGCGTGCCCCCTCCTCCCGGGGCCTGTGCTCAGGGCTGGGAGCAGCTCCCGTCCTCCAGGGCTGGCCCTGGAATGGGCTGGGAAAGAAAGTCCTGGGGCCCTTCTGCTCAGAGCCTCGGGGGAAATGGGAAGCCAGGGAAAGTTTGTGCCAGACTGTGACAGGATCTTGGGCTGAGGTTTTTATTGGATCCACAAAGGGAACAGGAGACAGAGGTAAAATAGTGACAGAGACAGAATTATGGAATCCCGGGATGGTTTGGCTTGGAAGGGACCTTAAAGGCCATCCCACCCCTGCCATGGCAGGGACACCTCCCACTGCCCCAGGCTGCTCCAGCCCCGTCCAGCCTGGCCTGGGACACTGCCAGGGATCCAGGGGCAGCCACAGCTGCTCTGGGCACCCTGTGCCAGGGCCTGCCCACCCTCCCAGGGAACAATTCCTGCCCAATATCCCATCCATCCCTGCCCTCTGGCAGTGGGAAGCCATTCCCTGGGTCCTGTCCCTCCATCCCTTGTCCCCAGTCCCTCTCCAGCTCCTGGAGCCCCTTTGGGCTCTGGAAGGGGCTCTGAGCTCTCCCTGGAGCCTTCTCCGGGTTCATGTTTCAGATGTTCCACAAGTTCCAGAACAGACTGGGAAGAGAAAAGAGACCCCTCTGCCATCGGAGCTGGGAGCTTTGCTGTTTACAGCCCAGGCAGATCCATCATCCCAGTCTGGAATTGTTTGACTTCATTTGTGAAGTGCAGCTTTGGCCTGCTGGACTGAAACGTTTCAGTTCCATTTTTCATGCTGATAAATGATCCTCCCTCACTGTTGCTTACAGTTAATTTAATGCAGGCCTGTGGGTGCACAGACAGGTTTAAACAACAGATGAACTCACCTGGGCTGTGGAAGTGTCCCTGCCCATGGCAGGGGTGCCGCTGGATGAGCTTTAAGGTCCCTCCCAACCCAAACCAGTCTGGGATTCTCTTATTCTATGATCACTGTTAAAATGCGTGACATATTTGAGGTATTTATTTATCTACTTAGGAAAAAATGTCAAATCACTCATGACAAAATCAAGCTCAAGAAGTGATCTTAGAGCTGGTTCAAGTGGGATCCTTCACTCATCAGTGTGGTGGTCCAGAACTGGCAATGTTCCCTTCTGAACTCATTATCTGCAGCGTCTGGAACAGACAGGCAGCTCCAAAGCCTGATTTGCTTCCCACATTTCAATCCTGATCCCAGGAGAAGAACAAAGTCGTGCCTGTTTCCTTCAGCTTTCAAACAAATCCAGACAATCAGTGCTGGCTGAATGCCCGGCTCCATCACCTCCCCTTGGATTCAGAGCCACCCTCCCTCGGGACTGTCACTGACCCCTGCAGGGCCCAGGGAAGAGGCAAATTCCCTCTTTTCCACTCGCACAAACCCTCCCAGTCACGTCACAGACAGTTCTCACCCAGTTCACAATGCTCAAGACAGTTCTCAGGCAATTCAGCTGCAGGGTTTAAACAGCCCCAGGTCCCTCCCGTCCCCGGGCAGCGCCGGCCCCGATGCAGCCGCGCTTGGGGCTGAGCCTCCTGTGCCTCCTCGGCTTCGCTCTCCAGGGCTCTGCAGGGAGTGCAGCCCTCGGCATGGACAGGCAGCACCAGCGTGGGGATAAATCCCAGCCCCTTCCCAGTGCCCCCCTGTCCGTCCCTGCCCCGTGTCCCTGCCTGGGCCGCGCTCAGGGGAAGGGGCTCGGCTGTTCCGGGCGGGTCGGAGTGCCCGGGGCATCCCGAGGTGTCACAGCCACCCCTGGGGACAGCAGCCTGTAAACCCCTGCCTGTGGGTTCCGTCCTTCCCGGGAGCTCTGGGGCAGCTCAGGGCCTGCAGGCTCCAGTGCAGCCCCCTGCTCTGAGATCCCATTCCTCCCCTTCCCAGACCGCTTCCCAGGCTGGCCCTCTCTGCTCAGATACGATTTCTCTCCCCAGTGCCCATCAATCCTCAGGTGCTGTTCCAGGCCCCAGAGCTGCTCCCACCCCGGAGATAAGGGATGTTAATGTCAGCAATGATGGATAACATTGGCTCTCCTGCTCCGGGATCCACCTTTATTTGTCTGTTCCCTGCTCCACGGAATTATCCATCCAACGAGCGCTGTGTTTGGTGTCTGCTCCTGACAGTGGTGCCAGTGACAGACGCTGGGGTTCCTGCTGCAGCCCGGCCACCGGGCACTGCCCTGCGCTGGCCCTGCCCGAGCTCCCAGCAGGAGCCACAAATGGATCTCATCGATTTCAGCTCCTTCCCCAGCTGGGCACCGCAAATTGCAGGAGGAGAGAGCTGTACAAGCTGTTCCTGGGCTCTAAAGGGCAATTACCCATCCTGAGGAGCAAAAACACACTCGGAGAATTCAGAGGAAGACGAGATAAGTACCTGGAGATGGAGACTAAATGATGTCTGGGGGTTGTTGTGGTTGGGTTTAAGAACCAAACATAAACACAGAATCCCGGCCTGCCCAGCAATCAGGACACCTCTGGAAAATCCCCAGGGCTCAGGGGATTTTTAAAAACACATTTTAGGCTCCAATCTGATTCCTGGCTCTTTGTAGGGTTTATACTTCCCGTTGCCTCCACTGACATTTGGAAATGCGGGGAAGAGGAGAGTCTCCCTGAATCCTGGAATTAAAAGATATGGAGTGGAAAACCAACAAACCAAGCACCCTTTCCACAGTAAAAGATTGATAACAATAATAAAATTGTAACTTGTAACTGTGAAGGACTGATCGAAACTTTTCCCATGAATTTTAAACTCAGGGAAGTCTCGTAAAAGTGGGGTGTAAATAACACCTTTTATCTGGAGAAAATAAATCTAAAAAATGTGTCCATTGAGTCCTTCCCTCCAGGAATTGAGGGCACTTTGACAATTTTAGTTGGACCTTGCAGGTTTGGGGACTCTCGTGAGGTGTTTTACCTGTCCCGAGTCCAAGCAGCCTCAAGGTGAGTCCTGCTGCCACCAGGGAGGAAATGTGACAACAAAATGCACAAAAGTAACAAAAATCGTTACAAATTTCCATGAATTTTGTGGAGAAAAAGGGGAGAGAAGAGAGGGAGTTAGGGATCAAAAGCCAAATTCAGGTGGATGCGTTATTAATTGTCCAGACATAGTCCTGAGTCAGATGTCAATCATCCAAGCCTGGAAATGTGGTCCTGTAGCATTTTATTTAATATTTAAATCAACTTAATTGGAATTAATTTTCACACAGAGACAGGCACTGAGTGTCTCTGGTGGAGATGGATTTTTCATTCCCTTCTTTTTCCTTTCCTTTTCTTTGTGAGACGACGACATCAGTGCCTTGAAGCTGCAGGAATGTCAAGGGCCATGAGAAACCTTTATTTAAGCCGTGCCTGCTCCCACAGGGAATGTGTCTAATCCTGGCTCCGTGACCTTCCTGGGCAGGTTCCGAGGGAAGCAGCGCCAGCTCTCTCTCTCCCAAATTCTTGTTTTGTAATAACTCCCACAAAGGATCAAAGGGAGGCAACCCCAGACAGACAGAAAAGCCACCAGACAGAGGAGAGTTGGCCCCGTGCAGCTCTGGCCTGCTCTGAAGCACCGAACAAATTCTCTTTGTTGGGTTTTTCCCCTCAAGCACCTCTGGTGATTGACGTCGCTGCAGCCCTGGGGAGCAGAGCTCCCTCCTCTCCTGCAGCAGCCACCAGGGGAGGTCTTCACCGGGGTTTTTTGGAGTGAGACCTCTCTGTGAGAGATAAAACAATCACTGAGTTTATCTACCTGGGAACAGAGGGCTCAGGCAGAGACAAGTCGGCTGCCCAGCAGGGTGGGCATTTGCCTGGAGAAAATTCCCAAAGGTTCTGGATTCTGTGCCTGTGGAGGGCTCTGACCCTGCAGGGGAAGGGACTCACGGCCCCACTGGTGCCAGATGAGGAATTGTTTGCCCCCAGTGGGTTCATACAATGCTCATTCCTCAAACCCACGGGCCCGTGGAACCCACAACGCCCATTCTGTAGGAGAAGAACTGGAAAGCAAAACCCAGCCCAGCTGTGCCCAGTTTAACCAGTTCGCCAGGGGGCCCGGTGTGACTTTGGGGTCATCAACCACCAGGGACCACAAAGAGACGCCAGGACTGCAGAGCGCCTGCGCAGAGGGAAAATATGGAAATTATTTTGGGGAAATGATTATCATGTGGATGTTTATTCCAGGAAAATCAATGGATATGTATGTAAAATGTAACATAATCCAGGAGCTGTACTCAGCAGTCAGGATATTTTGGAGAGGATATCCCCTGGTGCATCCAGCTGAGTAAAGGATTTCTGCTCCTGAATGCTGCACGGGTGGGAAGGAGTTTTGTTCTTATGGGTTTTTGGTAACACCACCCATCAGTCCAGGATCACAGAATATCCTGAGCTGGAAGGGACCCCCAGGCTCACCCAGTTCCACCCTGGCCCTGCACAGACACCCCAACAACCCCACCCTGGGCATCCCTGGCAGCGCTGTCCAAACGCTCCTGGAGCTCTGGCAGCCTCGGGGCCGGGACCATTCCCTGGGGAGCCTGGGCAGTGCCCAGCACCCTCTGGGGGAAGAGCCTTTCCCTGATCTCCATCCCAAACCCCCTGGAACAGCTCCAGCCGTTCCCTCTGTGACAGAGTCCAGCTTCCCAAGGCAATTTCCTGAATTTCCCGTGAACAGGTGCTTTCCCTCCTCCAGAGGAGGCTTTCAGGGAGGATGAGGAGGGTGTGAGAGAGTGAAAGGCTCTGTCAGTGCCACTGAAACCTCTGTGCCCGGAGGGAAGGGCACAGCCCCTTCCTGGCACCCTGCGGGCCCAGCCCAGCACGGCAGCGTCCCGGGGTTGTGCGGAGCAGCAGGGAGGGGGAGGATGATCCATGGCCTTCCTCCAGCTGTGCAGGGACCAGCACCCGCCTGCTCGTGGGGCAACACAGCCGGGGCCTCTCCAGCTCTGCAGCCAGGGCGGGGTCCGGCAGCAGCCGGGATGAGCCGCAGGCTTGGAGCAGCTCAGTCACCAGATGGCCCCGGGGCCCCGCGGGGATGTGACAAATTCCTGACTTCACAAACGATTTGTAGCGGTGCAGCTCTGGGATGTGCCGGGGATGTGGCACTGGGAGTGACACGGGACGTGCTGGGGATGTGGCACTGGATGTGGCACGGGATTTGCCCAGGGATGTGCTGTGGATGTGGCACAAGGAGTTCTCCCTGCCCTGGACACCAGTGCTGGGAATGTGTTCAGTGGGCAGAAACTGAATTCTCTCACTTCAGGTTTCTCTCTGCTCTTTGAGTATTTCACAATCAAACATTTCATTTTTAAATCCCACTCCTTTTCCTTTCTTCATTTGCTTTCCTTTGAACTGTCCCTGCCCCCGCCTCATGTCTTTCCACTTTCTCCTCCTTTCTTGAGGGGAACAGGAATGAGTGAGAGGAGCTGGGGCTGATTGATGCTCCCACACCTTTCCACAGCGAGCCAGAGGGAGAATTTGCTCTTCCTCTTTTCTCAGATCTTTCTCTTTTCTTTTCTTTTCTTTTCTTTTCTTTTCTTTTCTTTTCTTTTCTTTTCTTTTCTTTTCTTTTCTTTTCTTTTCTTTTCTTTTCTTTTCTTTTCTTTTCTTTTCTTTTCTTTTCTTTTCTTTTCTTTTCTTTTCTTTTCTTTTCTTTTCTTTTCTTTTCTTTTCTTTTCTTTTCTTTTCTTTTCTTTTCTTTTCTTTTCTTTTCTTTTCTTTTCTTTTGTCCCCAGTGGGATTAACCCCCTGTCCATCCCTTGTCCCCAGTCCCTCTCCAGCTCTCCTGGAGCCCCTTTAGGCCCTGCAAGGGGCTCTGAGCTCTCCCTGGATTTTCTCCTCTCCAGGTGAACATTCCCAGCTCTCCCAGCCTGGCTTTGTGGGAGAATTTACAGAGCAGGTGTTTGATGTTCCAAGAGAGGTAAAACTGAGGGAAAACCTCCTGTTTACACTGAGATAACCTCTGGAGCTGGGAATTCCTGGAGTGCATCCAGCGCCTTTGGTGACCTTTGGTGACCATGGCACAGGAGCAGTCACTGTCCTGACCTCCACTGGCCAGCACCTTCTCTTATTTCTGCCATCCTCGGCTGTTATTCCAATATTTCAGAGGCTGGGGGTTGGTGGGGGTTTTTTTGACTGAATTTTCTTTCCCTCTTGGAGTGAATTCCCTTCCCAATCCCCTCCTACCATCTAGTGGGAGATTTGGGTAAAACATCAGCACGAGCTGATTGCTGAGAGGATCCCAGGTGGTGCTGTCTGACATGAGAGCGACATTCCTGCTCCTCTCGTTAAACACAGCTGGGGAAGGCCAAGAGAAAAACACCCTCAGGCTGTGGGAACAGAAAATTACCTTGGGCTGGGGAGCTGGGGATGGAAACTGAGGGGAAAAGGAAAATGTCCAGGGTTTATTGTGGATTTGCAGTGAGAAAAGCAGAAAACTGTGAAAAATAAAAGGAAATAAAGATTGGAAGTAAAACATGAGGGTGAAAAAACTTTTGGAAGTGAGTGGGTGCATTCGGGGGCCTACAAGGGTGCTGGGGAGGGAATTTGGACAAAGGCCTGGAGGGACAGGACAAGGGGAAATGACCCTAAGCTGAAGGAGAGCAGGGATGGATGGGATATTGGGCAGGAATTGTTCCCTGGGAGGGTGGGGAGGCCCTGGCACAGGGTGCCCAGAGCAGCTGTGGCTGCCCCTGGATCCCTGGCAGTGTCCCAGGCCAGGCTGGACGGGGCTGGGAGCAGCCTGGGGCAGTGGGAGGTGTCCCTGCCATGGCAGGGGTGGGGCTGGGGTCCCTGCCCACCCAAACCATTCCATGATTCTGTGGTTGATTTAATCGGGAAATCCTGTGGAAAGCCCCAATCCCCAAGCAATTTTTAGCCCTAACCTGAGCCTGACTTCAGTCCCTGAGCAGTCTGGAACTGCGGTGCTCAGACTGTAAATGCCCCACAAGGGAGGATCCGGATCTCCAGAAAACTTCACCACAGGTCAGCAAATCATCCAACGCCAGAGTTCTGGAATGCTCTGGGTTGGAAGGGACCTTAAAATCATCCAGGTCCCACCCCCACCACAGGCAGGGGGAGGAGAACAGAAATAGTCTGGACTGGGGGCAGAGTTGGGAGCTGAGGCAGAGGCAAGCCCCCCCAAGGTATCAGCTCCCACAGAAACCATCCAAGGCCAGAACATGGAACCTCCAGCTGCCGCTTTTACCTCCCAGTCCCATTTTCCCTTTGATTTCCCGCTCTTTGAGTGGCTTGCAAACCCATCAAATCGGGATTTTCCATGGCTACATCCCAAATCCTGGCTCTGTCCAGGACAAAGAGGGAGCCAGAGCCTTTCCAAGTCCCTTTGTGAGCTTGTTCTGTGAGTGATGCTGTCCACGGAGAGCCGCACAGCTGGGAACACCCCAGGGGAAACAGGAGATCCCATGAGAATCTGCTGACAAGTTCCCATGACAAAACACAGATCCTGTCTAAACGGGCATTCCCTTTAGGGAGACTCCAAACCAAAGCTTCTGAATCAACACTTTGAAATTTCAAGCTGTCAAAAGCTGACATTGCCTTGAAAGGAGGTTTGTGTTTTGCTCAGAACAGACAGGGATTTTCAGGTTGCTGTTTCCAAATCAACACTTTCCTGCATGCCACTGCAATGTTGGTGTGTTGGGGGCTGATCCAGCTCACAGCCAGAAATGAAAGCTAAAATAATGGAATTCTCAGTCAGAGGCCCTGGGCAGCCTCTTCCAGTGCCTGACAACTCCTCCTGCGGAGAAATTTTCCCTAAATCCAACCCAAACCTCTCCTGGCACAGCTTGAGGCTGTTTCCTCTCATCCTGTCTCTGGTTCCCTGGGAGCAGAGCCCGACCCCCACCTGTGACTTTACTCCTATTTTATCCTGGTTCCTTTCTGTGATTCAAAAATCAGTTTTAAACAGAATTTCCAACCTTCACACACACACACACACACACACACACACACACACACAAACAAAAGTTTTGCTTTTAATTTCCTGACTTGAATCTTAATTAAGTGAGTAATTGCTTATTTGGGTAGCAGCTCAGCAGCTCCAATCTCCAGATCCATCAGAGTTATTGTTCACTGATCCAGGATGTGACAGAGTTAATGAAAGTCTTTCCATGGGAGATACAGTGACATATTCAAAGGTCTGCTTAGCATCTCTGTTTCTCTGTGCAGCACTGAAAGTGCAGCTGAGTTTTGGGGTGAGTAAGCCCAGGATGAGTCAGCCCCGACTCCCTCACCTGCACCTCTCTGCTGCCCTTCCTGCCTTGGGCAGGAGGTGGGGTTTTGGTTTGGGTTTTTGTTTGTTTTGTTTCTTCACCAGAAAAATTCAGTGTATTGATAGCAAAGCTGTTCTTGCTCCTTGGATCCTGAGGGGATTTCTGATCCACAGCAGGAAACAGGGAGTAGATGAATCAGCACCCACAGGCTGCACTTCTGCTCAGACCATTTCCCTCCTGGGCTCCTGGCATTGCCCTTGGCCCCCGGTATTGATGGGATGGAGTCCAGGACAGGAGCCAGCAGGACAGAGTGTGGGGACATTGGGCAGACAAGGGACACAAAACCAGGCACTGAGCCAGGGATAATTGGAAGTTGTGCAGTGTTCACATGAAAAATATATATTTTTAAATTCTATGGCAAACAGATGCTCAGAAACTGAATCACATCTCCATTTCATGTCAGAAAGCAGCTGAGGAGGGAGAATATTTACCCAGCTTTAGTGTGAAATAGGTGACAGAGCAGTGAATGGGGCTCGGCACAGGCACAGCTGACAGTGCTGAAGATTTGGGCACGGCAACCTCTGGATGGCTCCTGGCACAGGTTCCCAGAGCAGCTGTGGCTGCCCCTGGATCCCTGGCAGTGTCCCAGGCCAGGCTGGATGGGGCTGGAGCAGCCTGGGACAGTGGGAGGTGTCCCTGCCATGGCAGGGGTGGCACTGGATGGGCTTTGAGGTCCCTTCCCACCCCAGCCATTCCATGATTCCATGATCTCCAAGAGACAACTCCAGATGATCAGAAAGGCTTCATTTGCTTCTCCACGTTCCCTCTGGGCAGTGCTGACTTTGAACTCCAAACCCAGAGAAGGGACATTTTCCATTTCTCCTCCCCGAACACCGAGTTCACAGCAGAACAGCCTCTCTTCCTTGTGTGAAAAGATCGGCTTTACAGCGTGGAATATTCTGTTGGAAAACTGCCAGGCCTAGTTCCCACTGCTGCCTGATCCTCTGGTTCTGTTACCAGCCAGAGGGAGCTGGGATTGGAGCTTTCTCCCCCAGTTTGCTGAGCTGGAAGAGCTCAGCCCCTGCTCTGCCACAGGGAACAAGCACAGAGCTCTTCCCACAGCTGCAGCACTCCAAGGGCTCCACCCCTGCTCCAGCACTGATTCCTGCAGCTGCAGGAGTCCAGGCAGCCTCAGCCTCCCTCCTGCAGGCACCTGCACCTGCAATCGGCCAACTGGCTACACAGGTGGCACGGAGGGGACAGCGCAGGGAAAAGTGGGGAAAAAAGATGAATATCCTTAAAATGCAGCCCTGGCAGTGCCTCTCGTGCTGCTGCTGAGCAGCACAGGGGCTGTGCCAGGTGGGCACTGCCATCCAGCTCCTGGCTCCATGGAACCACAGCATCATTTAGGTTGGAAAAGACCTCCAGGATCATCAAGTCCAACCTCTGACCAAATCCCAGCGTTCCCACCAAACCACATCTGCTTGTTTTGTGAACATCACCAGGGGATAGAACTTCCAGTTCCAGCCAGTTCCTGCAGCCTCCTGTGATTAGTGCTGGGTGTTAATCAGGTCTCTGCAATGCAAAACAGCAGGAGAGAGACGTTTGTGCTCTCATTAAACTCGGAGCTCACAGACTCAGCTGGGAGGGTCTTCTTTCAATCCAGGGAATAATTTAGCCCAGGCTGGAAGGAGAGAATCAAACCCTGAACTGCTCCTCAGTTCTCCCAGGAACTGAGTGTGGAGTTCTGTAATGGATCATTGCTCCTGTGTGTTCAGCAGCTGAGCAGAGCAAAGGTCTCTGAGTGTGTTTTCCATTCCTCCCCTTTCTCCATCCATCCATCCATCCATCCATCCATCCATCCATCCTCTGAAGGGACATCTCCAAGCTGGGAACATCCCAGGGGGTGCTTTAAAGCTGCCATGGAAAGCTCTGCAAGGAACAGCCCCTTCCTTGCTTTTCCGTGGCATTTTGATAAGGAACTGCAGGAGTGAGATCTCATGGATTTGAAGGAATGACCCTCCTGGTACATCCAAGCATAAACCTGGCTCTGTCCCCTTTCCCCAGCTGCTTCCCAGGTTTGGGGATTATTCTGGGGACCTTCTGATCAAGGGCCCTCTGCAGAAATTTGCCTGGGAATTCCCATGGCAGGAGTTCCATGGGAATGGCTGGAGCTGTTCCAGGGGGATTTGGGATGGAGATCAGGGAAAGGTTCTTCCCCCAGCGGGTGCTGGGCACTGCCCAGGCTCCCCAGGGAATGGTCCCGGTCCCGAGGCTGCCAGAGCTCCAGGATCGTTTGGACAGCGCTGCCAGGGATGCCCGGGGTGGGGTTGTTGGGAGGTCTGTGCAGGGCTGGGGGTTGGGATGATCCTGGGGGTCCCTTCCAATCAGGATATCCCAGGACTCCATGATCTGGCTCTCTCTGTGTCTGACTCCTCTCCGGGGCAGCTCAGCCCTGTCACCTCGGTGCCATGGGCTCCCATTTCCCCCTGGCTGCCGCTAGGGACAGCTGGGATGTGTCCCAGTGGGAGTTGGTCCCTGCCAGCTGCACTTAGATCAGTTCCCATCACCCTTGCCTGGGGCTCGGAGCCTCCTGCCAGTGAGACAGGAGCTGCTCCAGTGGGGAATTCTCTGATTAACCCCAAACCCTCGCTCAAGCAGCACTGAGCTCCTGCACCCAGCTCCTGCAGATCCATTCCCTGCTCCTCTGCAGCATCTGTGGGAGAGGGAATGAGGGATTAAGGCCAGAAGGGACTCTGCTCTCAGCAGAAGACGCTCATTTGCATCAAATGCTGTGGAACCCAAGGCTGGGGTGCTGCTTCCAAGGGAACGCTGAGGGTGGAAATCCCCAGGAAGAGGCTGCAGGGGCAGGACAGGGAACACTGCACACAAACACTCCCTCCGTTCAGTCACTGCAGGGCCCAGGGTGTGCTCAGTTACCCACGGCACTGACTCCCAGTTTGCCCCGACACTCGCAGCTCCTTTGCCTTGAAACCCCAAAGAACTGCCCTCAACTCCAGGTGTTCCATTTCCAGCATTTTTGTTGCCAGGCAGGTCCTTTTGCTCTGCTTTCCTTCTGTCCCTGCAGCAGCTGCAGAGCTCCCGTCCTGCAGCTCCTCTCTAACCCTAGAGGGTGCCATTCGCTCGGAGAGCCTCAGCAGAGCGCCGAGATTGGAATTCCAAGGATTCCTGGCAAGTCGGGGAGGTTGGGGAGGAGCTGATGGCGAGAACACCTCAGCCAACGCACTCCAGGTTCCAGAACTCCGGTACTCCCTGACTGCCTTCCCTGCCCGCCCCTGCTGGCAGCGTGGGATGGGAATTGCAGGGCAGCGAGAACTGCTGCTGTTACCCTGCTGCGGGGCAGGGGGAGAACCGCCGGTGTTACCCTACTGCGGGGCAGGGCAGGGAGAACTGCTGCTGTTACCCTGCTGCGGGGCAGGGCAGGGCAGGGAGAACTGCTGCTGTTACCCTGCTGCGGGGCAGGGCAGGGCAGGGAGAACTGCTGCTGTTACCCTGCTGCGGGGCAGGGCAGGGCAGGGAGAACTGCTGCTGTTACCCTGCTGCGGGGCAGGGCAGGGCAGGGAGAACTGCTGCTGTTACCCTGCTGCGGGGCAGGGCAGGGCAGGGAGAACTGCTGCTGTTACCCTGCTGCGGGGCAGGGCAGGGCAGGGAGAACTGCTGCTGTTACCCTGCTGCGGGGCAGGGCAGGGCAGGGAGAACTGCTGCTGTTACCCTGCTGCGGGGCAGGGCAGGGCAGGGAGAACTGCTGCTGTTACCCTGCTGCGGGGCAGGGCAGGGCAGGGAGAACTGCTGCTGTTACCCTGCTGCGGGGCAGGGCAGGGCAGGGAGAACTGCTGCTGTTATCCTGCTGCGGAGCAGGGCAGGGCAGGGGGAGCTGCCGGTGTTATCCTGCTGCAGGGCAGGGCAGGGCAGGGCAGGGCAGGGCAGGGCAGGGAGAACTGCCGGTGTTACCCTGCTGCGGGACAGGGAGAGAACTGCTGGCGTTATCCTGCTGCAGGGCAGGGCAGGGAGAACTGCTGCTGTTATCCTGCTGCTGGAGCGGCTGCTGAGGATCTGCCCCGATCCCGGGGATGTGCAGGTCAGCCCCTTCCTTCCCCTGATCCGCCATGGGATGGAGTTCCCATCCTCACCAAGGTCTGAGCTGCGGGAATGACCCGACCCTCAGGCCCCCACAGATATTCCTCGTTAGGGGTTTCTGTTGTGCCAGTGGGAACATTTCAGAAATCAATCCGTCAAGCCCATCAGAACAAATGCTCGAAGCACGACAAAGAGTCCTGAGAACAGGAGCATTGGAAGCAGCCAAAACTCCCTGTCCGAGGAACTTTCCATCCTCCCCACGTCTCCCTCATGTTTACTGTGCTTCTTTTGTGACTACAAAACACAGAGAGATGGCAACCAAATGAATTCCTTCCCCTTCCCAGTGGAGACAGGGCTGGAAATTCAGTCCCTGCTCCAGCTCCTACCGTTTGGATCCACCAGGGATTCGTTCTCCACAGGTCAGGAGGGAACTGCTGCTAAAACCATCCCCTGCCTGAGAATGCAGTCAGCCATTCAGTCTCGATTTTAAGATCTTTTAAAAGACTAAATATCAATTAATATCCTTAACGGCTGCCATAAATCTGAATTGGGAGCAAACCAGATGAGATTAAAGGACCTCTGGGGATCCCTCCCAGATCTGGGTTTAAATTGATGGCAGCAGCCACCTGATGGTCTGAATTAAATCCGGGGATCTGAACCTGCTCTGGGCTGATCAGAGAAAGAACCTGGTGCAAGGTTTGGGAAGTGTCATCGTTTTTAGGTCTTTCTGAAATAAGGAACCCCCACGGCCAGGCCAGGCCCACAGTCCAAGGGCTCCACCCCAACCCAAGCCCTGTTTGCCTTTGCCAAAGAGAAGATGAGGCCCCACCTCGAATCCTGGGGTCAGGGTTGGGAGGACTGAAGAAGGACCTGGAGGGGCTGGAGTGTGTCCAGGGAAGGGAACGGAGCTGGGAAGGGGCTGGAGCCCCAGGAGCAGCTGAGGGAGCTGGGAAAGGGGCTCAGCCTGGAGAAAAGGAGGCTCAGGGGGGACCTTGTGGCTCTGCACAACTCCCTGACAGGAGGGGGCAGCCGGGGGGGTCGGGCTCTGCTCCCAGGGAACAGGGACAGGAGGAGAGGGAACGGCCTCAGGCTGGGCCAGGGGAGGGGCAGGGTGGGCATCAGCAGGAATTTCCCCATGGAAAGGGTGCTCAGGCCCTGGCAGGGGCTGCCCGGGGCAGGGCTGGAGCCCCCATCCATGGACGTGTTCAAAAAACGTGTGGGTGTGGCACTTCCTGGGATGGCTTAGTGGGAATGGAGAGATTTGGGCAAAGGTTGAACTTGATGACCTTGGAGGTCTTTTCCAACCTCGGTGTGATTCCATGGAAGGAAGAGCAGGAGCTGAATGCAGGGGCCTCCTCCAGCAGCTCCAGCCCCAGCACGCTCCAGCCCCCTCAGGAGCGCTGGGCAGGCTCTCACACACCAAACCTCCCCATGACAGACCGCTGTAAATAATTGACTAATAATAAATAAATCATTAGTTACAAGAGCCATTTAAAATCAGTTTTCCTCAGATGAGACGTGACAACTTCTATTGATGGGAATACATCACTTTAAATGCTTATTAAAAACCCATTTCGAGCTACTTGTAAAATGGAGTGCATGAAATGAGGTTTATGTTCCCCTATAAACATTTTGCCTTTTTCAGTCATCCAGACACTGAAATTCCTGCCAGATCCAAGTCACTAAAATCAATAGGAAAATAAAGCCCAGCTCTGCAGTATTATTAACATAATTGCTCCACTATGCAAACAATAGACTCTCTTAACTTGTGCAAAAATAGATGGAAGCGAGGCCCAGGAGCAGTTTCCAGAGGATCTGGGTGTCTCCAGAGCAAAGTGAGTTCCCAGCTCCTGACAGCCCCGAGCTGCACCTGGAGCAGCTGCTGTGTCTGCGGGAGGCACCAGGGCAAAGCAATTTGCTGTGCTAATGAGGAGAAAACTCGTCAGGCTCATCCCAGGGACCACAGCACAGAGCTTGGAAAGGTCTCACTGGTGTCCAGAGTGAATCCTGCTGCAATTGCAGATTGTCCAGGGGAGCAGGGGCAGGAAAAGGGAATTTTTCCTTTGAAGAACACCAAAAGACTGGAGCAGCTGTGGCTGCCCCTGGATCCCTGGCAGTGTCCCAGGCCAGGCTGGACGGGGCTGGGAGCAGCCTGGGACAGTGGGAGGTGTCCCTGTCCTTGACTGGATGGGCTGTAGGGTCTCTTCCCACCCAAACCATTCTGGGATTCTGCAATTCCATAAAAACCTCTTTAGATTCACTGGGCCCTGATATACATCAGGAATTGCACCTGAGGAGAGTCAGGAAGGATTTATGCAAGGCAGTGCTGGAAACGGAGCTTTCCATACAGAGCAGGTTGGTTCCCATGAACTGCAGGATCCAGGGGCTGGAAGGCTGGGAAGCAGTGCCTGAGGCTGGAGGGTTTCTGGCTAATCTGGCACTTCTGCAGCTGTAACCAGCACTCCCAGGGCACAAATCCCTGCCCAGGGGTGCTGCTGCTCTGCCACAGCTTCTCCTGGTGTCGGGAATCTCTGTCCCGAGGTGTTGGAAGGCTCTGCCCTGTGACTTGAGGTTGAGTTAAAGCATAACCCAGTAACTGCCTGAACTGCTGTCACTGCCAGGTGTTCCCAGGCATTTCCAGGTGTTCCCACTCACTTCCAGATGTTCCCACCCTCCTGTCACTGCAGGTGTTCCCATCCTGCTGTCATTCCCAGATGCTCCCAGTCCCGCTGGGCCAAGGTGGAAGCTCTAAACTGGCTTTGTCCATGCAGGAAAGCTGGTGTCAGGTGGATGGATCCCTTTGAGTTCTCCAGCTGTCCCCATCCTGCAGGAATGAACTCCCTCCTCCTCCTCCTCCCTGGATGGATTTCCTCAGGAGCAGCTGGTTTGACCCAAATTGCTTCTCTCTGACCCCTGCTTGGGCTGGGCTCTGCTGCTGTGGGACTGACACCAACTCTTCCTCTCAGACTACATCTGGGGCTCATCTGGGGAGGGTTTTCCATGGCCTCTCCTGGTGCTCATTGATGCCATTTATCCCAGGAATTCTCTCCCTTCCTGGGTGTTATTTGGTGCTGCCCATTCTGAGCAGGTCCCTGCACACACTAACAGTTCTGGAGTCCAGCTTTTCCCCTCTACCCCACTGCCCATTTTCTGCAGACACAGTAAAGGCACGAGGAGTCAGTGGGAAGGTTCTGTTCTGTCGAGGTGCCTGTTCTGGAACCTTCCATTCTCCCTGGAGGCTGGGATGGTTTGTGTTCACAGTTGCTGTCACAGGAACAATGCCAAGCATTGTAGTTTCTTCCTCCCTGGTTCTGCTTCCCATGAGATCTCACCTCCTGCTTCTGCGGTCATTGAAGTGACCATTTTCCCGCTGTTCTTCCCCCTCTCCCTCTCCCAGCCATGCCCACCCTCACCCCAGTGTCCTCCAGCTCCACCTCCACCAGTTCTGTGTGAGAGAATCCAGCTTCCTCCCGCGTCCCCATCTCTGGGAACTCGTTCTTTCATCAGATCTCTCCTCTTTTCCCTCCGTTTATGCAGCTAAAAATCCCATTCCTCCCCTCCTCACCATCCTGTGCAATCCATCAGGGGCAGGGGAGAGCAGGAGGGAATCAGGAGGAACGAGGGCGAGGATGGCTCCGGAGCCTGAGGGCAGGGCCGCAAATGGAGGGTTTCTGCTCCCAGACTGGGGCTGGAGGTGCTGCCACTTCCACAAACCCTGCCTGGCCCTGCTGCGCTCCACGCTCCGACTCAGGGTCATGGAAAGGTCACTGCATATTCATTTCTCAAGCTAACCCAAATATTTCAAATCAGTGCTGCTTCCACTCTCTGTCCAGGACTTCCCTTCTGTGCTTCCAGCACATATTTCCGAGGAGGAAAAGGAAAGTCTGGGCAGCAACAAGAGCAGAAGGATCCGACTGATGGGAGGAGACGGGTCCAGCTGGGCCGGCCAGATGGGGCTGGCACTGGGGAGGGGTGGGGACGGTGCCCAGGATGGCCCCACAGGGTCCTGTGAAGGGCACAGCTGAGCGAACTTCCCCCAGCTGGGGAAGCTGCAGGAGCATCCCGAGGTTTGTTTTCCAGGTGTCCCCAGCTGCCAGAGGGATCCCTGTCCTGCACAGGTGCCTCGGCCTCCAGACCCAATCCCTGCCTGGCACAGCCTTGGCCTTGTCCCCCCTGAACCCCTCTCCCCGCACTGGCAGGGAACAGGGGGGCCTCGGGAGGAGCCTCCTGTGTCCCACAGCCACCCTTTCTGTCCCCAAACTGGCTTTGGATTTTTATGTGCAATGCCCATTAATGAGGTTAACTATTGTCACAGAATCACGGAATCCTGGAATGGTTGGGGTTGTAGGGGACCTCAGAGCCCCTCCAGTGGCACCCCAGGACATGTCCCGCTGTCCCAGGGTGCTCCGAGCCCCGTCCAGCCTGGCCTCGGGCACTCCGGGGATGGGGGATCCACATCTGGGCAATGTTATCCCAAACTGCTCTCCAATCCATCACTGCAATCTGTAACTTCTTCTTTTAATTCAGCTCCTGAGGAATTTGCTCCTTCATCCCAGGCATGGATTTATTCCCATTTCCAGCTCTCACATCAGGATTAGCTAATGGCTTACCCAGGCCCAGCTCTCTTCTGGAGCTTAAAACCTGAAAACTCAAAGCCTGAACTGAAACAGGCACTTCTTGTTCTCTTTTCTGAAGGAAAATTCAGATTTAATGGGTAAGGAAGACATTGACGGGTTTGCATAGAGGGAAAGAACACTTGGTCAGCAGCGGGTGCTGAAGAAAAGCAAAGATTAATGTCAGCTTTTTAACTGGGAATTGAAATTTGTTCAGGTTATCAAGAGAACCTTTCCAGTATTTTGGGTCGAACATTTCCTATCAGATTTCTCTTATTGCAGAAGAAACAAAAAGACCTGAGCCCACTGGATTATTTAATTTATATTCCTGGGGGAATGCTGACCTTTAGAATAAATTAATTTCCAGTAAAACACAACAATCCAGGTTTAGATGTTCCACAGACAGAACTTCCCCAAACAGGCAAATATGAGCTGATTCCATGATAAAATCCAGTGTTTTCACTTTGGTGGAAGACCAAATATTAGAACTGATTTCTTGAGTTCCCCAACTGAAAACTAATGATGAGAACAAGCAAAGTCAGGCACTTGTGTATTCCCAGGCTCTGGAAAACCCTGGGACACAGCTTTTGTGCCATCAAACACCTTCAGCTGGTGAATTACGAGGTCCTATAAAGCCAATAACATTTCTGTGCTATGGGATGGAGTTGTAAAGCTGTTTCAATTTACTTCCAAAGGAGAAGGATAAATCTAAAGAGTGAAATACTGAAGGATATTTTTTGTATGGACGTGGATAATTTCCAGACAAATTAAATTAAATTTATGTGCTTTGCAATGAACGGTCCTGGAGCAGGGGGAGGGAGGGAAGGTGTCCTCCAGGAGCACCTGGAATATTTGTCTCAGGCATTTAAACACCCTGCAGGGGAGTGGAGTGGTCAGGAGCAAACCTGGCAGGAAAAGCTGCTGTTCCACAGGGAAAGGGGGGAATTCCACCCTGAAGGGTGAGAGGAGCCCTGGGCAGGCCCTGGCAGGGACAGGTTGGTCCCACACAGAATTCACAGCTCTGATGTCACGGCTCTGATGTCACCTCTGCAGCTCAGCAAGGAAGAATTTAACCTTGACTTTTGCTAGGAGAGACTTTTTGCTCAGGTTTCTTTCCCAAATCTCTCTTGTACTCAGAGGGCTGCCGGAGTAACAAATTGCTTTATTTGCAGTTGTTTGGAAGCTCTTGGGCTGGGATGTTTGAGCCCCTAAGTATCAAATCCCAAATCTTGGGAGGAAATTTCCCAAGAAATGCCCGGCACCAAGGCAGCTGATGGGTACAGCTGAGTGCATTTAGTCAGAGAAACCTTGGCTTCAAATCTTAAAGCAAACACAGGAACTAAACCATGCAGTGGAAAAGGAATTACAAACTCTGGCAGCTCGTGCAGCTCTTACAGCAAGTCAGGCCTGGGGGCACAGCAAGTGCTGCAGACTGTGTGTCCTGATCAAAGCCTTTGGATACAATAAATCCAGCTGGGATCAGTAAGGGCAAAATTCGAGCTCAGGCTCCTCCTGGGCTGAGCTGCAGGGCTCCAGCAAACCAAAATTCTCATTTTTGGGTTAGGATGGGGCTGAACTCAAGCTCAGCTGTCCCTGCCCAGACGCTCCAGAGGAACAGACCCTCCCATCCCTCCAAAGGGCCTGGCATTTGCAGCTGGCACCTGCAGGAGGGGCACCCGGACACAGCTGGACACCACCAGCCCCTGCCCGGTGTGCCCACAGTGCAGGGGCTTTGGTGACATCCTACACCTGACTCCAGATCCCTCAGAGAAATCCCTGCTCCCCCTGCTCTGGAGCAAGCCAGGCTTTGGAGTCTCTGTCACAGCGGGTTCCGTGCCCTGCCCAGAGTCTCCCAGGGCTGCAGCCCCTGGATCCCAGGAACTCTGCTGCGCTGCCACCTCGGTGCTCCCAGCCCTGGCACCAGCTGTGCCAGCACATTCCCGCTGCCAGGGAGGTCAGGGAGCAGCAGGGAGCACCAGACCATGGAGAACATCGGGCACTGCCCCGGGGCTGCCTCTGTCTGGGCACAGGGCAGAGGAAACTGCAGTGGCAGGGAAAGAGAGCCCCAGAGCCTGGGACAGCCCGAGAGGGACAGCTGGGGGAGTCAGGGAATGGTTCTGGTTGGAAAAGACCTTTAAAATCCCAGGATGGTTTGGGTTGGAAGGGACCTCAGAGCCCACCCAGCGCCACCCCTGCCATGGCAGGGACACCTCCCACTGTCCCAGGCTGCTCCCAGCCCTGTCCAGCCTGGCCTGGGACACTGCCAGGGATGGGGTGAGACCATCAGGTCCAAGTACCAGCCCAGCCCCAGCCCCAGGGTCACCCCTAAACCGCATCCTCAGGGCCACATCCGTGGGTTTTGAAGCTTTCCAGGGCTGGACACTCTGCCCCTGCCGTGGGCAGTGTGGGGCCAGGGAGCAGAGGAACCCTGGTGACAGATGCTGGGGGCAGGTCCCCCACTGCAGCCCTGTGTCCTCGGCCGCCTGTGCTCTCTGTGCTTGCCAAGGCTCCTCTCCATCCACATTCCCTGTCTGCCCCTTGTGCAGGTGCAGAGGATGGAGCTGTGTGAGCAGTGGGAATTTCAGTTCATTAACTGGATCCAAAATGGAGACACAGAGAGAGGAAATAAACCTGGTGTGCTTTTTCTGTGCAATGTGAAAATAATTATTTCTGTGTTTTAGGATTTTTTGTTTGTTTGTTTTTGAAAACTGGAAATAAAAATAAATCCTTTTCAGTCTCAACAAAACCTGAATTCCCTTGAAAATGTGTTTTTGTTTATTTTTTTAAGCTTATTAATGCCTAATTAAGGTGGAATAAACTTTAGAGGGAAAAGCTCTTTTGAACTGAAATAATGAGAAACCCGAGCTCATGAATATCACAGTTCTCAGGTTTGAGAATGGCTCAGTCTCATTTTTATCTCACGGTTTGGTCACTGTCCCCTGTCCCCGAGGGGCACTGCAAGGACCCCTAAAAATCTGCTGTTTGTGTTCTGCACTGTTGGGTTTGTCTGCATCATTTTACCTGCACTGAAAGAGGTGCCTAAAACTGCACTCTCTGGTTTGGGGCAGGATCTGAGCCCAGGGGAGCCAGGGGGGTCAATGGGCAGTGGGGTCAGTGTGGTCAGCGGGCAGCAGGGTCAGTGGGCAGTGGGGTCAGTGTGGTCAGCAGGCAGCAGGGTCAGTGGGCAGTGGGGTCAGTGGGCAGTGGGGTCAGTGGGGTCAGCGGGCAGCAGGGTCAGTGGGCAGTGGGGTCAGTGTGGTCAGCAGGCAGCAGGGTCAGCGGTCAGTGGTTCTGTGGGAGAGGCTGGGAAGGGGAGGGGAAGAGGAAAGGAAGAGGATGGGAAGAGATGTTCAAGGCAAGGCCGAGCCTCAGAAGTAATGGGACAACACCCACAGCACCCCAAAAGCCAGGGAGGATCTCCAGAGCTGCTGCCAGCACTTGGTGTGTCCCATCACAGTGACGGGAAACTGCCACCGGCCCATGGGAACCCACCGGGATAACAGGCAAAAAGGGAAAACAGCCAAACTCTGCTGCTTTCTGCTGGAACTGAGCTTAAATCCCTCAGAGCTTTTCCCTGCTTATCCCAGCCTCGCTGAGGGAACAGAGCCTGGAGGCTGGAACTTCCTCCAGGACTTCTGCTTCCTATGGATGGAGTTGGGGCTGTAACAGCCCTGCAGATTTCTCCTGCAGAAGGGAAGGGAAGGGAAGGGAAGGGAAGGGAAGGGAAGGGAAGGGCCCTGCTCGTGGCCTGATCATCTCTGCTGACATGGGGATTCTTTTTTTACCCCTGTCAGCACCATAAAAGAAGCAGAGCTCCAGAGCCACCATCCCTGAGCCTCGGGCACCCTGAGCACTGAGGTGTCAGCACATTTCCAGTCCTGGAGCGTTTCCTGCAGGGAATGGGGCAGGAGCAGCAGCACAGCCTGGGCAGGCTCCAAAGTGCTGTCTAAGGGCTCAGAGCTGCTGTTCTGGTTTTCCTGATCTCCGGATGAGCTTTCCTGGCTGCTGGTTAGGAAACATTTTGCCGTGTGGATGGAACCGATCTGGGCGGGAATTGCAGAGCTGCTCAGAGGGGGATGTGCTCCCAAACCTCCTGCGATGTGCTCCCAACTGTCCATAATGTCCTCCTGAGCCCGGGACTGACTGCAACGGGGCCTGCCTCTGAGCACAGGCTGGGTTTCACTCCCTGCTGCCCCAGGAACGGGGCCTGGCTCTGAGCACAGGCTGAGTTTCACTCCCTGCTGCCCCAGGATGGTGGCCAGGCAGAGCTGGGAGGTTGTGGCTCTCACAGAGCTGGTCCTCATTCACCTTCAGCTGCCACAAACTCAGTCTTTGGCAGCTAAAGCTGAACAAGCTTTTGTGAATCTTGGCAGGAATCTCCCTCTGTTGGATAAGGGAATCTTCTCCAGCTTCTCTGTGCTCCAGAGGATCACCCAATAGGCTGAGATTTTCCTTTTTTAAGGGTTCCTCTTCCTGCTGGCTTGTCCTGCCTGTCCAGCCTGCTCTGGATCACACCCAAGCTCCTCTTAAATATCTTTTTTAAAAGGACGTGGCTTTAGCCCCCAGCATTTTTATTATTATTTGCCACAGTAAAATTGCCAGGGGACGTTTCCTAGGGAGACTCAGACAGTCCCCAGAGAGCCCCTGACATGATGAACCCTCTGTTCCTGTGCAGGGTCTCGTGGCTGGAAGGGAGCAGCCCTGGCACTGCACTGATTCCATCCTCCCTTGCTCCTTGGAGGATCCCAGGACTCAGCTNCAGCCTGGGCAGGCTCCAAAGTGCTGTCTAAGGGCTCAGAGCTGCTGTTCTGGTTTTCCTGATCTCCGGATGAGCTTTCCTGGCTGCTGGTTAGGAAACATTTTGCCGTGTGGATGGAACCGATCTGGGCGGGAATTGCAGAGCTGCTCAGAGGGGGATGTGCTCCCAAACCTCCTGCGATGTGCTCCCAACTGTCCATAATGTCCTCCTGAGCCCGGGACTGACTGCAACGGGGCCTGCCTCTGAGCACAGGCTGGGTTTCACTCCCTGCTGCCCCAGGAACGGGGCCTGGCTCTGAGCACAGGCTGAGTTTCACTCCCTGCTGCCCCAGGATGGTGGCCAGGCAGAGCTGGGAGGTTGTGGCTCTCACAGAGCTGGTCCTCATTCACCTTCAGCTGCCACAAACTCAGTCTTTGGCAGCTAAAGCTGAACAAGCTTTTGTGAATCTTGGCAGGAATCTCCCTCTGTTGGATAAGGGAATCTTCTCCAGCTTCTCTGTGCTCCAGAGGATCACCCAATAGGCTGAGATTTTCCTTTTTTAAGGGTTCCTCTTCCTGCTGGCTTGTCCTGCCTGTCCAGCCTGCTCTGGATCACACCCAAGCTCCTCTTAAATATCTTTTTTAAAAGGACGTGGCTTTAGCCCCCAGCATTTTTATTATTATTTGCCACAGTAAAATTGCCAGGGGACGTTTCCTAGGGAGACTCAGACAGTCCCCAGAGAGCCCCTGACATGATGAACCCTCTGTTCCTGTGCAGGGTCTCGTGGCTGGAAGGGAGCAGCCCTGGCACTGCACTGATTCCATCCTCCCTTGCTCCTTGGAGGATCCCAGGACTCAGCTGGAGCCAGCCCCGAGCAGCCGGGTGGGAATGCAGCGCTGAGCCACCAGGAGGAGGGAGCAGATGCTTTCCTGGGTCTGTGCCACCTTCCCTTCCCACCCGTGCCACCCCGCAGGTTTCACATCCCGGGAGATGCCAAGAAACCCACGCAGGGTTTATTTGGATTTGCTTTATTTCATCCTGCTCTGAGGTAGGAGGAGTTACCCTGTCCAAGTGCACAGGAACCCTTAAGGCTCCTCACAGCTGGGTCTCAGTTTGACAGGGAACAGCTGAGCTGGAGCTCTGGGATGGCTGCAGCTTTAATTCCACAAACAGCCCATTCTGCTCCTCTCCCAGTCCGTGACCACTGTGAAGGCCATCCCTGTGCAGAGGTGCCCTTGCTCATCCTGCTCACTGAGACCCAGCGCTGGTCACAACTCTACATAGAAAACCATTTAGAAAAGAATAAAAAGCCAGCAGAAGATGTTTTGCCTTCAGTTGCCAGGAAAAGTAGCTGCGACCTTTCTTGGCAGAATCTGCAGCGTTAAAAGACTTTTGTGAAATGTTTGGTTTTCAATAGAAAATGAAAAAGGTTTTTTTTTGTGGAATGCAGCCACTTTTCCTCCAAGGCATCTGCTCAGCCCAACCCAGCCCTGTCCAAGAGCCAGCGCAGGGAAGTGGTTGCAGGCATCCTCCCTCAGCTCCTGCGGGGATTGATTCCATCTCTCTCCAAAGCAGCTCCTTCTCCTCTCCCCAGCATTTTCATTTGTGCTGTCAGTGCCCACAGCTCAGGCCCTCCTTACCCCTCTCTCCACATCACTGCTCTGTTTCTTCAGCCTCTCCCTGCCTGCCTTCCCTCTCTGATCCAGAAAATCCATCACTTTTTGTGTTTTCAGCTTTGGGATTGTTCATTTCTCTGCTCTTGGCAGCAGCAGCTGCTCCAGCAGGACCAGGACCCCCTTTTCACCCGTCCCAGTGGTGTCCACCCACCCTGGGGGTTTGGGAGGGGGTCTGGACCTGGATCTCACTGGGGTCAGGGCCCCCAGCCCCCAGAGGGGCCATTCCCACAGGGACACGTTCCCAGATGGATTCCAGTGCCCAGAGTCCAACCAGTGACCCCTCAACTCTCAAATCTCAGAGGGTGGGCAGGCCCTGGCACAGGGTGCCCAGAGCAGCTGTGGCTGCCCCTGGATCCCTGGCAGTGTCCCAGGCCAGGCTGGACAGGGCTGGGAGCAGCCTGGGACAGTGGGAGGTGTCCCTGCCATGGCAGGGGGGGCACTGGAGGGGCTTTGAGGTCCCTTCCCACCCAAACCATTCCACGATCCAGGATCTCTCAGATCAGTCTCAGGGCAGAGTCTCCGCACAGCCACGTGTGGGGCTGGGATTCCCAGGCTGTTTGATGAGATGTAGGAACCATTGAATTCCCATAATTATTTTTCTTTTCAGTTTTTCTTTTCTCCCTGAAACATCTAAGATTTTACATTTTTCCCTGTCCTCCTCCTCGTGACGCTTCCAGGCCATTTTCCAGCTTCCCCGGCCCTAATCTGGCCCTACCTCTCTGTCTCATTCCATGACCTTTTAGGAAGAATTCAGCTCTTCCAAGGGGATGTCCTGTCCCATCCCCAGCCCCTGCCTTGTGAGGGCCAGCAGAGCTGAGAAACGGGGCCCAAACCTCTGCACGGGACACTCTTCCCGTGGTCATCCTGGGGAAATCAGCTCTGCCTGGAGAAACAAGGACAATATTCCCTCAGAAAGGGACTTTGTTGTTCCAAATTTCCCCTCTGTAGCTTAGCAACATTTTTCATCAGCCAAGGAGCTGTTCTGGAATATTTTCTGCAGTGAAAGGCCCTGAGCTGGGAGCAGTTGGGTGTTCCCTGGCTCACAGGTGCCCAGACAGACACAGCGATGTCTCCCTGCCAGGCAGGACTGGGGCTCCCTCCTCCCAGATTCCAGAGAGCCAATTACTTCCAAGTCATTTTGCCTTTTCCTATCTGCCACTGTTGCTTAATCAATGGTCTGGGTTTAACGAGGCAGAAGAGCAGCGAGAGAATCCAAAGGCTCCATTCAGTCGGGGATATTTCACATGTAACCTTTGGAGGGAAGGTGGATCTGCCCTGGAGCTGGCACTGGGAAAATCCCGAGACTGCAGCAGCTGAGGGGGACTCAGGCTCTGCCTGATAAACAGGGAAAACTTCCAGGAAAGATTTTTTTAATAAGAAAATAATTTGTCACCTTTCTCAAAGCATCTTCATCCCAGGGCCTGAGAGCAAGGCTGGAGAAGGAGCCTCAGTTTTATTGAGGCCACAGCCACAATTCCCAGCTTCCCCCTCACTCCTCCTCTCCCTGGAAGCTGCTCCTGCTGTTCCAGCCCCCACACAGCTCCAGGGCACACAGGTGCCAGCCCCGGGGGGATCCAGGGATACAGCCACGGAGAGCTCCTGATCGGGCATTCCAGGGATGGAGAGAACACAGAAAGGCAAGGAAACCCCTGCAGCACAGCAAGGATGAGGGCACTGAAAAACCCTGGTGAAGGCACTGAAAGCTCCGGAGAATCCCTCTGCACTGGGAACACCGGACGCCAGCACCCGATTCCCTCTCCTCCCTGAGAAGCGACTCAGGATTCCTCCCACTGCTTTATTCCATCAGCTTTCCCCAGCCTCTCAGGACTCCTCCTTGCTGGAGGCTGGGGAAAGCCTTCCAGGGAAACAGCAGGGAACAGGGAGCCATGCCCAGCCCACAGAAACAGCCACGGCTTCCCAGCTCTCCAACAATCCCACAGCTGAATTCCAATTTTACAGGAATGCCAGGGGGCCTGGAGACGATTCTACGGGGAAATTCCCACTGATCTCTGCCTTCCTAAATCCCAGCATTTCAGTGTTGCTGAGAACAGTCCCGGCCCCGAGGCTGCCAGAGCTCCAGGAGCATTTGGACAGCGCTGCCAGGGATGCCCAGGGTGGGGTTGTTGGGGGGTCTGTGCAGGGCCGGGGGTGGGACTGGGTGAGCCTGGGGGTCCTTCCCAAGTCTGGATATTCCATGATTTTATGATCCCAGGAACCATACAATGCCAGAGGGAAAGCACCACATTCTTATCAGCTTAAATCTAAATACAGTGCACTTAAATCAAATAAATCATCACAATTGTGAGACTGGTCCTGGGTCCAGTTGGTGACTCCAGGCCGCAGCTCAGCAGCTGCCAATGGCTCCAGTGAATGTGCAGGGATTGCAATCAGCTGGTGTCTAATTAACCACTGTCACTGCCTCATTAGCTCCAAGCACAATGTTAACCACGGAGCCTTCTCCTGATCCCTTCCCAGGAGGCTTTGGTTCCTTTGGGAATTCGGGACAGGTGAATTGTGCTGGGAGGACCCCTGGCAGTGCCCAGTGACCCCACAGACATCCCCAGACCCCGCAGACGTTGTGGCATCAGCACCAGGGGCAGTTTGGGCACTCCCCCAGAGCAGGCTTTGTGTGCAGTCAGGGGGAACGTCTTGGCCATGCTGAGTCCCCAGCCCTTTGTTTCTGCCGCAGCTGGGGGGTGGTTTGGGGTTTTTTTATTCCTGCTGTTCTGGTGTGGTTGCCCTAAATCCTCCACCCCTACACTGGTCAAGACAAGAGGATTTGTGCTGAATGCTGCACTGCTGAGGGCGTTTCCCTTGATAACCGGTTGGTGTCAGTTCACTGACGATTCCTTACCCACAGTTTTCGTTTTGTTTGTCTTTACAACTCCATCACAGAAATCACTTTGTTTGCAATTCACTTGTTTTTCCTCCTTTCTTCTTCCTCTACAGCAAATATAAAACCAACAGCCTTTGGAAATCACACAAGAAGGTAAAAAAAATCAATATCTACCTATGGAAGTGAGAAGAAATAAAAAGCCACCAAGCCCCCCAAACCAGGAAGATTCAATTCTCCTCTAAAGCATTTGGTTCAGTGATCACCCTCAGCACAAACCCAGAGCCAGCCCACAGCCCCTGAGCACGGCATTGACTGCTCCAGGCAAATCCTGCCACTGACTGCAGTGGGTTTGTGTCAGCAGCGAGAGTGGAAATCATTGGAAAGGCACCAGCAGAAGAGTTGTTCAAATCCTGCATTTCTGGTGTTTATTTTCCACCTCTCAGAGAAACTTCCTCTATTTTGGGCTCAGTGAGTGCCTTCCACCATTAGAAGAAATGAGTTTGGGTTCGAAGGGACCTTAAACCCCCCCAGTGCCACCCCTGCCATGGCAGGGACACCTCCCACTGTCCCAGGCTGCTCCCAGCCCCGTCCAGCCTGGCCTGGGACACTGCCAGGGATCCAGGGGCAGCCACAGCTGCTCTGGGCACCCTGTACCAGGGCCTGCCCACCCTCCCAGCCAGGAATTCCTTCCCAATATCCCATTTAAACCCACAATCCTGAGATTCACCAGTCTGAAGGTTTGCCAAGTTTGGTCTCAATACCTTTACTTAAAACACAGCTTGGATGTAGTCAAACATTGCCCCTGATTTAAACACTTCTCTGAACGGAAAATCTTTCACTAAAATGGGGATGCTTTGGGGAGAAGTTGAATTTTTGACAATGCAAGGTTTCCCTGAAAATTCCTAAACCCCTCTGGAGCTGGGACCTGGACCTTCTTTCTATTGAGAATCCCATTTTGGGGTTTTTTTAATACCCTGGCTGCCAGAGAGGAGAAGTTAAGTAAAGTTAAATGAAGTCTTCCTTCCTTCACTTTAAATGCTTTGGTTTTATACTTGTCATTCTGAAGGAAACACAACCCTTAAGCAAACAGAAAGAAATATTCCAGCAGTTTATCTTTTAAAACAGTCCTGGATGTGCCATGAGTGGTAGGGAAATGTGATTTCTCTGGGCCTGAACCTGCCCAATCCCCAACAACACACGAAGAAACCACTCCCCTGACAATGCCAATGCTGCAATTTGTTATTTTAGAGCTGCTCTATAAAGAACAAAGCCCCCAGCTGAGCACATCACACGTGGTTGTGTCTATCTTTAAAGATCTGAGGAGGAAATTCCCTGGGAACCACTGGAATCACTCATGCTGCAAAGCAGGCACGTGCTGGAGGTGTCTCATGAGCTGCCTGAGGATGGGGATGAGCTTAGTGAGCATTCAGCCCAAACACTGGGCCAACACGAGCTGTGAAATCCTCATCAAAAATAAAAGGCCTCAAGGCATCCCGAGATGATTAATGGAGAACAAATTGTGGAGCCTCTTCTCAGAGCCGGGCAACCAGCCCATTGTGCAGTCAGAGCAGCAAAGAGCCTCGGCTCCACGGGGCTGCGAGGATCGCACCAAAGCAACAGCAATGGACTCATGGAATAATGGCAGGCGATCAGATCAGAGGGAGCAGCACCTGAGGATCCCAGCATGGCACAGAGAACATCTGGCTGGAAACAAATCTCACCCAGCTCAGCAGAAAAGCTGAAAAGCGTTCAGTGAGTCCAGGAGTGACAAACTCTGAAGGAGCTGCACCTCTCGGAGCTGTGCTGGGAGCAGGGCAGGGCTCCAGCAGCACCAAATCCCAGACCTGGAATATCTGGACCAGAGGGCTGCATTTCCCTGGATTAGCCAAAGCCCGCTCCAGAGGAACTCACTGTAAATTTGGAATACACAGCTCGCCTTCCTTAGCGCAGCCAGGGGCACTGCCGGGCCCCAAACTGCTCCTGTCTCCTGCATCCCAAACAAATCAGCCTCAGGCAGAAGTGTCTCCCACAGTCAAGAGCTTTGTGAGCCAGGCCCCCCTGGCCTCTGCCACAGCTCCCGCAGCTTTCCTGCCCTGACTCACCCGAGTGGCCCAACTCTCGTGTTCCCCTTGCGGGATTGGTACCAGTTCAAGGCAAGGAGCTCAGCAGGGTCACAGGTTTCTCTCTCTGTTACAGCACAGCATCAAATGAGGGAATTTATGCTCTGCTGGGACTGTACCTGTGGAAGGCTCCTTAGCAACCACCTGAGGAAAACTCTCCTCACAAGAGCGCAAAGAAAATCCAGCAGTTTATGGCACAAAAAGTTTCTGGAGCTTTCTGTGAACTACTGAGAACCCAGTGTCCAGCCAGAAAATGCTGAGGAGCCAGAAACAACCCCAGCTGCTTTAATGAGCCCACCTAATAAGCAAAATTAAAAGAACAGCACTCGTCCAGAGCCTGGCATTTGGAACCAGGGGGTTACGGGCTCAGAGGAAGTGCTGGATTCACCTGGGCTGGGGACACTCTTCAGTGTTGGTCTCCTGACAAAAGTGCTGCTGCTCCCGCCAGAGCTAACAGGGATACGAGCAGGAGGAGAGAGGGAACCCCGCTCCCTGAGCTCCCTGCCCACTCCTGGCTTATGGAAGTCAGGCCTACATGGGCTGTACCTTTAAACCTGGGGCCCAGTTTATCCTCCTCCACCTCCTGCCTTCTCCTGAACTCTGGTGTTGTGTTAATCCCTTCCTCACAGCCAAAATCAGCCTTTGCCGGTGGAAAAAATGAGTTTAGTCTCTCCTGTGTCTTCCCAACCTCCGCCTTCTCCCAGGACTTCCCAGGAACCCTAGGCCCTGCAGTGATGTCATCTCCCTTCTTGATATTCCGTTCATTTTGACAAGGATTATTAATGAATATTTAAAGAAACTTTTTGCTGCCATGAAGATATGACTCTTAAAGGCCCCAATGTCCCCATCTTTCACAAAATCCACAAAGAAACACAAATCCCAGATGGGAATTGAGAGCCTGAGGGATTTGCCTGAACCTCAGCAAGGAGCTCCCTGCTTGGAGCCCAGCACCTGCAGAAGGAGCACAACCTGCCTGGGGCACAGAAATAAACCCAGCAGCACAACTGCTGAATTATTTGTGTTTCCCAGGTGAGTTGCCTCCACTGAGAAGGCCGGAGATCACTCATGGAGAAAGGGAATTACAACCCCAATCTCCTTCTGCCGAAGAGAAGCTTCAATTATTTATGGGGGCTGGAAATATTTAGCTTGGCACTCGTGCCCTTAAGGAAACTCCAGTTACCACTTCCCCATCACGAGGAGCCAATCATTTATTCATGGGATCAATAGGAACACGAAGCACAATGCAGGTTCTGAGGAATGCTGGCTCCAAGGCAGCACAGGGGTCAGGGCTGGAGGGGCTGTGTCCTTCTGGAGGCAGTACCCTGCTTTTTGAGGTCATTTAGCCATTCCATGGGCCCATTGCGAGGAGGCTTTGGGATGGAAAGGTAAATCCCAGAACCAGGCAGGGATCCCAGCGGGGGCTAAGCACACCCAGCTGTGGGGCTGGGGAGTGGAGAAAACCCCCAGGCCTGCCCTGTGTGCGATAACTGAGACCCCTGGAGATTTTTGGTGGATTGCTGAGCTTCTCCTGGCAGGGAATGGCAGAAATGCAGCCTGTGGCCGGATTTCAGGAGCAGGAACTGAACCTGGGACCTTGAAACCAGAAATGTTTGTGGGTTCCCTAAGGATCCTGTTTTAGCAAGGCCTAAAGCAGGCCCATGGAGAGGGGAATAAAAGTTATTTGCTTGGCAGCAAAATCATTTCATGGTAGGGAGAGGTGGGAAAATCCAGTTCCCACTGGCATCCTGGGCACACCAGCCCATTTTCAACAGCCAGAATGGGAAGGGTCCTTCCAAATCACAGAGGTACAATGCAGTGGGAATCTATTGTAACCTATTTTTATTGTTCTTGAAGTCCTTATGGAGGTGGTTCTGCCCCTCCACTCCAGGGGAAGGTGTCTCTGCCCATGGATCTGGTCCTTGAAGTCCCTTCCAAACCAAACCATTCTGGGATTCCGTGATGATAATAAATAGTTCTCTCATCAGACATCTCCAAATCTCCAATAATTGCTACTTAATCAACAAATGCAGCAGTCTGGGAAGTGGTGAATATTGATGAGGTCAAGGTTCCAATACAACAGCAACACTGAACACGTTGTGGCTGAAGAATAATTGAACTTTAGTCATTTTAAAGAACCAAGAATGGCCCTCTATGAACGAATAAAGGCAGAAAAAAATGTTCCCAATACTTGCTGAGGTGATCAAAGACTGCTGTTACTGAGTTGGACTTTACAAACCAAGACACAATTCTCAGTCCAGGCAAAGGCAGTCAGGGTCCCAAAGCACTGCAGCTTTGGTTCCCTGGGCAGTCCTGGAGATCATTCTGGACAGTGGCACAGGGAGTGATTCCCACTGGTCTTTGCTTGGGGCTGCATTAGCCCATTATCCCATTATCCCATTATCCCACGGGTGGCAGGAAACAGAAGAGAATTTGACATTCAGACTTCCCAGTGCAAATGGAGAGAAATGGACACTTGTTTCTGTGAACATTTTCAGACATTTTCTATACAACAAGTGCTCAGTGAAGAGCTTTGCCTCTGCCCTCTCCTACTTCTTCCCACATTTATAAAGGATTTTGTCTGTAAAGAGGCTCTAGGAAGATGAACATCAGTGACAGAACCTGCTAAGGGGAGATAAGGTGGAAGATTAGGTTGTGCAGAGCAGCTGTGGCTGCCCCTGGATCCCTGGCAGTGTCCCAGGCCAGGCTGGACGGGGCTGGGAGCAGCCTGGGGCAGGGGGAGGTGTCCCTGCCATGGCAGGGGTGGCACTCGAGGGGATTTAAGGTCCCTTCCAACAAAACCCATTCTGGAATTCCAGGATTCTCTAATCCTTCTCCTGGTGCAGTCACACCTTGTGCTGGGCGGTGGTAACTGTCCTTGTCTCACCCCCCTCTCCCCAAAATCTCAGTGCAATCCTGATTTTCCATGACTGTAGAACCATCTCAGCGCTGCTGTGATCATTCCACCAGGAGCTGGGAGGGTCTGAGCAAACCGACACGAAGGCAGCTGTGAACTGACAAGCAAAATCCCCCTCCCGTGGGAAGAACAGTGGTATTTTAATGCTTTAAAATGCAAAAATTCCTGAAAGCTTGGAACAAGAATCCCTGTTCGTGCTGTGCCTGTTGGCTCTGGTGGCTCCTGCTCTTCCCTTGCGAAACCCAGCAGCAGAACCCCTTGGATTTGTTTAATTCATCACGAGGCTTTCTGGTGCCTAAACTGCAGCATGGACCCTCATAGCCACAGGGTAGGGTGAGAAATCACTTCTGGCATAGGAATTTTATCCAAAATGTGGGTTTTAAAAAAAATAAAATGATCAGGAGGCACAAAATCCAACCCCAGCAACTCCCCTGCAGTATGAGACAGTTTGGACCCAGACTGATGGCCAGTCCACACAGAGCAATTTCCAGGATTGTTCCCTGGCAGGAAAACTAAAGCTGCTTTTCTTTGTCAGTCTGGGCTCGGTCGGGCTTTTCCCACATGAAAGTCTCATTTTGTAGGAATCAGCTCTCCTGAATGGATGGATGGATGAATGGATGGATGGATGGATGGAGGGATGGATGAATGGATGGATGGATGGATGGAGGGATGGATGAATGGATGGATGGATGGATGGAGGGATGGATGGAGGGATGGATGGATGGATGGAGGGATGGATGGATGGATGGAGGGATGGAGGGATGGATGGATGGAGGGATGGATGGATGGATGGATGGATGGAGGAATGGATGGATGGATGGATGGATGGATGGATGGAGGGATGGATGGATGGATGGAGGGATGGATGATGGATGGATGGATGGAGGGATGGATGGATGATGGGCAGAGGAGCTGCCTTCAGCTGAGCCCCACCACAAAATCCCCCTTGGCCGAAGGGCCTGGGGGTCAGCTAAGACAGAAGATTTTGGGAGGGGGAGACAGGGCAGTTCCAGCAATTTCCACTCCAGCTCCTTCCTTTTGCTCAGAGATGAACTGGGAATTATTTCCCTCAAATCCCCACATTTAAAGCATCTCCGACAAAGTTTGGTTCATTCCTCTAAATTTCGTTCTCCAGTCTGAACCTCTGTCAGTGAAAGGAAAATGTGACAAAGGGAATGTGACAGCCAGCAGGCAGCAGGTTTAGAGAAAATCTATGAGAATAGCAGTGGCAACAGAATCCCAGAGTCCCGGAATCTTTAAGGTTGGAAAAGCCCCCCCCAGACCATCGAGTCCCAGCTGTGCCCGATGCCCACCTTGTCCCCAGCCCAGAGCACTCAGTGCCAGCTCCAGGAATTCCTTGGACACCTCCAGGGATGGGCACTCCAAACCTCCCTGGGCAGTTCCAAGGCCTGGCCACCCTTTCCATGAGGAAATTCTTCCTGATGTGCAAGACTGGACGTTTTATAGAGCTGGTTACACTTTTTTTCCTCTAAAGACAACGTCTGCCTGTTGCTTTCCAGCTCTGGTAGTGCTGCAAGGGGATAATGACATCGATATTCCCTGCTGTCACCGAGAATTTGACACAGATTAATATTAAACTGGATTTGAGATGTTGTTTTTCCATGATGGGTCTGTAATTACCTGGCTGATAGCAATGACAGTGCTGGAGCAGAGTTGTGAGCTACTCAGGGAAAATTAAAATTAAACCCCAATTCCACACTCACTGAGAGCACATTCAGGAAATTCAGCTGAGTTCACACACAGGATTTGTTTTCTGTGTCCCCCAAAAGCACAAATGGTTCTTGTCCTGAGCTGCCAACCTGCAGCACCAGGGAGAGGAGCCTGAGGAACCTCCCCAGAACCTTCCAGTGCTGCAGAGCAGCTCCTGCTGCCCCCACCATGGACTGGCCTCCAGCAGGAATGGGGATGAAGAAATTTCCCCCAATACCCACCCTGCCCCTCCCCTGGCCCAGCCTGAGGCCGTTCCCTCTCCTCCTGTCCCTGTTCCCTGCGAGCAGAGCCTGACCCTCCCCAGCTGCCCCCTCCTGTCAGGGAGTTGTGCAGAGCCACAAGGTCCCCCCTGAGCCTCCTTTTCTCCAGGCTGAGCCCCTTTCCCAGCCCCCTCAGCCGCTCCTCATCAGACTCAGAGCTTTTCTTCAGAAAAATAATATCAATGTCTACACACACAGCACATCCCCACTGCAGTTTCCCTGCATTGAAGCCCAGCACCACCAGCTCCTGCAGAATCCCTTACAACAGCCTCACCTCAGCTGTTTAACGCCTCACATGTCACTTGTAGCTTTCTCTACTCAACCATCAAATTATCCCTTCACAGAATGAGAAGAAAGGAGAATTACAGTCATCAGCACTGAGCACAAATAGAAGGGAAGGTTGCAGTTGAAATAAAGCTTCCAAAACTTGCAAGTCTTTAGCTGTCCTTTCTAGAAAGCTCCAGGAGAAGTTCCCCCCCTCCTGTGAGGGTGACAGCCAGGCCAGCAGGGTGTTTGGTGTGTCCCACCTTGGCCTGGCTCCTGCATCCCTGGGAATTGTCTGATGGGTGAATCCTCTCAGGGATTCCCTCCCAACCCCCAGGGACACATTCCCAGCTCAGGGTGGGCAATCTGCCCCCTTGCCTTTTCCCTGGGGCACACTCCCCACACGTGGGAAGGGAAATGGCATCTGGGCACAGAATAGTTTGGGTTGGAAGGGACCTTAAAGCCCAGCTCCTCTTTTTCAGTGCACTTTTATGTCAGGCCATGGTTTAACTGGACAAATGAAACACCCCCATGCTGCAGTGCCATGGGCTCAGGGACAGAATTCCCTCTCCAGTGCCCAATCACACCAGGAGTGACACAAGGCCGTGAGCCCTGGGAGCATCAAAATCCTCTGGAGGGTCAGAAATGGTTTCCTAAAAGGTTGAGACTTGGAAGCACCAGCTGGTTCCAGCAAACAACAGAATCTGTAGTTCCCACTGGTGCCCTTACCCCAGGATTTAGGGAGGTGTAAGATCTACCAGGGAGTAAATTGAGTTCCTCAGAGGGTTCAGGGGTTAGCCATGCTGGAGCAGTTTGGTTTGCTGGACAGGTCACCGGTGGGGAAAAGAGCTCAGGTTCTGCACTCCTGCAAAAACTGAAATCCAGATACCTGTCTGGCCCAGCCAGGAGTGCTGCACTTCTCCTTTTTCCAGGAAGGAGATTCATAATCGTTTGGATATTCAAACAAATCTTAATTGTGATTTAATGGCTCACACTGTAATTAGCCTCCAGGGAAAAGTGCTTTCAATTAACCATGTAAACATTGCATTTGTTACACCATTACATGTTCTGCTAAATTTCCTGATGAAGAGCTGGGAGTGGAGCAGCACCAGGCCAGAACTCAGGGAACAGAGGGAAAGGAGGGATGTGACTGGCAATTATCCCTTCTTCCCTCTGCGTGTGACACTGGGAGGGTGCCCGTGGCTCCTGCGGCTGCGGCTGGCGGGGCAGTGACCGGCTCAGGAGGTGGCACTGAGCCATGGAGCTCCTGTCCATGCCAGGAGGGATAACCTTGCTCCTGTCCCTGGATCCCAGCCAGGTTCCAGCACACGGCATGGAAGAGCATTCCCAGGGCCCTGAGGCACAGGAAGACTTCCCTGCCTTGTGGTTCTGCTATATTTATTTTGTTACCTGGGCTTTTATATTTAATGGCCTCAAGTTGCACCAGGGGAGGCCTAGATTCGATAATGGGGAAAAATTTCCATGGGAAGGGTTGTAAAGCCCCTGGAACGGGGGATGTGGCAAAATCACCTGGATGTGGCACCTGGGGACAGGGGTTAGTGGTGACCATGGTGCTGGTGCTGGTTCATGGTTGGACTCGATGACCTTAAAGGTCTTTTCCAACCTCAGTGATTCCATGATCCTCTGTGCCCTCATCAGCTGGCAGAGCACAATCACCAGGATGGGTCTGTTCCCCTGGTGCCAGGGGAATGTCCAGGGATTTATCCATCCTAGAAGCAATGAAATAAACCCAGCAAAGTGAGGAGGAGTAAACTGCTGGTGAAAATCAACCAAAAATGACAGGAACACAGACTTGGTGTGTGTGGGGGGGCACTTAAAGCCCACCCAGTGCCACCCCTGCCATGGCAGGGACACCTCCCACTGTCCCAGGCTGCTCCCAGCCCCGTCCAGCCTGGCCTGGGACACTGCCAGGGATCCAGGGGCAGCCACAGCTGCTCTGGGCACCCTGTGCCAGGGCCTCCCCACCCTCCCAGGGAACAATTCCTTCCCAATATCCAACATCGAACAGGAGAGAATGTCAGGACTGAGTTCCTGTACCAAGGAGGAGGTTCATACCCCCAAAACTCCAGTGAATGTCCTTCCCTGGGAGAGCAGAGGCAGCATTTGCCCTTTAAACAACGGGGAAGTTTTATTTTGGGTTGTCACTTAATCCCAGGCTGGGTCAGGCTGGAAGGGACTGCAGTGGCTCCTCTGGTCCCAGCTCCTGCTCCAGCAGGGCCGTACCAGAGCACACGGCCCGGGACCGTGTCCAGGCGGTCCTGGAACATCCCCAGTGAGAGAGACTCCACAGCCTGTCTGGGCAATCCGTGTCCTTTGTTTATTCCGAGCTGTGCCTCTTGACAAAGCTCAGGCCGGGAGCCGCGGAGGGGGAGCAGAATTCCAGCAGAAATTCCTTGCACCTGAGGCAGGTCCGTGTGCCCTGCCCGGCACGGCCAGGACCGCAGAGGGGACAGGCCAGCTCCGGGACATTTCCCCGGCAATTCCCGGCTCATTCTGCAGCGCAGCTGGGAAGCCAGGCCGGGCTGCAGCCCGTCGGTTCCCCGGAGCACGGGGCAGCTCCCGCAGCCCCGGGACCGGGATGCGCTCCCGGGGCGGGCAGCGCCGGCGGATTCCCAGCCCAGGCACGGGACAAACGCTCCTGGGGAAGCGAGGCACCGGCAAGGGCGGGGACAGGAGCGGAGCTTCCCCAGCCCTTCGGATGCTCCCGTGGCTGTGGGGAATTGTGGCTGCCCGAAAGCAGCACGTCTGCAGGCAGCTTGAAGGGTCTTTGACGAGCAGCTCTGGTTATAAATAGAAAGTTTGGATGGCTTTTTTTCCTCCTACCATTTCCATAAAATACAGAATTTACATTTTGTACGTTTTTACACTTCATTTTCTGCCCGTCTTTCATTTCCTCTAGCAAAAGGAGTAGTCTAAAAAAAAAGAGTAGGAAGTAAAAGACTGGGATTAAAACATGGCAAATGTTCACGAGCTTATCAGTCAAGAAGCTTTCAGGATCTGTTTTTTCCCCTTATCCTTCAACCTCCCCCTCTGTTGTTTTCTTGCCAATGAATTACGATTTATAATTCAAAGAGTTTTAACCAGAAAATAATCTTTTCAGCTCCACTATTTACTCATCTTCTGACCTTCAGAATTAATTTCTGCGATGGAAATCAGAATCAAGCATTTGTTGCTTTTGCTTCATTGAACCAAAGAAAACAACTGCAATCTCTGCGCGCTTTTTTTTTTTTTTTGGTACTTGAAAACAATAATTTAGATGACAACCTCACGTTCAGAACTGCACATCCCCATCCTCCCATTATGCCAAGGCCAATTTAGGATGAGGAATAAAAGCTCAGCACCAGGAGTTTAAGGGGTTTAATGTCTCACTCCACCAACATTGCAGGAGAGGATATTTGCAATAAGAACTCAGTGACTGACTTAAACTTGAGCTGAAAAATTCAGTTCTCATGGAAGCTTTGTAGCTTTAAATAGTCTGAACTCCTGAGAACTATTCCCAAACAGTATAATGGAATATTCACTTCAGACAGCAGATAACAAAGGCAAACATCAGGTAACAAAGTTAATGTGGAGATGATGCTGTCAAAAGAACTGCTCGACATGACAAAGGTAAAAAGGAAGAAACAGGGCCACACTCACAAAGTTTAAAGATCAGAGATGGTTGTGATTTCACTTAGAAATCAGCCTCACCATATCTGACATTTCAAAAGCTTCCCTGAACATTTCTCCCCATTTTTGTGCTCCTGAAGCTCATCCTCCCTCACAGGAGCCTCGGCCAGGCCCCCAGGTGTAGCTAAACCAGCGCCCAGGAGCTGCTCTGCTGCCTCCCCCCTCCCTGCGTGTCCCTGCCCCAGGCAGGCTCCTCTCCGCACGGAGCGGCCGCTCCTGACGCTGTTCCCAGGAGTCCTCGTGTGCTGGGAGCACTGGGAGCACTGGGAGCACTGGGAGCACTGGGAGCACCAACGCCCACAGCAGCCATCCCAACCCTTCCTTTCAAAGGGAGCGCACGGCCCTGCTGGAGAAGCCCACGCGTTGCAGGGAAGATGCAGGCGTTGTTTCACTCCTGTGAACAGACTCAGCTCCCAGAGCTGCTGCATCCCAGTTCCACACAATGGAGAATGCCCTTTGTGCCCCGTTCCCACCTGCTCCTATTGACCTGCTCCTTAAATCTGTCTCCCGGCACAGAGGATGGGAAATGAATTCCCTGGATTCGTGATCCATCAAAGGAAGTGCAGAGGAGCATCTGGCTGTGCCACCCATGGGCCCTGGAAAGCAGAGTTATCAGAGGAGTTCGTTTCCTGCTTGTGTTCTGCCCTTGAACACAGACCCATGAAAAACAGAGATTTTCTTGTCCCTTTATGGTGTAATCATGAACCTAAACAATTTCCATGAATTGTCACATCTCCTCCACTCATGGAATCACAGAATATCCTGACCTGAGAAGGACCCCCAGGATCACCCAGTCCCACCCTGGCCCTGCACAGACCCCCCAACACCCCCACCCTGGGCATCCCTGGCAGCGCTGTCCAAACGCTCCTGGAGCTCTGGCAGCCTCGGGGCCGGGACCATTCCCTGGGGAGCCTGGGCAGTGCCCAGCACCCTCTGGGGGAAGAACCTTTCCCTCATCCCCATCCCAAATCCCCCTGGAACAACTCCAGCCGTTCCCTGAGGTCCTGAATTCCTTGTTTGAATTCCTAGGACCTGCTGTCTCCTCTTCCATCATCACCTGCTGACCTGTTCTGCTCAGGCACTGCCTTCATTTCTCCTAAAGCCAAGTAAATTTTTTGGCACTTAGTAATAAATATTTTCTGCGCATTTTGACATTTTCACAGCACACACAGGTCAGTAAATCCAGCACAAGGGTGGCCCTCCAGCAGGAAGCTGCTGACCCAGGTCCTGGGGGTACAGGGAACACAAAGCCCTACATGTACAGCTTGTTAGGCCAAAGGAGATGTCAGATGAGTAACACAGAGCCTGGATCCCGAGCTGCTGGAGCTGTGCCACACCTCCTTCCAGTGGGAATGGGAGACACTTTCCTGGGAGAGGTTTCCAGATGGTTTTCTCACTGCTGCAAACGACTGAGCAGCCTTGCCGTGCCCAGAAATGCTGCATTTGCTGCCTCCCTTTGCACCTTTCACACCTCATCTCCCTGGGTCACCCAGGGCACCTGTTCCAGACCTCAGCACTGCCCTGGCAGCATTTGCTGTCCCAAAGACAATATTTATCCTGTGTTCCCTGGGGAGACTCAGCTGAAGCAGGGGAATGGTGTGAAGGAAACAATACAGAAATAAGGATGGCTGATTATCCACTCTCAGAATTCCCACCTTCTCTGTGGAGGTGCAGGAATGAATGTCTGCCTTTTGTGAGGTTTCATTCATGACTGTTCTATTTAACTCCGTGTTCCTGTGATCATCTTAATTTCCAGCCAGAGAACAGACCCCTGGCAGGATTCCGGTCTTTAATAACTGCACTGTCATTCTGATATCTCCATCTCTACTCCTGATTTCCATTGTTTGCATCTCTTCAAAGGCACGAAGCAGCAGAGTCCCAAAGGAGGAGATTTTTCACACACAGTTTCTGATATCAGTGCAGACATTTAGCAGTGAGCAAATTAAAGCCCTGGTTATAAATTGCTGCTGGGGACGGGAGAGGATATGGAAGATGTCAGGGAATGGCTCCTTGCTGCCCTCGGGGCAGGGCTGATCCCATTTTTCTGCATCCACAGAGATCCCGAGTCAGGGAAGGGAAACTGCCCAGGGATTAGCTCAGCTCAGGGGAGCTGCAGAGCGATTCCTGTTCCTTTCCATGGCAATCCCAATATCCTAAGGCTGTGTGCAGATCCCAGCGGGAGCCGTGCTTGGATTGTGCGGTGTTTGTGGGACAGAGCCGGTACCCACAGGACGGGGTGTGGCTGGTGGGAGCTGCTCCCCAGGCTGACAGACATTCCCACTCCTTCAGAACCCACTGGAGACCACGCATTGTTCTGTGTTCCCCACCGGGGCTCCCTTGGAATAGCTCCGTCTCCGGGCAGACTTTCCTGGATGTTTCTTCCAGCCAGAGGGGGAGGAAAGTCCCCACAAGGAAAGAATCTGAACAGATTTGTCTTTTGAGAACTGTGACAATGCTCAGCGTCCTGATGGCTGCAGCTGCAGGAGGGCAGGGTCAGATGGGACATTGGGAAGGAATTCCTCCCTGTGAGGGTGGGGAGGGCCTGGCACAGGGTGATGCCTTAGGTTTGAACTTTCATATTTTTCAAATTTTGTATTGCCTAGTGTGTAACTCTGAAGTTTCTTGTAGCCTGTTAATTTGTCCTCTCTCATGTTAGTTAGACATAACAAAGCCTCTCCAGGCCTGCTCTTCACCCAGGCCGTCCTAGGCCCAAAATGTGTAAAGCAAAGAGCCTCTAAGGGGGGCAAGCTGAGGGAAAATTACATCATTAACTGAAGCTTTAATTGGAGAATTAACCCTGATATGCAAATGAACCAAACCTGTAAAAGTGTGAAGAACTCATGACCTGGGGTCCATCTTGGGGTCCATCTTGGTGAATCAGGGGGAGGAGGGGAAGCAGGGGTTAAATGATTTGCTAAAGGGATGTTTGTTAAAAACAATGCATACAGCTTGCTCAACACTTACAGTGCCTACCAAAGCAGAATGAGAAGATATAAGACTATTGATAAGGGGAAGGAATCTTGACCGAAGATCCTATTTTCAACCTAAAACTAACTTAAACCAGCCTTGAAGTTTGGACTTGGGCCAGGGACGTAAAGAGCATGTGGAGGGAAGCAAGGTGAAAAGTTCAGAATGAGGAAGACTCTTTACTTCATCTGAGGAAGACTCTTACTTCATCCCAGAGACCCCTGCCCACGACCACCAGAAGACCCTGCGCAAGCCTAACGCAGATGTAAATGACTTTTGGGCTCATTATAATACGAAGCCAGGCTAGGCAGGGCTAGGTAGTGAATATGTAGAGGCTTATTGGGAAACTCAGTGAATATGGAACCTGTAACCCGATATATCCCAAGCTGAATGCAGCTGTGGGTAGGCATGGCTTTGGAGGAGTTATCCCCCACGCTGGAATAAACATACCTACTTCACTGCTTATTCCAGCAGTGGAGTCTTTGCCGCGTATCATTGGCAATAGCCTCTGGCTCCCCAGGGGGTACCTTTGAAGGCCTTTCAAATAAATACCAACCTTTATTCCCTTATTCTGTCTAGTCTCTGTGTCTAGGAGGCGTCTTAAGGCATCAAGGGTGCCCAGAGCAGCTGTGGCTGCCCCTGGATCCCTGGCAGTGTCCCAGGCCAGGCTGGACGGGGCTGGGAGCAGCCTGGGACAGTGGGAGGTGTCCCTGCCATGGCAGGGGTGGCACTGGGTGGGCTTTGAGGTCCCTTCCCACCCAAACCATTCCAGGATTCCATGGTTCTGTTTCTCTCCAGTGCCATTAGAAGAGGCCTCAGTCTCAGACATCCCACAGCAGGATCACCAGAACCAGCTGAAACACCAGCAGCTGGCACAGGAGGCCCTGGCGTGGGTGATCCACGTGCAGCTCCCTGTCTGTGAGCCTTGGAGCAATCCCAGCCCCTAGGTCCTCAACAAAGCCAGCAGAGTTATTCCTCTTTGTAAAGTAATGCCAGACAGAACTAATTGCACATTAATAGCAAACCCTGGGTGTTTATTCCCAGCTTTTCATCGCCTGAACAAGCCCTGGGACGTTCCCTCAGTGTGAGGAGCACTTCAGGCCCAGGGGGTGACTTGTTGGGACCGAGCAGTGCCACAGGGACCGAGCCAGCCCCTCACACCACATCCCTTTGAACCTCTTCCCCTCCCACTCTGATCCTCCTCGACTTCCAAATTCCTGCATAAACCAAAGGAAACTCTGGCACTTTAATTAAGGCCAGCATTTACCCAAGGAATCCCCTCTCAGCCTGCACAGCTTTGCAGTTATTCTGCATAAGGAGTACATGGAGTGCTGGAATTGAGAGGCTGTAAAACTAATCCACACAGAACAGAACAGAACAGAGGGACATGCTGGGAATCCATCAGCCTGCAATTCATCTGGATACCCTCAGCTGCAGGACTGAGAAGATAGAATTTAACAGAGCAATACTTAAAATTCAGTTTTCATCCAAAGAGCAAAGCACTTAAATTAATTGAGCTTAGCATCCATGTTGAGAGCTCAGCACTGGTAGCATCATCACAGGAGAGGGGCTGGTTTATGAGGGGCTGAAGGAAGTACAGCAAGCCTTGAACAGATAAATCCCTGCCCCAGAGAGCCCCTGAGGTGACAAATGGCACCTCTGCAGTCTCTGCACATCATAACTCTGCACCCAGCGCTGGCCAAGCTTTCCCTGAGAAGCAACACATCTTCCTCAGGCAGGGCTGGGACAGCCTCTCCTTATTTTTCCTGGCTGCTCATCAAAACAGAACACCCGGGGCACCACAAACCTTTTAAAAGCCTTTTTTTTGTTTGTACCACAAGATGCAGGAAGCTCAGCAGTTCTCCTCCCTCACAGATCTTCCTCTCTGCTGGTTTTTCCCCTCCCCTGCCAGATTCTGGTGGGAATGCGTGGCTGGATAGAAACCTCTCCTTCCCCCCTCGCTGTTTATAAAGCACTGCAGCACCCGTTTGATGGAACAACTGTGTTCTGTTCCAATGAACAAGATTTATCCTTCCCTTAAGGAGAGCCTGACTTTGCTCAGTGAAAAACTGTTTGCAGTCACCCACAGCTCCCTTACAACCTGTAATCCAGCACTTACACCCCCGCTCCAGTCCCACAGGGGCCGAGCTGTTCATCGCTTTCTTTCTGGATACAGAAAGTGTAAAACACCCTTCCTGCCAAAATAAAACCATCACGTAAAGGATAAGAGCGAGAGGTTGTGAAAAACCTTGGAGTCTGTGACCACTTAGTGATACTTGGGTAAGGTTTGCCCCTTCAGAGTCAAATATTGCACTCCATGAATCCATTCTGTTCTGTGGAGTATTTATGGTGTGTTCTGCAGAACATTCAGTATATAGAGGCAATTCCCCTCTAAACTGTACATTAAGGAACCATTAATATTCCAAAGGAGAAGGTTGGAAGTTGATAAATGCCAGCGCTGAGGTCACTGCGGCCGCCCTTTCCTCTCCAGCTATTTAATGATGTATTTGCTCCAGGTCTCCTTCTCACAGCTGACAGGAACTGTTCAGAAGAGCTGGGATGGGAACAGGCGCAAACACAATTTCAGCCCAGGAGGGTCTGGAAAGCAGTAACTGAAACTCCAGCGAGTGCAAACCGAGTGTCATCGTGTGGCACAAAGTGTCTCAAATATCCCCAGTTCCTCCTGCAGCAGGGAACTCCCACGGGGGTCACCAATCCACTGGTGTGAACTGGAGCACTGAAGGTGTCAGCAATTGTCCCATTCTGGCACAGGGGGAGCACAGGGATCCCAATTCTGAGCCATGGAATCATGGAACAGTTTGGGTTTGGAGGGACCTCAAAGTCCACCCAGTGCCACCCCTGCCATGGACAGGGACAGCTCCCACTGTCCCAGGCTGCTCCCAGCCCCGTCCAGCCTGGCTGGGAAAGGATTCTGTGGAGCTGGAAAGGGATTCTGTGGAGCAACCAGAACAAAAGAGGGGAGAAACCCCTGTTGTTGTGGGAATTCCCCAGCAATGGGCTCCACTTCCCAGGGAGAGCAGGAGCTGCCCTGGGGGTGCTGCTGTGCCCTCAGGTCCCGTTACCCAAGTGCTGCTTTCCTGGCAGGTCAAAGAACCCAAAACAGCAACAGCAGCAAAGGAAGGGCTCACAGGGGAGTTCCTGGCACAGGGTGCCCAGAGCAGCTGTGGCTGCCCCTGGATCCCTGGCAGTGTCCAGGCCAGGCTGGACGGGGCTGGAGCAGCCTGGGACAGTGGGAGGTGTCCCTGCCATGGCAGGGGTGGGATGGGATTTAAAGTCCCTCCCAACTGAAACCTTTCCACGATTCCCTGATTCACATCAGACCAAACATTCAAGCCCAAAGTGGTTTTCTTTTCTTTTTCCTCAAATTCCTGAAGCCAGGTGTGTCACAATCCATTTTCTCTGATTCCCCTTCCATGCAGGATCTGGAGCTGTTTCTCTTCCACATTGCTGCAGAAGAAGCCAACTGCACACGAGTGGTAACTCTGAGCTGAGTGCTCAGAACGTGGGGAGATGTTTATCAGAAACATCACAAAGTTGGTTGTGGTTTGATGGGAGGGAGCAGACTGAGCCACGACTCGAGGCAGCTGCAGGAGATTCAGAACAAGTTATTCAGCCAACGTGGAATCTGCCCTGATAAGAAACACCGAGTGACTGGAGCAGGATTTCTCTGTGTAAATTGAAATCAGGGCTGTGTAAAGCTGAATTAAACCTTTGTCACGAAGCTGCAGAGCTGTCACTTGTATTCTTCCAGGACAAATGGGCAGCATCCACTGAGAACAGCCGTGGAACTGTGCTTTGACTGCAGTAGCTGCTTTTACAGCAACAGCAAAAGGAGATGATCTGTTCTTCAAAATCCTAAAATGATACTAATTTACAGCACAAGAGATTGAACTGCACCATGCTCTGCTTAGGGAACTGCTCCACAAAAGTGAATTTCTACTATAAAGCTGCTTTATTTTCATAATTGCCCCTCTGGAGGAATTTTGTTAATTTTTCCTTTCTCTTCCCCTACCTTTAATTCCAATATTCCCTCTCCAGCCCAGGGGAATGAAGCCAAAGGGTTTTCATCTCGAGTTTGGAAAGCTGGTCAGCTTTCATTAGGGCCTCAGTCACTTTTAATCAGCTCTCCCCAAAAAACAATTGAAAATCATTACCTGAGCTTCTCCTGGGCTTTGGGGTCAGTAGAAAGGTGATCAACTGAAGAGAGACCAAAGGACACTGCTCCTGTCAAAGCCTGGACACTTCCCAAGCCCTGAGCCAAGGAAATAACACCAAGTTTCATAATCCCTGTCTGTGCCAGTTAAGAATCCACACAAAAACCCTTGCAAGGCTTGTAAGTGATTTCCAAGTGTCCTTCACGCTGCTGCTTCCTCTGGCTTTGTCCTGGCTCTTACTCAGAATCACAGAATCATGGGATCATTAAGTTTGGAAAAGACCTTTAAGGTCATCGAGTCCAACCATGAACCATCACCACTGACCCATATCCCCAAGTGCCACATCCCCAGGTTTTCTGAGCACTTCCAGGGATGGGGACTCCACCCCTGCCCTGGGCATTCCAATGCTTTGCAACCTTTCCATGAAGGAATTTTCCCAATATCCAACCTGAGCCTCTCCTGGCCCAGCCTGAGGCCGTTCCCTCTCCTCCTGTCCCTGTTCCCTGGGAGCAGAGCCCGACCCCCCCGGCTGCCCCCTCCTGTCAGGGAGTTGTGCAGAGCCACAAGGTCCCCCCTGAGCCTCCTTTTCTCCAGGCTGAGCCCCTTTCCCAGCTCCCTCAGCCCCTCCTGGGGCTCCAGCCCCTTCCCCCTGTCTCTAACCCATGGTGAAGTCGCTCAGACCTGCACAGAGACATCAGCTGGTTTTAAATCCCCCCAGCACACCCTGCACCATTTCCCTGAGTCAGGGCTGACGTGCTGGAAGTGAAAAGTGAGGCTGTGCTGACAATTCCACAGGGAAGGCAGCACAGGAGAGAGCAGAGAGAAGAGCTCCACAAGCAGCGGAACAAGCCCACTTTCTCAGACCGGGGGAAATTGGAGCATTGAGCACTGAAAGGCTCTGAGAGCTATGCTTCCAGCAGCTGGGATGAGCTGATCCAACAGCTCCCAACAGCAGCCTCTGCTTCCCCTTCTCCCCTTGCTCCCAGACTGTTCCTCCCTCCCTTGCCCCAAACCAGCCCCAAATCTGAGCAGATCCACCCCACCAGGTCACCCACAGTCCTGGCCTGGATGAACTGAGCCATGGGACCCTTACTGGGCACTCCCAGAACTGGCCCCTGGGAAGGATGAATATCCCATTCCACAGGAACGAGCCCGGATCTCAGCCCAGGTGCTCCCGAAATGGCTCCTACTGGGCCAGGGGCTGCAGGGACAGGTGGGACAAGGCCCTGAAAAGACACCAGGAGCCAGATCCCCCATGGAAGCCATGAGGCCCCCGCCCAACAGCTGCAATTGTAGTCCTCAAAAATTATCTTTATGGAGAATGGGAGACTTAATTATAGAATCCAGGAATTACTGAGGATGGAAAAGCCCTCCAAGGCCATTGAGCCCACCCTGTGCCAAATCCCGACCTCATCCCCAGCCCAGAGCACTCAGTGCCACATCCAGCCATTCCTTGGACACCTCCAGGGATGGGCACTCCAAACTTCCCTGGGCAGTCCCTGCTAAGGCCTGAGCTCCCTTTCCAGGGAGAAATTCCTCCTAAGAAGAAATGAAGCAGATCCAGGCCATGTTTGACAATAACTGTCTGTGGGGAATGGAACAGCAAAACTCCTCTGAAATGCTCTTCACGAATGGGGACGTGTGGGCAAGGTCAAATTTAGATTGGGCTGAAGTTTCCCAAAGCTCTTCCCCTCGTCACTGCACAGCCCTGGATCCCCAGGGGAAATTTGTTCACTGAATTCCTCTGCAGCACAAACACATGAGAGGATCTCCACCCCCTCTTATGTTTCTGCCTCTTCTCCATGAACTCCTACACGAAAGGAAAACCACTCAGAAGCTCTTGGCCAGTGCAGAGCAGGGACCAGAAGGCCCAGGGAAATGGGATACCTGGGAATGCTCATTGCCCCGTCAGCCAGAAGTGCCACCAGGAGGGGACAGGCCCAGGTGCCCCTCACGGTCCCTTGGAGCCGGGCACCCTCACACCACAGAAAATACAGATCCATGCCCAACTTCCAGCAATTAAACTCCAGATCAAAAGAACCACAACCTTGGATGTGCTTTGCTTATTATCAGCTCTGTCTCTGGTTGCCTGAAGGTCTTCCCAACAACGTTGACTTTAATTACTTTAATGAGAGAGAAAATGATCTGAGGAGTGTCAGCTCAATGGGGCAAGGTCCTGATGGAAATGCTAAGTCTGGGATCATTAGTTCAGCAGTTAATAGTACATTATCTGAAGTTATTGGAACTAAATGTAAACAGCTCCTGGAGCCCAGCTGATGTCAGGAGTGAAGCTGGGGAAATAAATTAGGAGAGGCTTTGAACTGAGCTTGTGTTGGTTCTGCTCCCACCTTCTGCAGAGGCAGCTCTCTGTTGGTCCAGAGCAGAAAAAAATGTTTGTAGAGAGAAAAGAAAAGGAAATTGAATCCACCATGGGCTTGTCTTCACCAAAACCCTCCCGACAATTCCTTACAATGAACTTCTTGAAGTGACTGAGTTTATCTAAAGCAAATTAAGATAAAGCAAATCAAGGCCACTTCAGCCCTTCAGGGAAGCCTGAGATATTAATCTGCTCCTTTAGCAGACCTGAGCCTCCTCTCCAGCTCAAGGAAGGCAAGATGGAGCAATTTAGCTTCATTTGCAATGAAAAGGGATTAAATTGCATTGTACAACCTCATCTCTGCTGCAGGTGAGCGCTGCCCACAGCCACCCAGCTCAGCTGACAGGCAATTAATTTGAGGCAGAGGTAATGTGATTCTGGTTCTGGGCCAGCAGTATTTGTTACAAGGATATAATCTGGTTAAATTAATCCCATTTAATTTTTCACTTGCCGTGGTGGGGCCTGCACTTGTAAGAACAGCCCTTCCTTGTGTTCCCTTTGTGAGGATCAGAACTGCTGCTTGTTTCAGCTTGGAATTAAAAAGGGAACTGCATGAAAATTGATGAAACCAAGGATTTTACTTCCCAAAGAAAATCCTTTCCTGAACTTTCCTGTGATGATGTGGTCCTGTGCATAGGCCAAGCACTGCACGTATCAAAGATAACCAAACCTATCCTTGGAGACTCCAGCTCATCAGACATGCAGATTCCTACTGCAGGCTTCAGTTTCTCTGTCTTAGGAATAATTCTTGGGTTTTATACAAGTGCTTTGAACAACTTTGCTGGTTTGTGGCTTGTGGAGGCCGAATGCATGTTTTAAATGACCCCGGAGACCCCATCCGTTGCAAATGCCCTGTCAGGAGCAGCCTCCAAATCCACCAGAAATGCCTGAGGAACTTGGCCAAGTACCCAGGGCAGCGAGGAGAGCACAGGCTCTGCTGCAGGCAGGTGAGTGAATTCAGCACCTCAGGGGCCAGGGCTGTCCTGCTTTGTCCCCAAACAGGGAAGTTTGGTCTTGGGAGACTGAGGTGAGCAGCTGTGGCTGCCCCTGGATCCCTGGCAGTGTCCAAGGCCAGGCTGGACAGGGGTGGGAGCAGCCTGGGACAGTGGGAGGTGTCCCTGCCATGGCCTGGGCAAGGTGTCCATAGAATCATAGAGACATAGGATCATGGAATCATGGAATGGCTGGGGTGGGAAGGAACCTCAAAGCCCCCCCAGTGCCACCCCTGCCATGGCAGGGACACCTCCCACTGCCCCAGACTGCTCCCAGCCCCGTCCAGCCTGGCCTGGGACACTGCCAGGGATCCAGGGGCAGCCACAGCTGCTCTGGGCACCCTGTGCCAGGGCCTCCCCACCCTCCCAGGGAACAATTCCTGCCCAATATCCCATCCATCCCTGCCCTCTAGCACTGGGAAGCCATTCCCTGGGTCCTCTCACTACTCTTAGGTTCCCTGTGCTGATGGGAACCACGGGGTGCTTTGTGCACAAATCCCCTCCTGATCCAGGTGAAAGGAAGAAGACAGAACATGGCACCACCTCGATGTCTTTCCCACACCTGGCACTGCCTGGGGGAGGAGGAAGAGTGGAAATAGGGAACGTGCAGCTCTGCAGATTTTCATACAGAGCAATTGAATTTACTGAAGGAGCTCAGAGCCTTCCCAGCCCATCCCTTTCAGACCATGTTTGCCTGGGGAAAGACAAATGTCCAGTTAACCACAAACAGCAGAAACTGCAACCCTGTGATCTGAGCCATGACCCTGATTCAACAGCCAGGAGATCCTGGGAAACCTCCAGAGGCAGCATCAAATTCTTTGCCTTGGGGTGAAGGAGAGGGAAACAAGGAACAGATCTGTGCAGCCTCAGAAAGGATGAGGCATTTCCAGCACTCAGGCAGGGTGTAATTACCAGGGCACCCAATTTCTGCGCTTCAGGCAGGAGCTGATCAGCAAATGGTTTGCAAAGAGCTCCCATTGCTCCTGGTGGCTCACACGGCGTAATTAGCCAGGGAAATGGGAGCTGTGACAGGAGTTTCACAGTCCCAGCAGCCCCAGACACAGCCAGTGACATTTCCTGACGTGGCAAACCTGAGTGCCAGAGAAAACCGCTCTGGAATGTGGAGCAGCACCGGGCTGGGGACCCAGCTGTTCATTCCTGCCTGGGTGGTCCAGAAAAAAACATCAAATGAGGAATGTGTTGGACAGACCCACTTAAAAGCAATTTGCTTTACCTGTGGCAAGACGGGAGTTCATGAGGTGAGAGCTCCAGGGAGAGCTGTACTGGGAATCTCACAAAAATCCTGGGGTTTACTGGTGGGAGCAAGACCAGGGAGAAAGAAGGAATTTGGAATTCCTCCCTGTGAGGGTGGGGAGGCCCTGGCTTAGGGTGCCCAGAGAAGCTGTGGTTGCCCCTGGATCCCTGGCAGTGTCCCAGGCCAGGCTGGACGGGGCTGGGAGCAGCCTGTGTTTACCCCTGGAATCGCTGCTTATCCCAGCAGCACTCTCTGCAGACTGGCACAGCCATTCCAGAGGTGTTTTATGGTGGATATTTCACTGCCTCTTTCCTTCCAGGTCGGGGACAGACAAAAACCTTTCTAAAAAGCCCAGGGAAGGATTTATGGCCCAGCAGTGCTGAGCAGCCTCAGTTTAAGTTCCTGGGCTTCCCAGGCAGCCGCAGACTTTCCCCTCTCAAGCTGCTCCTTAAACTCATCAGAACCCAGGCTTCCATTTGGCAGGAAATGCCAGTCCTGTAAGCCCTGCTTTGATCTCAAACCCAGCATTTTGTTTTCTTCCTGGTGGAAGTTGCTCTGGGTTATGCTGGCACTTCCCAGCTCATGCCACAGCTCCATTTTCAGCTCGGTGCACTGATCCCATCCCAACCATTTCCCTGGGATCAGACAAAACACGGGATTACTCAACCACGTCTCTATTGACGAGTTCTCCTGAACAGCTTTTATTTCAACAAAAAGGAGCTTCTAAAGAAAAACCCCACTATTGACAGCTTTCCTCCTGTCTCCTCCATCCTCACCTGGAGCGGGGCCAGCACTGGGTCTGGATCAGCATTTGAACTGGTTTGAGGGGAAGGAGCTGCTCCAGTTTCCCCTCTCTGCAGTCCCAGTATCTCGGATCACCCATGTCCATGGTTTCCCTGCCATTAATCAGCTCCATTTCACAGAGCCCTGGTTGGAATGCTGAGGCTGATCCTGCCTGGGCTCCTGTGGGGCACTTTAGGGCAAGCAGAGCATCCTTGACAGAAGTTATTCAGTGTCTTTGTGCCCCAGGCATTGTCTGGCTCCAGCACTAACTGCAGATTGTGCCGTTTCATTACTGAAGAACTTTTGCTGCACCGCATTCAGGACATGAACTGTGGGGATTTCTCATCTCAGGAGTTTAATTACCTCTTTGATTGAAGCAAATGTTGTATCAAGTGGAGAGAGGGAGGTCAGGGCTGGAATGATCTCCTCATACCCAGATTAGAAGCGCAGCTCCTGTATCTGCCATTGGCTCCTAATGAGGAATTTCAGATTCGCCAGCTTCAAAGTAATCTCCAAAATGCAGCTGAACAGCTCCAGAGAGGAGATTCAACTTTGTTGCTCTGCATTTTGCACCATGCCCCTTTTATCTCTCCCTTTTGAGCCATTTGATACTGGCTGTGTTCCTTGTGCTCTGGAAACTCTGCATCAGAGATTTGGGAGCTGCAGTTGGATGATGAATGTGATGAAACGAGCCAGAGGAGTTGGTTTCTCTGTGCTTGGTCTTGGACTTGGCTCAGCTTCCTTATGAAGGGTTACAAAGAGCACCCCAGGTCGGGGGAAACAGCTTGGTGCCGTTATTTATTTATTGTCCCACCTTCCCAGCCCTGCCACGTTCCCCACAACACCAAATCCAGCCCCCGGAGCAAAGGGGCAGTGCGGAGAAAATTCCCTAAGAAATGTTGCAAAACAAAAAAGGGGAAGAAACTTCAGAGATTCATTGGAGCTGGAAAATTTCAATGTAAACCTCCAGGAAGAGGCTGGAGACTGGGAAACCAGGCCTTAGTCTGTGACTTGGCGTGTCCAAAGCTGAAATGTTGGAAGGTGCAGCTTTTCAGCCCTGGGGACAGAAATCCTGGAGGATTCCTGAGCTCCAGCCTCAGTGCAAACTCATGCTGAGCTCTACATCCACTGCCAGAGCTCCCTACAGCTTAAAAACCAGGGAGGAAAAGTTGTTCAGCAACAAAATTTGTCCCTTGGTTCTCATCTTTAAAATTCTTGAACCAAGTCCTTGAACCAAAATTCTTGAACCAAGAGCTCTAAACTTTATTGGTGAGAATCCAACCCCTGAGTGCCTGAGGCTGGGAATCCAATAACTGAAGGAACTCACAACATGCCTAGAAGTAGGAATTTAATAACTAAAATCTGCTTTGGATCATAACTCTAAAGGCTGGGTGCCTTGAAGATCAAATTGTTCGATAAGAGACATCCTGGAGGGTGGGGATTTCTTTTTCTGAAGCTTCCTTGAGTATTTCATGGACCAAATTCCCCTCCACGAATACCCAGATTTCCTCCTGTTCCCACTCCATTGCAGCAGGATTTCACCAGTCAAACACTCATTCCATGACCTTTTAAGAGGAATTCAGCTCTTAAAAGGGATGTGTTGTCCCATACCCAGCCCCTCCCTTGTGAGGGCCGCTCTCCTGCCAGGCTGATTTCCTGAGCAGAAAATCACAGCTGAAAAAGGCACCTCAGCCCAGCCTTTGGAATGTCCTCCAGGAGAATGTAGAGGCTCCCTCCAGCCTTAAAGGCCTTGCACATCTCCATGGCACCGAGGATGGAATCAGAAAATGGAATCCCAGACTGGTTTGGGTTGGGAGGGACCTTAAACCCACCCAGTGCCACCCCTGCCATGGCAGGGACACCTCCCACTGTCCCAGGCTGCTCCCAGCCCCGTCCAGCCTGGCCTGGGACACTGCCAGGGATCCAGGGGCAGCCACAGCTGCTCTGGGCACCCTGTGCCAGGGCCTGCCCACCCTCCCAGGGAACAATTCCTTCCCAATATCCCATCCAGCCCTGCCCTCTGGCACTGGGAAGCCATTCCCTGTGTCCTGTCCCTCCATCCCTTGTCCCCAGTCCCTCTCCAGCTCTCCTGGAGCCCCTTTGGGCCCTGGAAGGGGCTCTGAGCTCTCCCTGGAGCTTCTCCAGGTGAGCATCCCCAGCTCTCCCAGCCCTGGGATCAGCTCCGTGGCCTCCTCTGGACCTGTTCCAACAGCTCCGTGTCCTGCCTGTGCTGAGGGTCCCAGACCTGGAGCCAGCTCTGCTGCTGGGGTCTCACGAGGGCACAGGGGGACAATCCCCTCCCTCAGCCTGCTCCCACTCCCTTTGGATGTAGCCCAGGGTGTTTGGCTCCTGGGCTGGGTGTTCACAGCATTGGCTCATGTCCCCTTCCCTTCTCCCATTATTCTGTCTGTGTGGGCAGGACGGGGACAGGGACATCCTGCCTGGCTCAAGAGGGCAAACAGAGGAGCCAAATCTTGCATGAACAAAGCAAAACAGGTAGTGACAATGTCAGAGCTCCAACTCCAGCCCAAATCTGGCCTGAATTCTCCGGATTGCTCTTTCTCCATGAACCTGCTCCTCCTGCAAAGGCAGCTCCCCAGCAGGATCCTGCAAGATGTCACCCAGGGCTACCACATCTGCCACCTCTGTGCCACACTGGCTTCAAACAGGTCCCAGTTGCCACCAGAGCTGCAGACAGATAAAAGGCTGTCACAGCAAAAGCTGCTCTGGGTTCAGCTGAGGTGGGGTAGGAGCTTCCCAACTCTGCCATCAGCTGGCACCACTGATCAGATCCTTGCTGTCTAACCTGGTTCTGTCAGAACAGCTTTAAAAAATTCAACAAACAAAACCCTACTATTAGCAATGTTTTAAGCTAATCCAGATCATTTTGATAGAACTGGGCTAGGGAGCAATTCCAGCTGTCACAGCTGGAGCAGGGCTGGCACCTGGCCAGGGACAGGGCTGTGGGCAGGTGGAGCAGGACACGGAGCTTTTCCCTGGGGAGCTGGGGGGGCCTGGCAGGACTGGGCTTGGGCCAGCCCTGGGTGCCCAGGTGGCTGCAAAGCTGTTCCACCGCAGGGCCACACCAAGGCTGGGCCTGAACTGAGTGCAGAACAGGCCAGAGGGGTCTGAGGAAATCACTCCAGGTCACACCTCGCTGTGTTCCCCAAGCTGTGCCCGAGTGTGCAGGAGCCCCGGCTGTCCCAGGGATGGGGGCCCAGGAGCAGGGCTGTGACAGGGCCCTGAACTGTGCCACAAACACCACTCGAGCACTGGGCTTGTGTGACATTATCAGGGTGACAGCAGCATTCTGGTGATGATTCACCCTGGGCTCACAGGGCTGGATAATTCAATGTTTCAGTGATTCCACACAAGAGTTCAGGCAGAGCAGCAAATTCTGCCGCAGCCCCAGCCCAGCTCTGCCCAGGGACCTGCATCTGGGTGTTCACAGAACCATGGAATCAGAGAATTGTAACGACTGGAAAAGACCTTTAAGATCATCAAGCCCAACTACCAACGTGATGTGATGTTCCTGGAGCAGCCCAGCTGTTCCCACCACTGTGATAATCCAGCGCTCAGCTGTAATGAGAGGAATCCTTGACCCAGTTAAGGGTATCCTAAGTCTAGGCAGGAGCAAATGAGTGAGGACGTAATTCCCTGTATGCAAGTGGGGCCCTGGAGCACAGAGGCTTTAAGGAGCAGATTTCTGGCTGTGCATTAATCAGAAGTGGGGACAAATTGTTTATGTAGGTGCCAATCTCACCTCAGCTGTGGACACATTTCCAGCCAGTGGAAAGTCAAAGCAGCACAGGACTATCCATAAATCCTCCAGGGACTTCTGACTAACAACACCCTCCATTCTGACCAGCTGTTGGACACCTCTGGTCCACCAGGTGTGGTCACAGCGGTGACCTTGCCGTGGCATTGCTGGGCTTGGATAAATTCATTTTGGCTCTGCCTTGAGCATGGCTGTGTCAGTGCAGACTGCCTCACAGACAGGAATTTCTGTGCTCCTGCAGCAGCTTCTGCAGCCCCTCCACCAGCCCCAGTTTAGCCCAGTGTTGGTCCTGCTGGGAGTCAAGCTTCTGAGTGGATGAGCAGCAGATCTCTGCAGCTGCCTGGGGATAGCAGAGGTGTGCCCAGAGCTCTGTACCTTAAAGGCTCCCTCAGCACTTCAGACAGAGGGGGTCTGAAGAGGGGCTCCCTCCAGGCTCCCTCCCACATTTCCATGCAAACAGGTTTGTTTATCCCTTGGAAACACAGACAAATCCAGCAAAAATTGGCCTTCTTGACTTGAGGAAGTAATTTGGTGTCGCAGCAATTGTCAGACACGGTGGCACCATCTGCCACGCTCACATGATTATAATTTGCCAGACACTGCATCACCTCCCTGTTTCCAATTATCCTTTTCCTCTGAACAAAGCCTGTCTTTAACACAATGCTGGTACATCCAAGGGAAAGGAGGAATAATAATCACTGTTTACCATTATCCAGCAATACATTATTCATGCTTCCCTCTCTTAGCAAGATCTTCCCTTCCCTGATATCAAGTGGTACATACTGGAGGGGAATGGCAGAGCCTCTGGGATTCCAGATGACTTTGCACTGCTCTCATTAGCACAGGCTCTCAGATTAATCAGGATATTCATTATGGAGCAATTTCACTGCAAGGACTTCTCAGGGAGCAGGTGCAGTTTCACCTGGACTGGGAGCACAGCACCAGGCTCAGCTCCTGTGGCAGTGACCCGGCCCCCACTGCCACGCACCCCGATAACCCAGGCAGCGGCACACCAGTGCCAGCAGGTGCTGAGGGCTTGGCACATCCCAGGGTTGGTTGCAATGACCCCCTCAGGATCACGGAACCTCAGGGCAGGTCCATAGCCCACGTTACAGTATCAAGGTTTCTCAAGGATCACGCACACTCTAGGCACAGCTCCAGCTGCTGGGATGGGATTGTCCAACTGCCAGGTCACAGCCTGGAGGCCCCCGAGCAGCCCTGGAACAGCTCTGCACCAACAGCACTAAAGGAGCGACAGGCAGGTGCCAAAAACCAAACCAAAGCAGGCAGGGAGCTGGGCAGAGGATTCCTCCAGCCAAGTGCTGCCTCTGTCAGGCTGCTTCAGCCATGAAAAAGAGATCCAACAGAACTTCTGTGGGATGGCTCACACAGAGACAGTGCTGGGCCCCTGGAAAGGGAAGACCCATTGAACTGAGATGAAAGCCAGAAAATTTGTAGGTTGAAAGAAGACCAAGATATTAATAAAATATATTAATAAAAAACTGGAGGGATGACTCCTGCCCAGAGAGGTTGTAGACTCCACATCCCTGGAAGTGCCCAAGGCCAAGTTGGATGGGGCATGGAGCAGCCTGGGACAGTGGGAGGTGTCCCTGCCCATGGCAGGGGTGGCACTGGAGGGGTTTAAGGTTGGGGTTTTAGGAGTTCCCCTTCTGTTTTCCTTTGTTTCTTGAGGAATTTTCCCCGTGTATGTTGCCGGGACAACAAATTGCTGGGGGCTTGGGAGAGACAAAAGACCTGGCCACAGCGGGGAGGGGGACAACTGGCCACTCTTTTTCCCCTGGGCTTGTGAGTTAGTTGCTCTTGGCGTTCGGACGGAGAGGGAGAGAGAGAGACTGCCATCGTGTCAGCACTGCAGGTTTCTGCTTTTTCGGCTGCCTTCCTTCTACCGTNTAGTAATGAACTGTTATTCCTATTCCTCATCTCTTTGCCTGAAAGCCCCTAATTTCAAAATGATAATAATTCGGAGGGAAGGGGGTTGCATTTTTCATTTCAAGGGAGGCTCCTGCCTTCCTTAGCAGACACCTGTCTTCCAAACCAAGACAAAGGTCCCTTCCCAGCCAAACCACTCCATGATTCTCAGTAGGGTCCAAGGGAAGTGGTGCATGCCAGGTTTTGTGATGTCTCCAGCTAGGGACAAACAGCTTTCCCAGCTGAGACATTTCAGTGCCATTCCCTGAGGAGCCAGAGGGGTTTCTGCAGTTTCCAGTTTGCAGGAATTGTGTGGGAAGGATGGTGCAGGACACAGTGCTCTGCCACGGCCTTCACACCTTCACCTGCCACACTCCAGTGACTCCTCCATTAAATCTTGAAGGGCTTCTGCATAAAACAGAAGGGCAAGGACTTTAAAGTTTAACAGCTGTGACATTTCACAGCCAAACAAATTCCCCAGTCAAAGGAAAACTTCCAGTACCGCCTCAATCCTAGGAACTCTCCGGGTTTCCTTAGCCCTTGGAGTAGGTCCCAGGGCAGGTTTTCCTCTGTGCTTATTCTTGCAAATAGCAAAGGCACCTGTTTGCAATGAGCAAAATTCACCATTTTTAATCGATTTCTAGAAAATGTGCTTTAATAAACATGTTCAGCCAGAATAACCAACCCCAGGGACAAGGCTGGTGCCTCCAGCTGCTCCAGCATTCGTATCACAAATCCACATCCAGGAAAAACAGAAACACAAGGAAGTGCAAACTGGTCCTGCCCCTCCTAGCAAGCCTTGCTCAGCTGCTTCTGGGGTGAGTAAAGAGGAAGAATTGCCTTTGGTTCACAGCAAACCTGGCACATCCTAAAGGATCTTCCTTAGCTGGGAGCACTGGGGGTAAAGCAGAATTCCAGACAGTGGAAATAGGGCCTGCACCCTTCTGGGCCAAGCCTGTCTCTGTTTTGTCACCAGAAAAGTTCTGATCTTACAATGAAACCACGAAAACTTGTACACGTGAAAGCTTCTGTAAATTCAAAAGCAAAACTGTAACTTCTGCTGAAATGAATCCACTGGGAATTTCCACCAAAAAATGACAGTGAGAGAGAGGGAGGGACAAAGAGCACCCTGTGCTTTACACATTCAGCTGGTTCTAATCTCCATCCCTACAGATTGCTCTGGAAATCTCAATCTTGGTTGTTTCAAATTCCACCTTGTAAACACACAATTTATTGACGCTTTATTAAATGCAATTTTCTCTTCCTGCTCAGATTTGCAAACCTTTTGCAAGTTGCAAATGATCTTTTATTGATTTTTCCCTTTATAGAGTTGTTATTTACTTTGTTTACCTGGGAGCTAAAGGCCTGCTGGAGAGAAGGCTCATTTACTGCAAGCTGGATGAAAATAAGTCCAGCAGTAGCTGCTTAATTGTTTTGAATTATTATTGTTAATTGGTATTGTGTCTTTGATTCGCTGAAAGGCAGTGATTTAATTGCACTGCACCTAATTAGCAGTTTTGATTACTGGGAGCTTCAAGTGGCACCAACCCTTAGCAAGCAGAGCCTTGAGTGAATATTTTACCAAACATCACGGGAGGAGGCAGAGGCAACGTTGGTGTTGGGGAAAGCAGGAGGACAAACCAGAGATGGAGAAGGACAGGAAAATCCTCCCAAGCAGGAGCACCTGAGCTGTGTCTGAAAGGCAGGGGGAGGATCCATGAGCTCCAGGTGTGGAGGTCAAGTTCAATCCTTTAGATCGCAGAATTCTCACCGTTGGAAGAGACCTTCAAGTTCATCTGGTCCCACCATCAGCCCAGCAGCACCATAATCCCAATAAACCACTGCACTCGCAAGTGCCACATCCAGACTCCTGTGGAAAAGCTCCAGAAAGCTGTTTTCTCTGCAGCATGAGCTGGGATCATTTACCAGCTGGCAGAGCTGTGTTCAAACCAGATTGATCTCAGATGATTCTAAGGGAAGGAAGCCACTCACAGAAAGGCCAAATGTGTCACAGGGAATGTCCTCGGGGTCGCATCATTTGGAAGAGAAGTTGCCTGGCTCCTATCACTGGAGAATCTCTTCGGGGAAGGAGAACATCATTACTGCAGCATTGAATTGCACTGAGAGATTTATGATCTAATTTAAAGGTGCGGGGATTTATTTGTTAATTGTAATAAACAGCAAGATCGTTACACTCCAGCCTCCAAAGCAGCAGCACCTCGTCGACAGGGAATAAAATACTGATTTCATTCACTTGCAGGGCAGAAGTTCATCAGGGACGTGCCAAGAACTGAGAACAAAACCACTACTCCCCCTCTGCTGGAAAATGTCTTTCAGTGGGAACAAACACATGGGAAAAGAGGCTCTTCCTTTGGAATGTACACCTGGGTCCTGGGAGCACCACACGAGGGGTTCTAAGATTTAGTTTATTTCTCATGATGTTACTCTGATTTACTGGCAGTAAATTAAACTCAATTCCCCAAGCTGGGTCTGTTTTGCCCCAGGCAGTGACTGTTGAGTGATCCCTCCTTGTCCTTCACCCAACACAGAGCCTTTCATCCCATTTCCTCTGCCCTGTCCAGTTGGGAAGGGCAGGGGCAGAGCAGCTTTGGGAGCACCTGGAATCCAGCCACCGCCAACCCACCAGGGCCTGAGCACTCCAAGAGAACTTTTGAATGTGAATAGGACCAAGCTTTTGTAAGGAAACAGGTTCACATTTCCCTGCATGCTATCCCTCCCAAACCCATGGCTTTTCCAGGGCAATAACGCTGAGGTTCCAGGGCCCTCACTTGGCTGCTTTGTTGTGGTAACACCCTGACCTTTCTCAACACTTAAATCATTTTATTACATTTCTATTTGTATTTGTATTTATTTATATTTATGCATGTCAACTTCAGTTCTTCCTTGGAATGCAGACTTAGCCTTGAAACTTAAATCCTTTCATTTACCTGCCTTTATTCCTTTGGATGTTGCCTGTTAACAGCCTGTTTTCCTGTGACCAGGAATATTCACTGGAAAATGGCATTGGCCTCTTCCTTCAGTGTGAAAGGAAAGATTTAGGAGCCTGTTCATTGAGGAGATCCTCTCCTTCGGCATCCGATGCTTGGCAACGATTCGTTATTAAGGGGACGTGTCCATGTCAGGAGCTTTTGTTGTTGACTTGTGCAATTTGCTGATTTTATCTGCAAATCCCGATTTAATGTTTCCTCTGAGCCAGGGGATGGGCTCCACATGACACTGGTGGAAATCAAGGAGGTGTTTGAAGGAATTCAGTGGAAAAAAAGAGAGAAAAATAAAATATCCCAATCAGATGCTGAAAAAAAGGGAAACCTCTCCCAGAAGCACAAATCCTGCTTGGCAGAATTAATTCAGTTCCACAGCAAAAGAATTTGCTCTCCCCCATATTTTTCTGGCCGCCTTTGCAGTTTTTTGGTCCTCTGGAGCACAGCACTGGGTGGTGACAAGTGAGTCCCTGACTTGATTTGAGGCCACCATTTCTGACTGGTTTTCCACTGGGAAAACCTGGAGAATCATCAGCAAGAGAGAGGAATTCACACCTGCCAGACTTGGATGCTTTTCAGCCTTCACAGAGACACGGACTCAGCTGGGCTCAGGGCCCTTTTTCTCCCCATTCCCTCTTTTTCCTGGCTCCAGTCTTGCCACAGAACTGGCACCATTCCCAGGACCATGAAGGAGATCAGCTCATGGCATAACAACAAGAAATCATGGGATTACAGAATCCCGGAATGGTTTGGGTTGGGAGGGACTTTAAGGATCCACCCCCTGCCATGGCAGGCACACCTCCCACTGTCCCAGGCTGCTCCCAGCCCTGTCCAGCCTGGCCTGGGACACTGCCAGGGATCCAGGGGCAGGCACAACCTGTGCCAGGGCCTCCCCACGTCGATGGGAGAAGTGGGGGCAGGAGCTTCTCTTTCTCTGCAGGAAGGGACAGGGATTTGTTTCTCCCTCCCTTCCTTACTCACATGGACTTTGCCTCTGCCCTGAGCTGGAACGGTCCCCAGGCACTGGGAGTGCAATTTCTCCCAGTCTCACCACTCAATACCAGTCAGATTCTGCAGCTTAAAAAGGAAAACTTCATCCTGCATCTCCTTCAAACATTTTACCCCAACTTTCCTAAGAAATTAAGGCAAAAAACCCCTTGCTTTTTCTGGGAGGCAGAACTGCTGTCCTTATTTCCAGTAGTTTTATTTGCTTCCAAAATGGTCCTGAACTTCCAAATATTTTTATTCTATTTTCAGTAAAATGCTATTTTTTAATTGGCACAAATTCCCTATAAGAAGAACAGGCTCTCACTACTGAATATGGAGGGTGGATCCACCATCTGGACAACAGACCCTGCATCCACAGAAAACAGAGGCAGAACAGTCTGATGTCATCACTCTTCAAAGCATCAGAATTTTCCTTTGCAATTTTACAACTTGAGAAGATTTCAGACTGGACAGAGGGGGGTTTGATGGTGAAAATTTGGGGACTGTGCAGCCCAGCACAGGGTTCTGAGCAGGCCTGGAGGACCGTGGAACACACACAGGGAGAGCTTTGCTTTAAAGGCAGGGTTGGGTTCTACGGAGATTTGCAGGAGGGTGCTCAGGGCTCCGGTGGGGCAGCCACAGCTGCTCTGGGCACCCTGTGCCAGGGCCTGCCCACCCTCCCAGGGAACAATTCCTGCCCAATATCCCATCCATCCCTGCCCTCTGGCACTGGGAAGCCATTGTTCCTTGTCCTGTCACTACCACTTTTTCAGCAGCCTCTCTTAGGTACTGGAAGTCCACAATGAGCTCTCCCAAAGCCTCCCTCTCCATGCTATATTATAATAGATACATTAATTATAACTGCATTAAATAGGTATTCTTTCTCTGCCTCGGGGATGGAGCACGGAGGTGCTGCACTATTCCAGATCCTGTAGCCCGACAGAATGGAAAAGCAGGATCTGCTTTGTTCCCCTTTGGTTTGGCCTGTGGCAGCACCTGCCTGAGCTCTGGGGTTAAACCTGCCCAGGCTCTGTCACAGCTCAGCACAGGATGTTTGTAAAGCACGGGAAAGGCAGGAGGCAGAATAATAAATTCAAAGGGAGGAGGTTACAGGAGCTGCTGGACTGAAAATCATCCCTGGCAGTGTCCCAGGCCAGGCTGGACGGGAGCAGCCTGGGACAGTGGGAGGTGTCCCTGCCCACGGCAGGGGTGGCACTGGGTGGGCTTTAATGTCCCTTCTCACCCAAACCATTCCATGATTCCGTAATTCCATGGTTCCAGCTGTCCTAGGCTTTCTAGCTGAGTATCACTGCCATAAAGTCCTGAATCCTCAACCACACCAGATGGAAAAGAAGATATTAAGATAGTCACCATTTTAATTGAAAATATTAAGTGGAAGTGCCTAAGAAGGAACTGCCAGCCCATAATCAACTCACCTCTTTTTAACACAAATCCCAGGTGGACAGTTCAGATTCACAACTGAACAGAGTGAATCATAAAGTTGTTTCATTAAAAAGCACAAATAAAAAAGGTATCTACAGAGAAAAGATTTTGAGTTCTGCCGTTGGACCAAGAATGTTTTAAATAAAGCCTTGGGGAAACAAATCCATGGATTTGCTTTAGTGAAGTTGGAGAGAAGAAAACAGGGTCCACCAAAAAAACAAATTAGAAAACAATTAATATTCTCTAAAGCACTTTTCCAGGCCTTAAAGTCAATCAAACTTGTGTTGGCAAATCCTGCTTCAGCCCATGAGCTCCAAGAGCCCTTCGGTGCCACCCTCTGGGTGCAGCAGTTCCGGGCACACAGAGGAAACTCCTGGCCATGCCCCAGGGCTGTGGAGGGAGCAGCAGTTGGACCACACAGTGTTGTCTGTAAAATCTGGCACAACATTTAAAATATTAACCTGCTCCGGAGATTTCCTTTACTTGCTCCGTATCCATGATTCCCTCACCAGAGTTTGTGAGGAGTTTGCTAAATGGGTTAAGAACCAACTCCACATTTCCCTGCACGTGCCATGTGTGACACTCGCTGTCCCTTCTGCTTCAGAACAGAATCCCAGAACCCCTGAAAGGTTTGGGTTGGAAGGGACCTTAAACCCCCCCAGTGCCACCCCTGCCATGGCAGGGACACCTCCCACTGCCCCAGGCTGCTCCCAGCCCCGTCCAGCCTGGCCTGGGGCACTGCCAGGGATCCAGGGGCAGCCACAGCTGCTCTGGGCACCCTGTGCCAGGGCCTGCCCACCCTCCCAGGGAACAATTCCTGCCCAATATCCCATCCATCCCTGCCCTCTGGCAGTGGGAAGCCACTCCCCCTTGTCCTGTCACCCCAGACCCTTGTTCAAAGTCCCTCTCCATGTTCCTTATAGCCCCTTCAGGTCCTGGAAGGTCACAATTAAGTCATCCCGAATCTTCTCCAGGCTGAGTTCATTGTCCCACAGCATCTGCTGGGGTCACCTCACATGTCCAGCTGTCAGGAATGCCCAGGAAGGTCAGGATGGAGCTGTCTGGAGATGGTCCAGCAGCTCAGGACCTGAGCTCTCAAGTTCCCGAACACTGGGTGCAAAGGACAGGAGCTGCTCCTCCAGCACAGGTGATTTGCAGGTGGCTGAGGAGGATGAAACCTCTCACAGGGCCAGCAGGAAAAGCTTAGAGGAGCTCCACAGGTGCTCTGTTACCTCTGAGGTAACAGAAGCAAGAGCAGAGGAGAATTCCCTGTGGAAAGGGTGTTGGGATGGAGAAAATCCTTCCAGAGCCAAAGGAGAGGGAAAGGCAGTGCCTGCCCGAGCAGGTTTTTCCCAGCACTGAGGTGGAGTATGGAAAATTGACTGAGTGTATAAAGTTGACTGAGTACATAAAACTGTCTGAGGACTTCAGATGGCCTCTGGGACCTTGGTGCACACACACCCCACACCAGGAGTCTGTGGGATTTCTGCAGAAGGGTTGGCAAATCACAAAGCTACTCATGATTAACAATTATTGCCACAGCTGATGGGAGCTCTGCAGCCATGGCAGGTGCTTTATTTCTGCCTCAGAGGACCCACAACTTAATTTGGGTCTAAAATAGACTGGTAAGGTTCAGGGAAGGACACAGGTGGAGCAGCCTTGCATCCTTTATTTACGGGAGTGCATTGCTCAAAGAAAGTAAGAGAGCGGTGGAGTGTAAGAGAGGCATTTGAAATTAAAGGTTGGGATGGGATTGTGGCTTCCCCAGAAGTGTCCAAGACCAGGTTGGATGGGGCTTGGAGCAACCTGGAATAGTGGAAGCTGTCCCTGCCCATGGCAGGGGGATGGAATGAGATGATCTTTAAGGTCCCTTCCAACCCAAACCCTGCTGGGATTCCACGACTCATTCTAAACTCTTCTCATTCCCTTGACGGACATCACAATTCCTGCCATATTTAGCAAGTCCTACCCCGTCTTTGTTTCCCTCGGTGCAAACCAGGAGCATTTGTTGAAGTGCTGGAGGTGATCCGTAGGACCATGGAAGCACTGCAGGGTCACTGGGGCTTGTGAAGCTATTGACAAATGAGCTGTTCCTGCAGCTGGACCCTCCTGTGCCAGGCAGCCGTGGAAGAGCAGAGCAGATATTGGGCATTACCTGTTTCCATTTTGTATCTGACTAAGGCCAGCCCAGAGAACTGTGCTGGGCTGCCCAAAGCCAAAGCACTGCTCCAGTGGGAGCAGTCCTGCTTTGAAAACCACACCTGACCCAGGAGTTGCACCAAGGGCATCAGAGACTGTCTGAAATACAGAGCAGAATTAGGCCTTACTTTGGGGAATGATTTCTGCCCTCCTACAGTGCCATCAAAGCAGCCATCGCCCGCATCCCTCCTGTCAGGTCACCCAAATCTCTTTTGGAAGTAGCGCTTTGCTCCTGGAGAGACAGAGGCGCTTTTCCTTCCCTCCCTTCCTGGTTTACAAGAAAGCCTTAGAACAAGGACATTTTATTTGCCTGTTTTCAAGGACTGATCACTATCAGACTTCGGGTCAGAGCTGATGTATGGATACTTCGTAGACTTTCCTGGGAAACCAGGTGGAAAATGTCACTGCCCATCACATCAGCTGTACCCCAGCTCCAGGAGCTGCCCTGCAGAGGAGACAGGTGGTTCAGGGAGAGGTTTCTGGGAGTAGAATTGTAACTCAGATCTTCCCCTGGGCACAAGGGAACTGGGGCAGGGATCCCTCAGAGCAGAATTCCATCATCACATGATAGCCCTGTGCTGGGATTATCAACTGATGTGAAAGTCTGAACATCTGAATTCAGGGTAAAAGGACTTAGAGAGTTTCCAGACAGGGTTTTCTGCCACTCTGAGTCCCAGAGGACACAGGATGCTTCCCTTGGATGATCTGGGCAATGGGATGGGCTGTTGTCATGGCTTGACACTGGCCCAACACCCACGAGAGCCGCTCGCTCACCCTCCCCTGCCACAGCCGGGCAGAGGAGAGAGACATTAACAAAGGGTTCATGAACTAAGGACTGGGAGAAACACTCCAAGGGCAAAACAGGCTCCACTTAGGGGTACAAAGTGAATTTATTACTAACAGAGTCAGAGGAGGATAATGAGAATTAATAAGCCCTTAAAAAAACACCTTTTTTCCCCCAGCCCCTCCCTCCTTCCCACCGACAGCGCAAGGAGACAGGGCACGGGGCTTTGGTCAGTTCATCACCGAGATTTCCTTCCGCTGCTCCGGGAGGGGAGTCCTTCCCCTGGGAGGCCGTGGGTCCCTCCCACGGGAGACAGTTCTCCGTGAACTTCTCCAGCGTGGGTCCCCTCTCACCAGCAGCAGCCACACCGCCCCTGCTGCAGCGTGAGCCCCTCCCAGGGCACACAGCCCTCCCAAAACTGCTGCGGTGTGGGTCCCTCCCAGGGGCACACAGCCCTCCCAAAACTGCTGCGGTGTGGGTCCCTCCCAGGGCACACAGCCCTCCCAAAACTGCTGCGGTGTGGGTCACTCTTCCACGGGGTGCACTCCTCCAAGGCCAGGCTGCTCCAGCCTGGGAGCAGGGCCCCTCTCTCCACGGGTCTCCCACAGGATCACAGCCTCCTCCAGGCATCCACTCGCTCTGGTGTGGGCCTCCTCCACGGGCTGCAGGTGGATCTCTGCATCCCCGTGGATCTCCAAAGGCTGCTGGTGGATCTCTGCATCCCCGTGGATCTCCAAAGGCTGCAGGTGGATCTCTGCATCCCCGTGGATCTCCAAAGGCTGCAGGTGGATCTCTGCCTCCCTGTGGATCTCCATGGGCTGCAGGGGCACAGCTGCCTCACCATGGTCTCACCACAGGCTGCACAAGCTCTGGTGCCTGGAGCACCTCCTCCCCCTCCTTCTCCACTGCCCTTGGTGTCTGCAGGTTGTTCTCCTCACATGTCCTCACTCCTGCTCTTCTCTGGATAGAAAAAAACTGCACATACCCCACTTTGTTTTGATTTTCTGCTCAAATCTGTCATCACAGAGGCGTTCCCAGCCTCTCTCACTGGCCCAGCCCTGGCCATTGCCATGTCCATCTTCAGAGCCACCAGGGACTGGCTCTGCCGGACACGGTGGAAGCTTCCAGCAGCTTCTCACAGGAGCCACCTCTGTGGCCCCCCCGCTACCAAAACCCAGGCTGAGCAAAACCAACACAGCTGTGCATTGCTCGCTTTAAAACTGTTCCCCCCATCTGTTTGCTGCTTTATCTTAAGGTATCCCTGCCTATTTTCCAGCCTTTCCCACACTCCCAGCCCATCCTTTGAGCTCTTCACATGCTCCAGTTGGTACCAGCAGCAGGCAAAGGTTAAACCTGTCCTGAAAATCCACCAAGGTCAAGTTAATGCATAAAGAAACAACAAACCCTTCTTTTCCATCATGTGGTTTTCCTAGAAATAAAAGATTTACTGAAGCCAGGGTCAACCAGCAAAATAAAAATCCATGAGAAATGACAGCCTTGGGACCATCTCCTTTATCTGTCCTAAAATAGGACCAAAGGCCATTTGAGAACATCCATGAGTCATTCAGCTTTAGGAGGTGGGTGGACCAGAGGATACAAAACCTTGGGGAGGGGCTCTGAGCACCCTGGGCTGGTGGAAGGTGTCCCTGCAGAGCAGGGGGTGGAACTGGATGAGCTTTAAGGTCTCTTCCAACCCAAAACATTCTGGGATTCCATGAAAAAGCCATATCCCCCATATTGCTAGAGTGGATATTTACTGACAAATATAATTCACTTTCTTAAAAGCATCCAAACAAAGGCACAATCTGGGTGGAATCAACAGGTCTCATTATCCAGAGGCTTCAGATCCTTCAGATGAGATTTTTTTTTTGTTTTCCAAGATAAATCATCAAAACACAGATTTACATTTCTCCCCCTCCCCTCCTCACACACATCATTTTATTATACTTGTAGATTTTGTGGACTTTGCACTGCAAGAATGGCAAACTAGAGCTCTGTGATCTCTGTGCAGAGTGAGGGATGACTCGAGTCCTGTGTTTCCAAAAGAGGGACTTTGATCTGAGCACAGATTGGGCCCTTGTCTCTCTGGGCCTTGGTGAGGCCTGACAGCAATGCTCTGGGTAATCACCCGAAGCTCGGTCTGTATTTTTAATTGCAGAGTCCAAATGATGGCGTTCAAGCGCTCATGGACCCCTCAACCTCCACTGGACTGCTCAGGGTCTCCCTCATCTCCCATTTTTTGCCCCGTGCACACCCACAGCTCTGCCCTCCCTGTGCTGCACTGGAGGCACCCTGTGGTTGTTTCTCCTGGGGCTCTGGACTAGGCAAGGCACTTCTGCTGCTCCCAGAACTGGTGCCCAGGAGCTGCTGGAAGAGGGGAAGAGCCCCCTCCAGCCCCCTTTTTAAGGTACCACAGTTGTCGTGTTACAGAAAATCCAAACATGATCCTAAAATAAGGAGCTGCTGATGGAACTTCCACAGCAGAGCCACATCCCTCCCCAGGTCTGCCACCAGCAGCTCTCTGGAGCCAAGGGCTGTAGCTTTAACTTTGTTCAAAATTCAGGAGGAAGCAATACAATCACCCCTCATTCAGCAGTTCCACTGATTTTAAAATGAAACTTTAATCATAGAATCCCACAGTGGTTTGGGTCAGAAGGACCCCAAAGCCCACCCAGTGCCACCCCTGCCATGGCAGGGACACCTCCCACTGTCCCAGGCTGCTCCCAGCCCCGTCCAGCCTGGCCTGGGACACTGCCAGGGATCCAGGGGCAGCCACAGCTGCTCTGGGCACCCTGTGCCAGGGCCTGCCCACCCTCCCAGGGAACAATTCCTGCCCAATATCCCATCCATCCCTGCCCTCTGGCAGTGGGAAGCCATTCCCTGGGTCCTGTCCCTCCATCCCTTGTCCCCAGTCTCTCTCCGTGTTTCCTGCAGCTCCTTCAGGCCCTGCGAGGCCACACTGAGCTCACCCCTGGTCTCCTCTCCAGGCTGAACAATCCCAGCTCTCCCAGCCTTTCCTCCCAGCAGAGCTGCTCCATCCCTCGGATCATCCTGGAGCCTCCTCTGGGCTCTCTCCAGCAGCTCCAGGTCCCTCCTGTGCTGGGCCCCAGGGCTGGGGCAGGTCTGCAGGGCAGATCTCGGATCCTGCCTCTGCCCCCTCCTTCCCCACCTTTAATTAGCACCTCACTAACACATCTTCAAAACTCCAATGATTTATTCCTGGGTTAAGTGCCCTGGCTGCATCTTGTATTTCAGCTCAAAGGAGAAGGCAGCCAAGCCATTTTTCCTTCCCTGTGGACAGGCTGGTTCACCAGAGCCTCCTCCCTTTCTCAGCAGTTTTATTTTATCTGCTTTCACAGCAATAAGCGAGCCTTTACACATTTCCTGTGCATTATTGTTGAGAATCAGAGAATCACTGAATTTTCAGGTGTTAAAGCTTTCGTCAGCAAAGCTGAACATGGAAAGGCATCACATTGAGTCTTGACCCTTTCCACGTTTACTTTTTGATTTTCGTTTGACTTCTTATTTTTCAATTTTCAGAAAAACAAAACTTTCAGCAAAACAACCCCAACACTTCTGTTTAAGTGTAAATTAATTGGCAGGACTCCTTTCAACACTCTGCAGCTCTTCATGTCTCTCTCAGCTGGTAATAGATGCTCCACATCTTCTGGACTTCCAGGCTACCTTTCATCTGAGAATCTCAAAGTGGTTGGCCAAGGACTAATTAATCAGTTCCAGCCCAGCTTTCAGTGGGACAGGTAAATTTGAGGAGTAAAAGTGTCAATATTCCCAGTACAGGTGAATTCCCCACACCTGGGGCCATTGCTGGACTCACAGGAGCTTTCCTGCTCTTTGGGTCAAGGTGGGAGGCTGGACCTCGCTCCAGGGGGGTGGAGTGAGGGCACCTGTCTCACTCAGGTCTTGGCAGCTCTCTGAGATTTGATTTGAAATTCTGCATTAAACCAGGAACTGAGCAGTTCCTGAGGAGCCCAACGCTCCCTCTGAGCAGGAACACAAAAGAGGTGGTTCTCTCAAGCCAAACAAAAAATTCCCAGCTATCTGAAAGATGTGCAAACTGATCCCAGCAGATTTCCCTGGACCTCTGCAGAGTTTCCAGCCCAGAGCTTCCCACGCTCTCCTGTTTTGTTCCTGGGGCTTTGCACTACCCTGGATATTTTACCTCCTGAAACGCTGGTGTAGGAGCTCCGAACACCAAGAGAGGTCAACGTGCTCCCCTCAGAGGCTGCTGCCGTGGGAACCCCAGTAGGGAGGGATCCAGCGACCAGGGCTGTCTGCAGTGGGGTCCCTGTGCCAGACCCCCTGTGAGAGCTCAGCTCTTCCCCTGAGCTGCACTGACTGCACAGCTTTGACCCCAAATTGTCACCCCAAATCCCCCTTAGACCACTGAAAATTAAAGATATTTATTATTCACTATCTCAGTACAAACACCGTTGTTTCAAGTGTTGGGAACAAGGGGTGCCGAAACGAGCAGGGAACAGCTGCTCCCTGGGCATTAAAAGGGCACATCCAAGAGATTTCTCTCCCTCCCTGTACCCTGCTCATGGCTCTTTGGACATTTGTGTAACCCTGTAGGCACCATCCCAGCTCTGGGAGAAGTTCACATCCTTCTGTGCTGTCCCAGGGATGATCTCAGCTTAGGGGAACAAGCTCGGTTTCATACCCAGCCCTTTTCTTGTGGAATTGTTCTCCAGAAGGAAAGTGGCCCCTGATTAGGAAGGAATTCTTTACTCAGAGGGCAAGGAGGCCCTGGCACAGGGTGCCCGGAGCAGCTGTGGCTGCCCCTGGATCCCTGGCAGTGTCCAAGGCCAGGCTGGATGGGGCTGGAGCAGCCTGGGGCAGTGGGAGGTGTCCCTGCCATGGCAGGGGTGGCACTGGGTGGGCTTTGAGTCCCTCCCAACCCAGCCCAGTGTGGGATCAAAGCACATGGGCCCCTTCTCCAGCCGAGATGGAAAGTCCACACCTCCCATCACAGGGATGGACCTTCCCTATTTCCTTTCCCAAAGACATGAGATGGCCCCTTTTATACAGCTTGGGACAGTTCATACTCTGAGCACGTTTCCTGGTCTGGAATGTCCCTCTGGCCAGCTCAGCTGTCCTGGACCTGCTCCCTCCTGGCTCCTTGTGCAGCTCCTCTCTGGCAGAGCAAGGACACTGAAAACTCCTTGACTCAGAGCGAGCCCTGCTCAGCCACAGCTCAGCCTCCATATGCTGCCAGCGCTGTTCCTGCGATGATCCCAAAGCTCAGCCCTGCAGGAGCTGCCAGCAGCAAATGAACCCTATCCCAGCTGGAGCAGGACAGGACTCTTTCTCCAGCAGGACTTCCAGGCAGCATCCCAATCCTGTAACCATCATCCCTGGCTCCAGTGGAGTTAGCTCCATGTCCTGAGCCAGCATTCCAGCCTGGTTTGGGCTGACAAGCCTCCCAAATCCTCTCCCGAATCCCCTCACCCCTCCCTGCCTCGTCCCCTGCACACCTCGGAGTGTTTCTGCAGCCCATCCTCCCTCGGCGCTGTCCGTGGATGAGTTCAGCAGCAGAGTGCGAGTGGCAGCTCCGCGCCGCTCCGGGAGCCGGGCTGTCACCGCTGAGCGCGGCCCTGCTGACGAGGCCCTGGGCTAGAAGAGGCTCCTGTCACTCGGAATTAGCGTCAGCCCCGCTCGCAGATGCTGGAGATATTCACAGGAAATGACCCTCGGAGCCCTGCTGGGGCACGGGGAGCTTCTCCGGTGGCTGAATGCAAAAATTTCTTTTGGGAAGGACGAGGCACCAACGAGCTTCACGTGCGGGTCTGCTCCAGCACCTCCCGTGTCCCCGGGACAGGGACTGCAGCTCCTGAAGGGCCACCTGTCCCCCTGTCCCACTGCAGGGACGCAGATCCTTCCCTGAGGGGTTGGTATAATCCACATTGATGTCTCCAGCCTCCAGGGACTGCAATCAGGAATTCAGGGCGCTCCCGTGGGTCCAGGAATTGCTGCTGTTCGTGGGCTGACCCAGTGCTCCTGCAGTGACCTTCACACCTGTGGAGATCTGGGGCATCACGGTGTCTGATCCATTCCTGATTTATGGGATCTCTTGCACTTATACAGCTTCTGATTCTCCCAAAATTCACAGGACCTGTCTGACCTTTGACACCTCTAATTCCTCCCCAAATTCCCTTGAACTTGACCCATGTGTTCAAACACAGATAGAAACCTGTGCACACACAGCCCCAACCCAGCAGCCTCATTTCCTTAGAAAACTGGGCTGGAGAACCTGAAAAGAGCCTTCCCAAGTTCAGAATTCCTATTTCATCAGAAATTAACATCTGACAATTCATTTCTGTGATATAATACTTCATTAAACAGGAATTCTGCGAGATACTAGCTTTCTAATAATATTCCCCAGTTTCAGAAAAGGAATTCTGGTCCAGTGTATATTAGTTTTATTATTTCCCCATTATTCCATGAACACTCTGCTCCCTCTAGCACAGATAATGTGTTATCATGTAAGAGTTAATGTAGTCTGGCTTTTAGGGGTTTTTTTCACATCATTAAGTTCCACTGCTGTTCAGCACTGATTGAAATGTCTCATCTCTTTCTAGAGGAAAATGTCTGCAGCTTGCTGTAATCAAACACTTTCCAATATAAACAGGACATTTTGATGTGGAAAAGATTGGATTTTCAATCAGTGCTAAGGAACTGCTGCACTTCTCTGAAGCATTAGACACTTTTTAAAGAGTTTTGTTGGTTATTCATTGATAGCACTGTCTTTTGAGGTCTATTATGACAAACAATGAAATACAAAATAATAGAGAATTGTAGAATCATTAAAGAAAAGCCCTCCGGGGTCATTGAGTCCAAGCTGTGCCCAATCCCCACCTTGTCCCCAGCCAGAGCACTCAGTGCCATGTCCAGGCCTTCCTTGGACACCTCCCAGGGTGAGGACTCCCCCACTCCCTGGGCAGTTCCAATGCCTGGCCACCCTTTCCATGGAGAAATTCCTGCTGCTATCCAATACAAATAGGAAAAATGCATAATATAAATGCTAAAAAGTTAAACAATATCAGAATGAGTTTATAGGAACAGAAACATTTCCTATAGATCTGCGGAGGGACTTTGCACGAGGAAGTGTTAGGGCAATGTCACAATGTCATGTTAGGACAAGGGGGAATGGCCTTAAGCTGAAGGAGGGCAGGGATGGATGGGATATTGGGCAGGAATTGTTCCCTGGGAGGGTGGGCAGGCCCTGGCACAGGGTGCCCAGAGCAGCTGTGGCTGCCCCTGGATCCCTGGCAGTGTCCCAGGCCAGGCTGGACGGGGCTGGGAGCAGCCTGGGGCAGTGGGAGGTGTCCCTGCCATGGCAGGGGTGGCACTGGGTGGGCTTTGAGGTCCCTTCCAACCAAAACCAGTTGGGACTCCACGAAACACAGCCCTGCACATCCTGACTAAATAAAAGCACCTTTATCTTTCCCTGCTTCCAAAGATACCAACTTGATGCAGCAAATAGAGGAGAAAAATCACTGGCAATTTTTGCAAAAGAAAATCACTGAATCAAGAACAGAAGTTTTCAGTACTCCAAAAATAAATAAAATTTAAAAACTAGATTAAATGGAAAGTTTAGATATTTTTGTGGCTTGATCTTTTACAGACTTGCACATTTTTCCTCCATTTCAGCACATCCTTAAGGACTTGGAAAGATGAAATTCAGAAGTTTTGAAATAAAAATGCAAGTTAAAAACTGAAACATCTGGAATAAAGATTTTACTGTTCAGTATCTCAATTTCCAAGCACAGTCACTCCTCCCCTCCAAACACATTTCTAGTAAAAAGCAGAAGCTGTCCCATAAAAGAGTGAGTTTGCACCGATGAGAAGAGATTGTCTTTTATCCCTGGGAGCCAAATCAGCATCTTTGCCTGCAGTGCTGTGGGGTCCTGAGTCGGCTCTCCCTGCTGAGGTTCCCCACCCCTCTGTGCAGCTGGTGGTGCAGCTTTGCTGAGCTCAGAGCTCCCAGACCCCGCCAGGCTGGGGTGAGGCTCTCCTTGAATCGCTGAGGAGGCTGAAGAGCAGCACCTGCTCTGCCTGTGGAGCTGGGAAGGGCTCGTTCCAGCGCCTCTCCCGGGGGGGGGAGCTCATTATCCACGAGGAATGTGGAGCAGAATTTGCATCCCCAAAGCAGATGCAAATTCTCCATCGTTTGCTCTGCCGACGGGGCACCCGCTGTGTCCGCAGTTGGAGCAAGAGGAGATGGATTTTAGAAGGCTCTTCATAAAGTGTGTGGGAGCTGAACTCTGGCAGGGGCACCTTCAAGGTGGCCCAGGGTGTTTAACTGAAATCTGCTTCTTGTAGAATGTACGGTTATGGAGCAAAACCCCTGTCGGTGGTGAGGGATCAGAGGAGCCTGATCCCAGAACAAGGCGAGGAGTTACGGATCTTCTCTGCTGAATTTGTGGGAATATTTGGCTGGATCCCTGGCAGTGCCCAAGACCAGGCTGGACAGGGCTTGGAGCACCCTGGGACAGTGGGAGGTGTCCCTGCCCATGGCAGGGGGTGGCACTGGATGATCCTTAAGGTCCCTTCCAGCCCAAACCATTCCATGATTCCATGAATTCATCAATACCCAGACTGACATCATTCAACACATCAGCCTAGAGGCAAAGGTGCAGAGAGACCATGGCCAAAAATGCTGATATGGCTGAGAGATGAATTAATTTAGAGCTAGAAAATATAAAATAAAAAGTATCTGCTCAGTCAAAAGCTCAGACACTGGCAATTTGGTTTAGTCCCAGCATCTGGGTATAATAACAGTGTTTGTGTGGACATGTTTATCTACATAAAAGGGACATTTCAGGTTTGTCTGATTTAAGTGTCACATTTTAGATGAGTCCAGCACTGATTTGTCTTCTCTGCCTGAAATTATTGCTTCTGGGAGACTCTTCAAAAACCAGGTGCCCCAAATTTCACAAATTGAACATTTTCTCCTCTCTGGCCTGGAGTCCCAAAATGCACGGAGTGCACGATAAACTCCAAAAGGGATTTCCAGAAACAGCTCATGGAAAACACAGCTTTAGTGCAGAACCAGCCAATCTCAGCAGGACAGAAATAACAATTTCAGCTCTCGTAGGTAACAGCTGGCAGGGAAACATGGTCCAAGGTCTGTCAAAACAAGACAGACTTCAGGGCAAAAAGGATTGAACATGAGATCTGCTTTTCTGCATAATCCAAGTCCCTGGTTGTGTCTGAGTCACTCTGTATCTCAACTGGAAAATGGCTTTCCGGGGGAAAGAAAAAAGTGATTTTTTTTACTTAAATATTGCTGGAGCTTGAGAATCCAACAGTGCCTGGTGTGAATTGTTCTGGAGCTGGGTTAACTTCTGTTAAACATTTCTGTTTTCCTTGCCATCTGAATTTGTCTGGTTTGAGTTCCCCGCGCTTGGTCTCCTCACTCTGCCAGCAGGCTGAGGACTCCGGCAAATGGAACATTGGGAGTCTCCGAGTCTTCCAGCCCTGGCTGCTCTTCCTCCTCGGTTTGCACAGATGGATCCAATTCACAAGGCTTTTAACAACTCGTTTTGCAAGAGGTGTTTTGTTTTGGGGTTGGTTTGGGGTTTTCTGGGGGGAGAGAAGGTGCTCCTAATCCATCAATACTCACAGTCCAACTTTTCCTTTTCATGCTGGTCTGGTTCAGTGTAAATATTTAATGTTAATAATTTAGGACTGCGTTTCATATTCAACTGTATTTCATGTAGAAAAAAAATTCAATTCAAACACTGACTTCAAAAAGGAAAAATCAGGCCTAGCCGGTAAAAATCATCCACATTTTAACAATTTCAACCTCCCCTCGGCATCTTTTTTTCTGTGTTGTGCAGGAAGTTAATTAGACTCCTACACTAATGAACTATTTGGTTAGACTGAACCCATATTTGTTTCAAGGAACTCCTTCCTTACAGTGAAAGTCAGCACACCAAAACATTTTCAGTCATTTTAAACTCTTCAAAAATCACATATAAAATCTACCAGAGAAGTGTTTTATGTTAAGGACAAGATTTTTTCTTTTCATACAAGCTTTTGACTCTTACCTTCAAATTATATTGTGAAGTAAGAACTTTTAATTTAAGTAAATAAAATTTAAATAAATTCCCCAAAAGAACTCTGAAAATTAAGACAAAAAAAGAAGAAAATAAGAGGAGAAAAATCATGGAGGAAGATGAGACATTTACTTTGAAACAAAATTAAGTTATAGTCCATAAAATATTCCCATATTGCCAGTCAGCTGCTCTGTGAACAATCAGCTGTGATTAAGGGTCTGTGTTCAGTGATCTGCAGGAGGTTCCTGTGAAACTCTGCTGCTGCAGAAGCTCCAGCTCTGAATCTCTAAAGGAGGCTTGGAAAACGCATCTTCCTGAATGTCTCCAGTCTCCCCCTGAGCCAAGCTGAGCCTAATTGCCTGATTATTGATTATCCCTTTGAAGTGCAGTCATCGACATTGGCTGGATTTGCCATCTGCCTGTCTCATTAACAACCCGCCTATTTCCCCACAAGCTGTCTCTCCCAAGGAAAACACAGATGGTTCCCTCCCAAGCACGTCCTGGGAAGGGCTGCAAGCACAGATGGCTTTGGAGTGACAACTCTGCTTCTCCTCTCCTCTGGAACCCTGGTGATCGTCTGCCTCGGCTCTGTCCTCCCCTTGTGGTTCTGGGATATTCATGGACATCTCCAAACTTAGAATCATGGAATCATGGATTGGCTTGGGTTGGGAGGGACCTCAAAGCCCACCCAGTGACACCTTCCACTGCCCCAGGCTGCTCCAACCTGGCCTTGGGCACTGCCAGGGATCCAGGGGCAGCCACAGCTGCTCTGGGCACCCTGTGCCAGGGCCTCCTCATCCTCAGAGGGGAGGATTCCAGGCCTGGTCACCAAGAATTTGGAATTGGGGTTTCAGCTGAAATTATCATGGATCACATTTAAATATCCAGAGACCCCTTTGGAGCCTGGAGTTGACTTGGAAGGACCAGGCAGAATCCAGGCTGAGCACCTATTGCAGACCCATGAAGGGGAATTTCTTTTGTTATCCTGGTTATACCCAGAACAGCACTGATTTCCCTGGGATCATGGGCATAGAATCATGGAACATCCTGAGCTGGAATGGGCTCAAAAGGATCACTGAGTCCAGCTCCTGGCCCTGCACAGGCCTCCCCCAACGATTCCACTCCGTGCCTGAGAGTGTTGTCCAAACACTTGCTGGACTCTGGGCTTTGGCAGGCGAGCCCAGTTTGACAAAAAATATTTCAATGGCAACTGAGATGTCCAAAATAGAAACCCCAGAGGTCCAAAATAGCTCTGGAAAATACCCTTGAGATCTGACCTGGGTATTCCCAGCCCCAGGAAGAGAAATTCCACCCCCAGAGCTTTTGCTACTGCTCCCCAGGTGATGTGCCTGGCACATGGAGACAGGTCTTCAAAGGAATTACAGAGGAGCAATGGGCTGATGATGAGCAACTAGTAATTATCAGAGTAATTAGAGCAGGCAGAGTGAGGAAAGAACGTCCTGGCTGTGCTCCATCTGATCCTGAACTGTGAGGATCCCCCAGCGCAGGTGAGGTAAAATGGGAAGGGAAAGCAGAGTGATCCATGTGCAAAGCAGCAGGAGATGGGAGTATTCCCAACACCACCAGAGCAGTGCTGGGGCTGCGGGTGCTGCTTTGGGCCATCTCCAGCCTCCTCAGGTGCTATTTTGGGAGAGGTGAGAGAGATTTAAGCTTCTCCTAAAAACATTTCTGCTCCTGTTAGTGAAGAGTTACCTCGTGCCTCCATTTTCACTCTAGGCCCTCTGGAAGGCTCGCTGAGGAGCGATCTGTCCAAGACACTGGTTTTCCACTCTGCGCTCCCTGCAGCTTTCCCCTTTTCCAAAAAGAAAGACTTTGGAAGGATTAGTTCCACCACAGGCTTATTGCTCAGAGCTTGGTGGCTCTGAAATGGGTGTGAGAGGGGGATTAAAGATTAAACTGCCCTGGGCTTCAGCACTCCACAGGGAGATTCCAGAACCCCCAACCCTGTGTGATGTGCAGGAGCAGGGAAGAGATGCCACATGAGGATGTGGGGTTTATCCAAAGGTCAGATAAAGCCTGGTACATGTAACAGCTCTGAAATGTGAGCTGCTGGGAGGGTACAGTGTGAAGCAGGAGCTGCTGGTCATTTGGTCACCTGGCAGGGCTTCTTGTGCTCACCTTCAGAGTGTGAGTTAAAGGCCTGCCATGAGGAATTTCTCTATAACCACAGCAGGACTTTGGGAAGAAAGATTTCCTAAAATGGAGAATCATGGTTATAATGGAGTTATTTCCAAAGCGGGCACCAAACCCATGTGCGAGTTGGTGCTGTTTCCACAGAACTCCCAAAGATTCCCTGAACATCAGGTTATTCCCTTCCCAGATAAAACTTCCACCCTGAGTGCATTATTCACTCAGCTGATTAAAGCCATACCACTAAATTTAAGTTTATTTTTCCCTTATCTGCAATTTTAAAGAGAAAAGGCACCCTTGGATGCACTTTAGAGAGATCTGTCTGGCTCTTGCTCTGCCAGTAGCAAGAGGAATGTGGAGTTCATGACCATAATTTATTGCTGTTGCTAACCCAGGAGAGCTTAGAGCCCTTCTCTGAACATGGACAGTTTGGATCCCATGTTAGAAACAGCCGATCTCTGCACTGGCTACAGGAGTAGAGGGAGATCAGGATTTCAGCACTTCGTAACTCATTTCTCAGAGGCGTCAGGCACTTGGGATCCCAAATCATTTATCACAGCTCACGCAGAGACTTTGCACAGACACACAGTACAAATAAATCACCAGAACTATCAGTGCTTCAGTCTCCAGACACTGCTCTCCTTTCAAAAACCCTTCCCACTCCTCGGTTATCCAGCTTGTCCAGCTGGTATTTTCCTCTGGTACTTGTGTTTGTAGAGGAAAATAAAGTTGTCAGACTTCAAATGTTCTTTCATCGTCTGAGCAGATTTGCCAGAGCAGCTGTGCTGTTTGGAGGCCTCTCCTAAAGCTTTAACATAATTGCCTCTGGCAATGACAATCCCCCGAGCCCCAGAGCGGCTCTCCCGTGGGACTGTCCGGGTGTGGGCAGGAACTGGGGAAGCACAGTCCCCTGATGGTGCAAACCATACCTGGGGACAGGAGTGCCCCAGGAAAGCTCCACACCAGGACTGGTCCCTCACTCCCCCCTCCACACACTGAGTACTCTCCAATAATCCAGCCATCCCTGCCAGCTCCAAGGCCCCGGAACAGCCAGGGGCCAGACGACTGTGACACAGCCTGAGCTCCAACTGCTCCTGAGGCACCTCCTGCAGCGTCTGGCCGTCAAAACTGCCTTTACTGCACTTGCTGTGGAATGATGCACTCTGGATTAGCCTTAAACCCAGCCTATTGAGCCATTTAGCCTTCAGAAGGATGTGTGGAGTAATTGCTGCCCTCTTAAATCACCACTGAGCACTTTAAATATGCAGGAGATCAGCTCAGCCTTTGAGCGAGTGTTTGAGAAAACGGGGTGGAAAATGTCCATGAGACAATTTGCCTGTTAAACAGCCACGGTTCCTCAGGCAAGAGAATCAAGGACCCCGAATCCTGGGAGAGACAGAAGGAGAACATGGCCCCAGAGCTTCTTGGGGTTTCTCCAGCTGTGAGGTGCAAACAGCTCCGGGTGGGAGGGAGCCAGTTTTCCTGCAGAGCCCTGCGTATCCAGGGCACAGCTCCAAGGCAGACTGCAGTGGGATACCCAGGCTCCTTTCCATTCGCTTGCTATAGTTTTGTACCAGTTATGGTGTGTAATGTTTTTTTCTGGAGTTTTCCAGGTGGTCACGTTCAGTCTGGAAGCTGCACATCCACAGAGCTCCTGCCCGGAGCTAGCTCCTGCTTGCTCCTGCCAGCCTGCTCCCAATCCTGAAAGGTTTCAACTTAAAGCTGTCCCACATTCTGCAACACCAAAGTGTCCAGCAGGACTGCCCAGCTCACTGGGATCAGAGAAACCAGCACACTGAAACACTCAAACACCTCTGAACACACCTCAGGTGCCCTACGGTGTCCTGGCCACTATACCAGACTGATAAATTAAGGATATTAGAAAGTAGGCCTGGCCAAAGTTCATTACATTTCTCATTAGCTCTGTGGGACAGCTGTAGGGAAAAACACAAAGCCAAAGTGGGCTTCAAACACCTCGTTCCCAGCCAGCCCCTCCATCTCCTCCAAGCCCGCAGCTCCTCTGCAGAGCTGCAGGTTTGCTCCTGCTCAGAGGCCTCGGGTACTCCCTGGAGGATCCCAGCATTTCAACAGACCAAGCCCTTGCAGTGAGTACTGGGAACTGTCTCGTGTGAAGCTGGAGGGAAACAAGAACCACATTTTTCAGGAGACGTTATTTGGTGGCAGGGAAGTGCTGCTGAGCAACAGCAAATGTCCACATGGTGATGCCAATTAGCTGAAAAATCCTCGTTTAAGGATGACAGGAATACCTCCCAGGAGCTGGGCAAGGCCCAGGGTCTCTTTCTGCCCACAGTGGTTTTACAGTGACTGAAAAAGTATTTTTAGCCTTCAAGAGGTGTTTTACAGCTCCAAGATCAGACTCAGCCTGGAGCTGCACTTTCACTCAGCAACAAGAGGGTTCACAAAGGGTTAATAAACTGCCAAGGAGGAGAAACACCAGCACCCAGGGATGGTCAGCTTGGAGAGCTCCAGGAGAGCTTAGAGCCCCTTCCAGTGCATAAATGGGCTCCAAGAGAGCTGAAGGGACTTCTTTGGACAAGGGATGGAGGGGACAGGACAGGGGGAGCTGCAGTGCGGAGAAAGTCTCTTCTCGGGCTCCTCAGAGAGAACAGACTGGAATTTGTCACTGCCTCCTGCAGCTGGGATGGGAAGGACTGACGCTGGTGGCAGGAGTTCTGAATTCCCAGGGAACACAGAGGAGACTTGTCCAAGAGCCTGCAAGCAGTGCTGGCCATTCCTGGGAATGCTGCCTCCAAGTATTTGCCAACACTGAGGTCAGCCAGAAGCCAAACAGAGCCTTGGCCCTTCCCATTCAGTCTGACCTGGGTGCAGCTCCAGGGAGTCTCTCCACAGCCTGGAAAAGCCACGTCTTGGGGCACACACAGGTGCCCTCTGACACGAATGTGCTGCTTTGGGCCAACACCACTTCTGGGGTGGATTTGCAGAGGGTGAAATCCAAACTCTTCTGCCTTGTGCAGCTGCAGAGGAAACCAGAGGCCAAATTCTCCATGGCCCGGAGCACGCTGGTCTCAAGAGGCATAATCCACTCCTGGGGATCAGCTGTGAGGCTGTGAGACCAGAAGAGCCTTGGGAAGCAGGGAATGGCTGGGGACCAGGCTGGAATGGCAGAGTGTCGCCCTGATTTCTGCAGTGCTTAGATGTTTTTAATTCTGTGATAGAAGTTCTCACGCACTTTTTTGTAAACACAGCTATGTTTGTCTAACTGTCCTTATTGTTTTCATTCTTTCTCCTGGGCGGGGATGTTTGATGGATATTTCCTTTGACCAGTGTGATTGAGGAGTGGTGATACCCACCATCCAATCCACAGTGATTGTTAAGAAGGTATATAACTGAATAAAGAGGCCTCCTTCTTCTTGGCCTTTCACCTGCTGTGAGTGCGTGAATGTGTCTTTCCTTGTGTCCACGTGCAACATCTGGTGGCCCATATGGGGACGCGCAGGTTCGGTGAGTTAGGAAATACCCCCTGGGTCTCTAGGTTTTAAAAATGGTTAATTCGGACGGACCAAGCGAATTCTTGGCGTTGGAGGTGTTAGAGATGTCGTTGGAGAGAAAGGGAGCATTAGTTTCCAGAGAGGAGTTGCTAAAGATCTATCTTTGGGGAAAAGCAAGGCATTTCTTCCAAGACTCTGGAGATGTCTTGTCTAAAACGATTTGGGCAGCTTTAGGAGATGCGATGCTGGATGAGGTAGAGGTCGAATTTAGTGATGAATTGGCTGAGCTCTTGGTCTCCTGGAAAGGTCTGAACGCAATTATTCAGGGGCGTAGCAGCTCGTCTGGGGCTGCCACTCTGGTGGATTCGTTCAGCCAGCGCGGGGAAAGCCCTGGAGTGGTTGAATTAGAAGAGGAGCCGCCCCTCCCGTCTCCAACCACTGATACGGGAGATAGGGCGACCCCAGAGGGACCTCAGCCCGCTACTCATTTGAGCTGGGATGAATGGCAGGCGCTCGTGACTGAATTGGCCTCGGGAAGCCCCGAGGGCTCAGTGGCGCTGGCTCACCCCCTCCCCGGGGCCCCAGGAGGTCGGCGGCGCTGGTCTCGCCCTCCCCTGGGAGGCGGGGCGCCGGAGCGGCGGACGCTGCCCGCTCCCCTGCGCCTTCCCGGCATTGGGGGAGGGGGCAGGGCCGGTGGACAAAGCAGGGTTAACTATTGAATGTCCGAACTGCGGGATATCTATCCGGTGTCCCGCAGCCGGAGCGCCAGGCGGACAAGATGGCCCGTCCGCTGCTGACGCGGCAGTATCTGAATGGCCCGCTCCGAGCGAGATTGACACGGCAGTCCATGCCCAGCCTGGCGCCGGGCGGCGCGAGGCCGCGACTGCGGATCTGCTGGGTTTGGCAGACTCCCAGAGTGCTGGAGAGAGTGTGTGATCCTCGCCAGACACGGCGGGCTCGACGCTTGGGCACCGGCCCCACGGAGGAATGCTGCTGGGGGCACTCTCTGAGGCCCCCCCGGCTTTGCCGTTCGCACATGGGCAGTTGCGCCCGGCGCTGTCCGGGCCCTTGGCCAACCAGGGGCGGGCGACGGTCCCGCGGGACCCACCCCTCCCCGTGGCTCGATCCCTCCCCGCACAAGGTGGGGGGGGAGTCCGGCCGGGCCCCACTCCAGCCGGACACAGTGCCGGTGTCTCCCGTTCCGGGGGTGGCGGGCTCTGCTGGGGCGGAAGAAAGCCGGGAGCCGCCAGGCACGGCTTCGCCCCCGCCGGATCCCGCGGCCTCCGTGGCGACGGAGAGACCGAGTCCCAGAGTATTTGTTTTTGA
>VXAD01013544.1:0-11432 GCA_013399195.1 Dicrurus megarhynchus
AGATCTAATAAGAAGGTTACCCTGATACCTTCACAGCAACTAAAAATGTAGTGAAATAGGAAGTGTCTACGTTTGCTTTGATACTGTCTGGTAGCTGTTTTTCAACTTCGTCTGTGCATCAGTTGCACCACTTTGTCTCCTAATTCACTCCTGATAGTGTAATCACCTGATCTGTCATATGTTCTGTCCCGGCTGTGCTCCCTCCCAGCTCATCGTGCACCTCCTTGGCAGAGCAGGCAGGGAACATAGGACGCTTGGATAGAACGTTTCCTGTCCCCAGTGTTTCCAATAAACTGTATTACTAGTGCCCGCGGTACAAACGTTACTGTGTATTTAGGAACGTTAAAAAAAAAAAAAAAAAAGATTACTCGCCGATGATGCCTTTTCTGAAATGTAACAAATACACCGCGGTAACTTGAGGGGGGGACCGCACTGACAGAGCCGAGTGTGCAGACAGAACCGCTGACAGCTTGGGTTGAGCGAGGGAAAGCGCCAGCTGCTGGCGGGCAGCGCGTCCTCCGAAGGGATCTATTGCTGCATTGAAGACGAGCGAGTTCGGGCTGACAAGTTGAGCCGTGCTTGTTACTCTGCAGCTGTGTATCAGAGTTCTTATCGTTCAAAAACTTAAAATGAACCCAAACATTTTAGTTTGACAAATATCGGTTTCCTCCCCCCGTTTTTTAGAGCAGTGAATTTCCACACCCTCCCCCCCCTCAAAAAATGTTGCCGTGGTATCTTTTCCCTCATATTATTCTCATTTTTTCCAGTATTACTTGGATCCTCCAATTAAATTGAATGAAGCTCTTGAAAGATATGGCTTGAAAAAAGACGACTTCTTTCTCTTACGCCATGGAGAATCACGGAACTTGAACACAAATGACCGGTTTGAAAACTGAAACAGTGTCAGTTCCTTGTAAGCCCTGTTTGATTTGGACTAGCAATGAATGTTACAATACTAACATGATGTACTTACACAATAGATTTTTTAGAGTGAATTGGATTTCTAGATGCCAGGCTTGTCAGTTTCTAACTAAAGCTTGGATACCAATTTCATGACAAATTTTACTAGTTATATTGTTTATAAATTTAGAGAGGTAATCTAAAAGTGGTTTATATATTAAGTGTTATCTGGGAATAACTTGCGATTTCAACTCTGATGTACACCACCAATAAAAAAAATTATTTTTAAACTTTCATTTTACCTGCAGCAGCAATAATAACTTCAGCACAGAACATATTCTTTGGATTAATGGCTAACTTAATTATTCATTGTTAGACTGTCATCTCCCACTTGTTAGTCTTCAGGTTATGCCCTGTACCTTGATAGCTTCACTGTATGTTTTGTGGGGTGAAGTCTTCCAATACAGCTGTGTCCTTAAAGCACAAGCATGGTAAAATTGGTTTACTCTTCATTTTCATGTATTAATGAACCACAAAAGCTGAATTTTGCAATGATTGAAGAAATGTGCCTTTTAAAGAGAGATGATTTAATATTGCATCATGGATGTGTAAAACTAACTGCCGGCCAGAGTATCTGGAAACGTTCATTGTTTTGTCTATGTTTTTAAGTTAGGTCTGAATGTGTCAATTGCAGCACATGAAGTGGAAAAATCCCTTAATGTTGCTTGTCCTTGTATTAACTCAGCCTTCTTCTAAGTTTTGTTTTGGTTTTTTTTTTTTTTAATTTTTTTTTTTAAGTGGAAAGTCTTATGCAAAAGCTGTGGCATTTTTTGTTATAGCTTCCCTATAATTTTAAAGTTGAATGAGAGATTACAGCATTGTTCAGTGTTATAAAACTTAGCCAAATGTATCTGTATCAAATTGTCTTGCTAATTTACAGAATTAAAGCCTATTGTTGCCAATAAAAAGGGTTGTTCTTCTCCTTTGTAATTCATTGGCTAATCATGTTTTGTTTATTATTCCTTTTGGTCTGTGGGATATTTGGGTTGGTTTGGGGTTTTTTTTTTGTTTTTGTTTTTTTTTTGGTTTTTTTTGTTTTTTTGTTTTTTTGCTCTTGCTCTACATTTTATTTTCATATCCCACAAAGATAAACATATTTTTAAAAATATATTACTTAAAGATATGAACTTCTGGCAACTAATTAAAACCAGTTAATGAGATTTCATGGTAGGAGCAACTAGGTAAGCTTCTAACTGTAGACAGTTGTCTCTTTTAGGACTTCTGAATATAAATATTTTAGGTGTTAAAGATCTTCGTATCAACAAAGAACAATGCAAAGAGGCAAAGTTAGACAAAATTCATTCTGAGGAAGGGTTCTGGAATAGACATTATACTTATATGTAAGAAAAAGCTACTTACGTTCCTTTTGTGGGCTTCATATTTGACAAACATCATGATTTTTTTCATTTGAAAACTTAATTCTAGTATCGTCTAGATGTATTCACCAGAATTTGTTCAAAACTGGTTTAAAACTACCCTGTTATTCAGTGTTGAGGGTATTTCAGATGAGGTCTCTTCTATTTACACAACAGCTTCAATCACAGCTTGGTTGATACAATGTATATTACACATTTGTAATTCTGTGGAGAACACCAAGCTGCAAGAAGTTTTGAGTAACTTGGAGGACAAGTTTAAAACTAAGGTTGGTTTTGTTGTGGGTTGTTTTCTTTTCCTGTTTTTATAATCATCAATAGATTATTCTGTAAAATTATGTACTTTAGAGTGAAACTAAAATACAGAATACCTAGATAAGCAGCTACAGAGCAGAGAAATACTGAGTTACACGGATCAGAAACTAAATGTCTGTAATGACATGTTTTGTTTTGGACCTATTAATTCACATTTGTACCTAGAATGGTGACTGTTATGTTTTGCTTGGTGCTGATAAGATTTTCACAAAGGGTGTGGGGTAGGTGTTAAAAAAATGAGACATCTTTGCATAAAGACACATTTTAAAGTCTTGCATGATTTCAGAATATCCCAACAGCATTGTTCTATGAAGAAAGCATTTAAAAGTAGGTCTTCCTATACCAGAAAAAGAAAACTGAGACAACACTGTAACATGTTCTCATGTATTTTTAGAAAAGGTCACTTGTTTCTGTCAGCTGTCAAAGCAAAGTATAAGAGATCAACTCTATCAAAAAGATGGTATTTGAAAAACTTATTTTTAGGTTGGAGAACATGGAAAGGGACATCTAGACATTGATCTTAAGAAACCATGTGTGAGCTATACCTAGAACAGACTGGTCCTAATGTCTTGTCAGGAGAGGAGAGGGCGTAAATTCTTAGTGTCTGGCCTAATCTTTATTTTTTTAGTCAAATTCAGTAGCAGAAAACATTAAATCTACAAAAAGTTGCGAAATGTTAAGTGATTGTAATGTGACTTGCTTATTACAAACTGTGCAGTGTTTTAGGAGCAGTGGGAAGGAGAAAGGGAAGTTCACTATCAATGCAGCAGTTGTCAAGGTTTTGACTTGGAATCATGCCAACTTCTATTTCTGCCTTAACTGTATTCCTGGTGAGTTAAAACTACCTATGTGGATAAATTAGATACATGTAGCTTTACCCCTGTATTGATCAGGGCATGGGTGCATCACAGTTTCAAGGTCATACTTTTCTTGCAGTTTTAGCTATATGCAAAGTGACCTTCTGAAAATAAGTATCTATTGCATTACAGAAAGAGAAAAAAGTAATGTTTTCTTAAGAGCAGAATGAGTATACTAAATTAGAAAGATGAAGCACTTGGTAACAGTTTAGGTGATACAGTTCTCTTAAAAATGGTACAAAATGGAAAACTTTCCTAGCCTTTACATCTGACACCTTTTTTAGTTTCTCTGTAGTGGACGTTTTTTAGTAATTTGGTTTTAGAAGTATTTTCCAGTATGTTTTCTGTTCATCAATAAAACTCTGTTCAGGTTCTTTTACAGTGATGTTTGTATGGATTCCACTTCATTTTGAATTAATGTTGGATTTATGACTAAAACTTTAGAGGGGCTAATTCTGCAGAAGCACTCATTCCAGTGATGCTCCAGTTGCAGAAAAAAAAGGAGTAAAGATGTCCAAGGAAAGGAAGCTCAAGGGCTGCTACAGATTAGGAAGCTTTTGTAAAAATGTGTATGATACTGCTCTTGTAGACATTTTTTTTTTAAGAATGAGAATGCTGAATTGCAGTTGCAGATAATCCTTGACTCTGAATAAAATATTTTTTAAAATGTGTATGCTTTCCCTGAAGTGGCAATTTTAAAGCAATATAAAATCCTTTTATTTTTTGTTCAAGTGTAGAAATCTTTTATGGTTGCGGTTAATTGCACTGCAGTTTGGCTAAATTGAATGGATCTACTAAGCATACAAGAATGGAGTTTTGGAATAAATTCCATGCAGGTAAGATAAAAAAACCTAGGCTGGGTGATTTTAATATGCAGTTTTCATTGAAAATACTAATTCTGTAGGAAGCCAATGAGAGTTTGGTATTGTTTTTATTTAATATTTTGTAAGATTTCGCTTTACCCATTTCATAGATAAATAAAATATAAATGCCTAATCTTCAATTGCTAAATCTTTAATGCACAATTCTAAAGAGGTATTTATTCAACAGCTGTAAATACTTAAAAGTAAAAAAAAAGCCTTTGACATTGCAAAGGATATTTTAATTCACTCATCCATTTAAAATATTAATTTTACATATGAATGTGTTCATGTTTTAAACTGTTTGTCCCCATTGCATAAATGTAGCAACTGTGCAGTGGTTTATCAGCAATAATTAAGCTATTGCTTTTCTCTTGCTTGTAAAACAAAATGTTATGCTCTCTGTATTAAAAACACTGCATTCTCTTCTGTAGTAATTAATTTGTGCCTAGTAAAATGGTAGTATTTAGAGAGGGTTTTTTCCATCATTGTTGTTTTATGGTTTGCTTGTTGCAGGCTTTTTTAGCATAGCATTGCCAAGATTAGATATTTTCATCAGGTCAGTCTGTTTTAAGAAAACAACACTATTGTGTTAATATTCTCACAACTTGTTCTTTCACTTCCGCGTCAGGGTGATGCAGCAAAAACGCCAGTCTCTGAGCGAATGGGGCAGAGTCCCTGCAGAGTGTGAAGAAAACTGAGTCTTTGCTGTACTCCTCAATCATGGTGCCTTCTTCATCATCCATGTTCTTTTTCAAGTTTGCTGCAAACGCCAGGGCTCGAACCAGAATATCTCTGTTTATACAGTTGTCAAAAAGTAACACCAATGATGGCACCTAGGATATTGAAGAAATATTCCATACTTAATCACCAGCAGTAAGTACGTGTAACTAAATCTAACTTCAGAAAATGGAAAAAAAATGTGCACCTAAACCAGAAATTGTATGAAATCCCAGAACTTCTTATGCTGTGAACTCCTGTCAGAAACTTGCACAGTATGCACATTTTCTCTTTAGAAAAGACTGGCCTGTGCATCAACAGGCTAATAAATGCTTTGTATTTTCAATCTCCAAAATGTGTCTGTCTGGAAAATTCCCATTTGGAAGAGAGGGTCTGCTTTCTTTCTCAGCAACGTTGATTTTGCCCTGCATGTTTTTATGTTAGCATATCTGATAAATGAAAAAATGATACATTTTTAACAGAGAACTGAATATTTAGCTACCCTAACCTTGTTTTAATAATGAAAAGACAGCATTACCTAGACTAGCTTTGCTCATGGCAGATAGCTCACAAATAAAAGCCTCTGCATGTTTTAAGAAAGTTACTCTGCGGAGGGGGACAAGGATGCAGCACCATTCCAGCCCCTGACTCTGTTCTGGTGTGAGGAAATGAAACTGAAAAACCCTGTGTGCCAAGGCCAGCACAGCAAATGTCACACAAAGTTCTCCATGAAGAAATAAGTAAATGCACAGGGAAAGTTCACTTAGAGCATATAGAGACAACAGTTTTATGTCTGTATTTGAGTAAAGGAGTGGGGATTTCAGTGGAATTTGGTTGGGTTTGGTACGGTACGTTGGCTATAGAAAGAGCTGTTGAGAAGGATCACTTACTGGTTCTATTTGATCATTTTCAATCTATATACTGACTGTGTGTCTGGAAATGAAGTTTTGGGTTCCTTATACATATTACAAACTGAAGTTCATTACCCCTTTGGTGGAAAGGGAAGGTTAGAACAGGCTTCTGCAAGTTATCATTGATTATTTGGAATAGTACACAGGACGTACAACCGTCTCCAAGTGCACAGGCTCTGTGCCTCTCCCTCTACAAGTATCCATATTACACTACCCTGTGAAATAAAGGCAGCCCGTGAAAGAATGTGCACTTAGGTAATGATTTTACCCAGGTAGTGTCTAGAATCTGCTCTGGAATTGCATATATATTTCTAATATATTACAATTCTTCTAGTGTATGCAATATCTGAACAGGTACACATATATATGCTAAAAATAAAATGAAGCAGCAAGAACCTTACTTGAGGTCTGAGAAGATGTCTTGTCATGGCTGGGTTTGCAGATAAGTTCACCAGTACTTTCAAAACTTGAATCTGAAGTGAGGAATGTACAAGTTCATTAAAAGCCCCAAAACAGTAAGTACAGCTGTAATGGGCATCAATAATGTCAATGTTGACTTGGGAAGGAAAAGGTAGAATGGGTTAACTAACATCTTGAGTATTTTGGCGTAGGGAAAACTAAGGTATAGGCATGTTAGGAGCAAATTCAGATTGACTTAACCATCCTCTTTGTATTTTAAAAATATTCTGCATTTGGCCTACTGGGATTTGTTTATAGATCTTGCCTTATTTTGCTGTTTAAGTACTACATTTAAAATTATCTGAATCATATACAAATACACCTTTATGCTTTCTTGGACCTTGTGATGCTAGTGTTTAAACACTGGAAAAGGTCATGTTAGTGACTGTACTTAAGTATAATAGGTGTGTTTTTTCAATGGGAATGTGTGTTTCAGAAAGCTGGTTTTGATCTGATAGAACAACCATGTACACTGACGGTACCACCACATCTTGAATAAAAGCTGAGTTTGGTCCCTAACTGAAGCTTGTTTCAATATCACACTAATTCACAAATAAGCACGATTTCCAGTTGCAGGCATTAAGGTTGCAAGAGGTGTCATAAGGGAACAAAAGTCCATAACTTAGGATCACTGCTCAGCATCTTTCCCTACAGAGATTCAAGCGTCAGTGAAGCCTTTCCCATGCAGGTTCTCCTTGCTCTGTGATACAGTAGCAATGCTGAGAGCAGAAGAGAATTCTGGAGGTGCTACAGCAAAGGCACAGGGCAATCCCAGTGCACCCTGCACTGCTTTGGTAGAGCTGCAGCCCAATGGTTCCACTACCACGATTTCCTTCCTTCCCTCCTTTTTGAATTTATATTGTGAAACTAATACAGATCCATATTTTAGTGCATCATTAATGAATATTTGGTTTTTCTTGGCACAGTCTAAACCATTTTACAAAAACAGTAAGAAACAAGGCAAGTAAAGCAGCTTCATAAATAGCTTGTAAAAATAACACTACCAAGTACCTGTGTCCTTTCAGTTCCTTCTGAAAGCAAATGAAGAAAGCATGGAATTGAGTTTATCATCTTTTGGTGGTAGTCACTGGTAACAGACGTATTTGTCAACAGCCTGAGTCCAGCTAGCTGCACATCAGAGTTCAGGGGAGCTGACTCAACAGTCCTACAGACTTGTGTAATAAATACCTGGGGAAATGGAGAAGGAATTAAAGAGAGAACAATTTTTGATTAAAGCGTATTTTCTGTCACAAATAGTATCAGTGGCCTAGCTACAGTAACTTCCTGAACATTGGTGGCTGAATGGCGAAGGTTCTTGGAAATAAGTACTTTTTTGTTTTGACTATTTCAAACATTCTATTGGCATGACAGAAGCAGACCACACAGCATTATGTTCACTAACCTTCCTGAAGTATAACTTGGTCTGAAAACTTAAATTGCTTTGACTCCATTTCAGAAGTGACACAGCTGCTTTAAAGAGTTATTTTTAAAATCACTTATGAATAACTAACATCTTAAATATTGAAAACAAGCTAAGGACAGGCCTTGAAATGAAATCCTTTCTCCCAACTATGTGGCCCATTTACTGGAGCACTCTGTAGGAACAGCAATGACAACTGAAATTAACAACTATTTTTACCAATTTTTCTTCTGGATGACAGCATACAATGAATCTTGGAGTCCTAAATGAGAAAATTATTTTGCCCTTACCCAAGGAGTTATTTTCTACTTATATACACCTATACAAATATTGGCAAGTGCTGTTGGGACTGCCTCTATGGGAGCCTCCTCTATTGAGAACTCTGTGGGGACCACCCCCTGTCCGTCCACCTGCAGCCATCCAATGGGTGGAGAAGAGGGGGTGGTCCCCACAGAGACCAAGATGAGTTCTCAATAGAGGAGGCTCTCATAGAGGCAGTCCCAACAAAGTGCTACTTAATAAAAATTGCTCATTGCTAAAGATGCTACAAACTACTACATACAGTCACACTATGTTTTTATCAAGCTACTGAAACAAACTAGTAAGAGTCTTCAAATCTGCCTCAGCTCACTGCTTGGACATTTTTTGGTCTATTGATTAATCAGATAGGTTGGGTTTTTTTCTTGATGCTTAATCCTTTCATATCCATAGCATGTACTGTATTTACCAGTGGAACTTGTTATAATTTATACACACTATTCTTTTAAGATGGAAGTATCACCTGAAAAATTGGTCTCAGACAAACCCGGGGCTCAATTCCTCTTTTCTTCTCCCTCACCTAAGGAGTCCTGGCAAGTTCAGTCTGCAATCCATTCTATTAAACAGCCACTGTGGATGTTCTAGGCATGTTTGGAAATCATGTTACCTCGCATAATTTTGCTATAATTTTAGCAGCACAATCTCTGTTTAATAGTATTCTGTGAATCTGAACACAAGCTGCATAGGTTCCTGTCTTTTATTTTAAAAGTAAGTGCCAGTGAAGCAATGCATTTGTAAGTTATCCTTTCAATCATCCAGATCTGCTGACTTGTATGTCTATCATCAAAGCATTTTGGCATTGTGGCTTGTATTTAACAAATATGCTGAAGGTCCTGTACTATCTCTTTGCCTTGGTTACTTTGATTTTTCCCATTAAGAAGCTTACCTGTATCTCTTCCTGATTTTTAATATTCATACTCAAATTGTTAAGTGCATTTAGTGCTTTTTCTTTAACTTTCGGAACGCAGCTGGAGAGCATCCCTCCAATAACAGAAAGACCATCCAAATTCCGGATTATATCCTGAAATATAGAAGATATTTAATAATTTTTTTTAAAATTCAATTTAAATGCTGGAGCATTCCCTCAAAGTTTCCATTTTAACAAAAATGAAGTATATGAATGAAGAATTCAAGAAGTGACTGCTCTGTTTAAAGAGAGTGTTAACAGATACTGCTTTATTTCTTCCACTGAAACGAAGAAGGGTCCTGCTTAGGAGCAAAGCATTAGTTGACAGTGGCCCACCACCTTTGCTTTTAAAATCTGATCCGCAAAGCATGCTTAAAACATTTTGGATTAAAAAGAATAAAAGGAAATTACTGCATAATGAGTTTACAGAACAGCCAAGCCAGATCACAGTACCTAAAAGCCCTGACTGAACAGGACAGAATTTCAAGATGCAGCTTCATAGTAGAGATTCTGAAACTTCTTCCATTACACTTGGTTTTCTTACTGTTTTAATCTTTCTCACTTAGACTGTAACTGTCTTTGAAAAGAAAAATACTGTTTTCAAAACAATTAAAAATGGACCACGGACTTTGGGCTCCAGTTCCATTCTGTTCTATGAGATTTATATTAAGAAAGCAGTTTTGAGAAGCCAGAATAGGCGGCTGTCATAAGTAACAGAAAGGACAAAATAAAAAGGATGGGACTTTGGAGGTTAAACTGTTAAAAAGGCATGAAAATCTGCATCCAGCTCAAAAGTTTTTCTGCATTCTATGCCCAAATGGAGATACGATGCCTGGATAGTTGTAAAATTGCTAATGTGCAAACAGCGCACAACTTTGTGAGGCATTGAAAAACCAGTTTATCTCACTAAATTTTAGATCTGCACAAGAAAGTATTTAACCTCCAGTTCAACCCTTTCATTAATTGTAAGCAACAAAAGATATATTTACAGCACTTTTAAAGTACAGGACTCTGTATGAACTTTAAGTGGTCCAAATATTTTGATTCGATAAATTCTGTGAAGCTGGTGAATTATATTATTTGGGCCAGAGGAAATTAAGGCAAGACATTAAATGGATTTTAGAGCACAAGCTATCCTACTGTTCAGTCCTGTGTCACTCTTTAGTAAAACAGCAGCTCTCCTCTGCCAGATTGGCTGGCACTGGACATTGTTGTTTTCTACAGAACAATACTCACTTGATTTACAGAGAAGGCAGCACTGTTGCTGAGAGTGATTAAAGCTTGCTCTTGAATTAATGGATCACCTGTGGCCTGGAGCAAATGAATAAGTTTCTGTAGAGCATCCACATCCATGGTATGGGTTGACACTGGAGGACTGCTGTCTGTCAATGTTTAGAAATTAAATACTTGATACCAAGTTTGAGACATTTCACTTAGTTGCTACTTAATGTTTTTTACAAAGCTGAAATTTAGCTCTCAGTTGTAGGACATGCTGTTCTAAGTTTGTGCTCAACCATCATGTCACGGTAAAAAGACTGTGTTTTACACTAAGATTCTCATTCTTTTTTCCAGAGTCCTCTAATTACCTCTTCTCAAAGTCGAGAATAAAAGGAACACACAATTAGAGATTGAGGTGCATTACTTCCTGGTTAACCAATAGCAAATTTCCGATTCAAAATTATTAGGAATATTCACCAAACATGGTTTGGGGTGGTTTTTTTGTGTCCCTGAAATGAAATTTGGAAATCTGTCTGGGAGCTGTAGGAAACAAAACTTCTAGTTTACAGACTACTACTTCCAGATTGACACTTTGCTAGTACCCTGAGGTCCTTCGACAAAGTAACAACCACAATATTAGGGGAACACGGCTGATCATGGCATCACTCAAACAACAGAGGAGGGCAGCTTCTGAGTCAGGATGATGTGATGGAGTACCTGGCCTTTATAAAAGGGCAACAAATGCCATCAAAGGCCATTTTCAGCTAGGTTGGAGGCAGAACTATTTAGCCAGCTGAAGAGTGTGAGACCTAATCTATGACTGATGGACTAGTCATAACTGACTCGAGATGACTTCTGAGAAGCTAACCAGTGCTTTAAATTCCACTGCTTTACTGCCAACATCACAACCAAGCAAACACCATAGTATTCTTTGGAGGTAAAGAAAAAAGGTCAAAGTTAATTATGATAATCCAAGAGCTCACTTCAAAAACAAAATTGTTTTTCATCCTCGTCTAAACACTTAGTTTAGCTTTGAATTATAGAGGGAACACAAATAACTGCAATAACATAAGTAAACACACTGATCGGACGTACGCTTTGGGGCACTTAAAAA
>VXAD01013544.1:21307-229320 GCA_013399195.1 Dicrurus megarhynchus
AAAATCAGTTTGTACTTATGGCTGGACAAAATCTGTCCCCAGGGACAGATGGAAACCATTTGCTTTGTAAACTACAGTTTCCTAAAAAAGGTCAATGGTACCACAGTACCCTGATGTTGAGTTATTGACAGAAAATAATTGCTGTGTTTTAAAGGTGGCTGCTGTGGCCTTGACACAGAGTTTTAAATTAGGTGGAGTTGGAAGTTACAGAAATGATCCACATGTCCAAATTAAACAGATTTTTGGTTAGAGAAGCCCATGATGGAGCCAACTATATTTATCATGGATGCAGGTCTTTGAAGAGATGTAGAAGAAGAACTTGCTATTGAAAAGGGCTTACACATTTCTTTACCTTAAAATGTCTTTGTAAACCCCAACTGCATTCAGAACCACCTAAATATCTTTAAAGTGATCATGGCTGTAGCAAGTTCCAAAAATTCTATACTAAGAACATAAAGCCAGAAAACCTGACTTTTTAAAGCTGTTTTAAGAAGTTTATATGCAGTGAACAGAGACAGCTTGTTGAACAGCAGCATACTTTGAGGAGCAGGCAAATTACTGGAACGTATTACCTATGCAAATAACGCTAGTGGGAAGAGAGACATTATCAGCAATTTTCCTACCTGATTTTTCCCTCTGTAGCTAATGAAATTATAGCATATGGAAAGTTGTGTAGCTAATGTGGGCATACTCTTCTATAAACCCCAGTGGCATCTTTGCTGTGTTTTCACGCTGACATCTTACTATTAATGCACATATCTTAAGTGCAAAGTTCTTTGGAAATGTGTAAGAAAAAATTCCCTTCAGTGACAGGACATGGGATAAAATTAGAAAGTGTTTTTGTATTTTTGCCATCAGCTAATTACCATATCAAGTTTAAACTGTTGCATTAGTGTATTATTTGTGCAGTTATAACAGAAATTACATTACAAGCATAAAGGTTTTCTTATATAAAAGTTGCTTTAGGAAAAGTGATGAGGGATGTTATGAACTGTATTCCTTTCTGGTTTCTTCTTCATGCTTAGAATTGTACCTTTTAAGTGTTGCATATCAGATATTTCAGCATATGATGTAGTAATTCAGTACTGCAAATGGTTACAGATATGGGACAGTTTAGAATGTAAACGTGTAGTAAATATTATGCAGAAGTGACATCCATGTGCGTTATGTTTGAGTCTTTGAGGCTGCTGTTCTTTTCACTGGCCTAGCTTTAAAGTATCAGTAAGTACTACTTCATTTTCTTCTTAATTGTAATTCTCTCTTTGAACCAATCTTCATTCTATGCTTTGCTGTTGTCCCATTTTGTCACCTATATTCTCCTCTGTATGTTCAGCTATAATGAAGAAATGTGAATATGAGATCTGTAAAATTACTGCAAATGCAGGCCTCCTTCCTTCATTCCACTCTCCAGGCCCAGCGATATCCATATGACTGAACATTGCTATAATGCCATAGAATGGTTTATATTGTGTGTGAAATGCCATAATATAACGAATAACTTTGGAATGCAAATGTGGTTAGATATATAGAATGACAGAATCCAACTCCACTGAGATAATTATCACAGAATCACAGGCTGGTTGAGATTGGCAGGGATCCCTGGAGTTATCTGGTCCAACCTCCAGCTCAATCAGGGCCACCTAGAGCTGGTTGCCCAGAACCGTGGCAGGATGGCTTTTGAATAAATATCTCCCAAGGACAGAGACTCCACAGTCTCTCTGGGCCACTTGTGCTCAGTCACCCCCATGGTATAAAAGTGTTCTCTGGTGTTCAGATGACACCTCCTGTGTTTCAGGATGTGCCTGTTGCCTTTTGTCTCCTCTGTCTGTACCTGTCACTGGGCACCACTGAAAGAGCCCAGCTCCATCTTTGCCCCTGCACCCATCATATATTTGTATACCTTGCTAGGAGCCCCCTGAGCCTTCTCCAAATGAACACAGTCACAGCTCTCAGCCTTCACTTATAGGGAATACACTCCAATCCTTAGCCATCTTTCTGCTCATTGTTGGATTCTCTCCAATGTGTCCCTGTCTCTCATGTACTGGGAAGCCCAGAACTGGACACAGTACTCCAGGTGTGGCTTCACTAGTGCTGAGGGGAAAGATCACCTCTCTGGATCTCTTGGCAACACTCCTCCTAATGCAGCTCAGGATACCACCCATCTTCTTTGTGACAAGGGCACACATCAGGCCCAGGTTCAACCTGGTGTTTACCAGGATCTCCAGGTCCTTTTCTGACAGCCTGTTTTCAAGCTGGGCTGCCCCCACCGTGTACCGGTGCCTTGAGTTGTCCCTCCCCAGATGCAGGATTTTGCACTCGTTGAACTTCATGGAGCCCCTTTCTGCAGCCTGTCAGGGTCCCTCTGAATGTCAGCATGACCCTCTGGTGTATCAGACACTGCTTCCAGTTTGGTGTCATCTGCACACTTGCTGAGAGTACACTCTGTCTTGTTGTCCAGGTCATTAGTGAAGATGTTAAACATGACTTGACCCAGTACTGACCCCTAGACTAAACTGCTAGTTACTGGCCTCCAACAAGAGGCTCACTGACAAAAACAACCCCCAACAAAACCAAACAACAACAACAAACCAATCAAAAAGCCCCCAAAAACTACATGTGGTCCAAGATATTAATGTGGTGTTCACAAATAATTGGTACTTAATTCTACTGCCAAATCAGAGTCCTTCTGGATGTAAAAAAGCATCTTAGTTCTTTCCAATTCTATGTGTGGAAGTACATGTGACTGAGTGTTTGGAGGTTAATTCCCTTTGTGACAGCATTTTGCAATAGGTTCAGGTCAGTAATATGTTTCTCAATATGGTTGTATGCTCCACTAAGCAGAGAAGTGGGGCAGGAAAACTAAAAGCCTTTATGATCCGTGTGAGAGGTTTAGTGCTAGTGTGAAAGTGTACTTGATTCATTAGGAATCACCTGCATCCCAACTGTTACTCATCTATTTTATCATGAAGAGACTGAAAATATCTTGGAAGTGTTTTCATGAGAAAAAAACTCCTCTGCTACAACTAGGCAAGATCCCAAGAAATGTTTTTGATTCCTGGCACAGTATTTCTGAAGCAGGAGAATGTTACTGATTGACTCTTTTCTAGCCTATACTTTAATTGAATTCAAATGCATGATAAGAAAAGGAAAATGTTTTTATTTTCAAATTAAAAAATGTATTTTGATGTTTTGAGACTGCAATGCATTTATTATTTAATAAGATAATACATGATTGAAATAGTTGATGCAGCCTATAACAATTTCAGAGTGATTTCTTTTGTTTTAGAAAATGACTGCGTAATTATGGGTGAGAACGATTTACTTTCTAGATTGGTGATGGAAAAGAACAACTAGCCAAGAATAAAAAGTATTTTGGTCATGGTTTTGGCTTTTATATCACAGGATAAAACAACATTTTCAATGATACCGGCATGCAAATTGCTTAGTAACAGAATTTAGTCCAGTATCATAATGAACTTTGGCAGCTAATAAAGAAAGCAAGCCAAAATAAATCATACACAGCCACATCACCTCTTTTATAGGTGTTGTACTTAGAAATGTTAAATCCTTCTATGATTTTGTTTTCCTTATGTATTTGAGTACAAAACTAAAATCAACATAATGCTTCTTGTGTTTTGAGCTAAACGTATGTAAAGAACAGTTGTGATAGAATTACGTCTTTTATACAAACTGCCTTTTCTGTCATGTTATTGAACTGATTCATATCTAGTGTTGATTATATCAGTTGGAATATCAGGATGTTGATTGCCATCCATTTGCATTTATCTTATATATCAAGGACACTAAATTCAATTTGTGTCTCTATAAACTTTGTATTTTCCATTTTTGTTGATGATTAATGTTTTCTGTAGGCTCGAAATCAAACATTGTCTATTTACATCTACTCAGTGCTATTTTAAACTAGTGATGAATCATATATGACAGTTTACAGGGGCTTTTAGAAAACATTGATTTATAAAGCTGTTTCTTCTAGCTTTGAAGATACACAGTAGTTCTTTATAAGCATGAAACACATTTAAATCACTGTGCTATTGATATTTAGATTAGCTCCATATGTTTTTATGTTGAAACTCACCGAAATGTGTCATATAGCCTACTTGTACCATTCTTTTGAAGCTGTTTTGGATGGTTTAATGTTGCTGCAAAACTATTTTTCTATCTTCTTTTAGAGATTGAAAATCATTCTGAGATTCTTTTCCTTTGACATTTTTTCAGCTAGCAAACTGAGTTGATCTGTCTGTTCAGTTATAGGCTACAGATGTGATGAACCTTTCCATTCGAACTTACCCGAGCTACAGTTCTGACCTCATCTTTCCAAATAAATCCAAGATTACACAGATTTTGGCAACATGCTTTTATTGTTAATGTTAAAACAGCAATTATATTAACTGTGGGTTAGGTCTGTTAAGCTGGCTAAATGTTTGCAGGGTTTTTTTGATGAATTAATTATCTGCAATTTAAAAAAAATTGGGTTTGTGTACTCTAACTTTGGCCTGTGGTGCATTCATTAAATAGTAGTCTTTGTCTAATATCTGCATGTGAATGTTAATATGATTCCAGCTCAGACTGTCTTTGGCAAATCAGTGTGTTACTGTGCCAGAGAAAATGAGTGTATGAGATGCATGGGTTATGGCTCAGCTGTTTGTGGTATTCCTCCACCTACTCAGTGATCTTGGAGAACCATTTGTCTTCTATGTGTGATTGGGAACTACCTTTAAATGCTGCCATTCATATTCATACTGCAGGAGCTAAAATTTCCCTAGAAGCTTTTGAAGTGTTTTGTTTCCAGTAGTGGTCACAGTATTGACAGACATATCCATTTTTCCTGTATTCTGTCATGGAAAACATGGCACAAAATAGTATTTTCTGTATTTCATGTGGCTGTGTAGAGAGAGGGGCACTGCCTCTGTAGAGCACTGTAGTTCATTCCTTAAGGCAGCACTCCTAGGACATTCACTGCATGTCAGGAAGACAAGGCAATTGTCTTCATGCAATTGTATCATGCAAATATTTCCTGGCTATGGACAGAGAAAGAAGGGGAATCAAGAGAGAAGTTACTGAAGAAAAAGAGACTTAAAGAGCTTATAAAGGAAGAGGAAGGTCCATGATTTTCTTTTAGACATGGAAGTTCTTCTGGGACCTCTTTGGTTAAATAGTACAGAAACATAGAGATGTAAACATTAAATTGTGTTTTGTGGCTGTGGTGTTTGATGGAGGGTGTACATTACAGTACATTTTTGAGAAGCTCAGAGAAATAGCAATTAACCCTGTAATGCTGAAGTTTTTACCAATTGTTAGTAATTTCCCCATATGTATGTTTTTCAGATATATTATTGTCTTTTTCCTTGTGCTGCCTCCTTCTGCACTACCTTCATAGCTCCTGTATGCTTTTTCTGTTCATACAGTCTTTTCTCAAAGAATTTGCTACTAATCACTGTCAGGAGATCATGCTAGCCTATATTATCCTTGCCCCAACCTCCTATTTCTAATGTTGTGTTCTTACATTATTTGTAGTTGCAATTACTGCCTATTCTGCCATGTCCTCAGTGGGGGTGTCTGCAAATGCCAGCATACAGAAAACCCTAATGTAGTTCAGCTACGTTTTCAACGAGAGTTTCCCCCAGGCACAGACCCACTTTTTTTTTTTAATTGTAGGAAACTAAACCACCACTCAAATATTTCTGTGTCTATTTTGAAACAATTCTCTAGTATTATTGAAAAAAATGAAATGTGCAATAACTTTAAACAGTAAGGAATAAAATTAAAATGCATTGTAGTTTAAAGAATGGAATTTCCAGCTAACCTTTGAAAGCTTCAAAGGCCATCTAAGAAAGATAGTATCAGGGACAATTCCAGCATTCAAAACTTCAGACCATTCTTCACTGCTAGAAGTATTTTCATTTGTTGATTCCAGATGTATAATCAGTCCTGCTCTTAAGTACTGAATTTAATTTTATTTTATTGCACAAGTGTTTCTTTCATGGAGCTTCTGTGCTGACTCGGATTTTACAAGGTCACATAGAAACCTTTATTCGGAGGACAGTTACTAAACCATGTTTCTTATTAATATGTCCCTCCCTCACTTACAGATTTCAGTTAATAGCTGTGGCCAAACATCTTGTGCTGTTAAACACAAGGGAGGATATTCAGCTCATTATCCCCCTTGAACCTTCAGCAGGTGCAACACTTCCTGGTGCCACTGTTTGAAACCTGAATGATCACACCCCTCCCTTAACTCTGGCTGCTGCTGAACAATCATCCTATTTATCACTGTGTACCACAGGTTTTAGCCTTGGTCCTAAGAAGTACATTCATGATCTGTTTGGGAATCCCCAGAGCCTTCGAATGAGAGCAATTAAGCCACTGCTTGTGGTCCTCAGTCTTATTTCCAGCTGGTACTTTTTGCTGACCAGAGAGATCAGAGACCTCTCACACAGATTTTGTCTCATATTCTTCTCCTGGATTATCTTTTCTACCCAGACTTATCCTGACTTAAGCTAGTATTTTTTTTCCTAGCACTGACTCTTTGCAGAAATTAATATAACATGGTTTATAAACGCATTTTTTCCTACTCAGATTTTCACCATTGGCTGTGCTGCCAATAACAGATGTTCTGCTGCGGTTTCATTGTCTGTCCTCTTCAATCATACCCAGTGATTCTATATTGAAACAATCCTCCAGAATTTTAGAGGAGGAGGACAACTTCACTTTATACTGGCTACTATTTGTGACAGACTTTTTTTTTTCCTTTCAGCACTTTTAAGTTTCCAGAATATGCCCTATTTAGTGAATGTTACTGGCAAATGGGATTTTCCTCTCTGTTCCATCTTATCAGGATTAACCTTTAATAGTTAAGATAATGCTTAAGATATTTCCAGGAACAAGGATGAGTCAGATACCATTATATTTTTGCTTAAAAGTTTTTGAGGGATATTGTGGAAGAAATGGCTAAATTATCCAGTTTGTCAGCAAAGCACATGAATAATGGAGAAAGTGAAGGAATGCAATTAATAATGGGATGTGTTTGCTTTGAGATTCTTTGGCATTCCTACCACCCTTAATATCTCCTGATTTTTTCCTTTATGTTATTCTTTTATTTCATGCTAGCACTAAAGCACTGAGTGCTTTGTCTTGCACTTATAAAACAAAATGCATGACCTTTGGGACTGGTGGTAAAGCACCAGAGGAATGCACAAACACCATAATTGTCTCCAGATCTTTAAAGGAGCAAACTTTCTCCCTGGCGTTTTCCAGAACTTATTCCATGATAGCCAAGAGAAATTTAAAGGTTTGGCCCTGAATTTCTACGCTGCACTAATGGATTTCTTAGTCACCTAAGTATGTGTAGCAAGGAATTTTATCTTTAGAGATATCATCTACTTAGCTGAGGCATTTGTATTGCTCTGTTACTGTAATATTAGGATGATCACAGGTTTTAATCAATGCATATTCACATATCCAACACACAGCTGTTTGATAAGGAGGTGCATGCATTTTACAAACGAGCTGAGAGAAGAGTGAACTTAGAGAATATCCCACACTTCTGAGCTCTCAAAAGTATACTTACCTTCAGTTTGGGTGGGCACTGATGTGCTGGATGCAGACCACAGCATCCTTCACATGATCCTCATCATCGAGAAGTAATGGCCTGTAATCTGTGTCAAACTGATACAACAATATAAAATTCTTCCTAGAAAGATTTCAGCTCTGCCTACCTCAGAAACCAAACAAGGCAATTATGAGCATGTGGAGCTGGATCTTGGGAACCAACCATGTCTTGGCTACTTATTGTTTTAAGGCAGATCAGGTATGGAAGAGGCAAAGGCTGAGTTATTCATTCAAGACTGAGCAGGAACACTGGCAAATCAGCAAGTAGAACCCACCTTCTGTGTTAGAATCCTAGTTAGTAAAACAACTACCATTCCTCTTTTTCTAGAATTGTATTTAAGGTTAGTCTTAAGTTTGTTTTTTTGGTCTACAATAAAATAACAGGAAGTCGATACAAAAATCTTAGAAATGTTTTCTGGGAATATTTCAGGAAACTGATAGATACAAAGAACTGTCAATACATTAGAGAAAAATGTATCTTGGTCACAATCCTGCAGCTATTTCTGTGTGAACACATACACTGTGTTCATACATAAGACAGCTCCTCCCCACCATATTATGTACATTTGTGTCTATTGATTTCTACTGTATAGTTTCAAATATTTGCCAAAATATTTCACAAGAGTCCAGAGCAAATTGTCAAAAACAATTGCTAGATGAAGGATGCTGTAGAACTAATGTCATTCTGTAGTTATTATCTGCAATAAACAGACATCTTTGTAGGCAGATAGTCCTACAAACCAACAGTATAATTAGAAAAAATGTAAACAGTATGTTTTTCTTTTTCGAAGTATCAAATATTTAAATGTGCTAAGGAAAAGAGTTCCCTTATTAGCCTATCACGGTGACAATTACACCGTGCTTCTTTACTGTTTGAACTGTTTGCTCTTTGTGTCGTTCCCATTCCTCATCATCTTTGTCCAGATCAAAAGTTTCTGGATAAATGGGAAGCTTGTCTTTTGGGCATTCCTCATAATAACTTCGAACATATTTTCCAACAGACCATCCTTTGTATTCCTCAGGCATTTTGCATTCTAGGCCATTGTAGTGAACATTGTAGTGATGCTTCAGCCAGTAGAAAAGATAATGAATGCTGTAATCACATCTCCAAGGATTCTCTCTCAGCCACAGTATTTTCAGAAAATAAAGATCTTCCAGTACTCCATATTCAAAATTCTGCAAGCTGTTGTTTGATAGATCCAGCTCCTCTAAGTTATTGAGGCCTGAAAAAGCAGCTAGTCAATAGAAAAATAGTTATCGGTACCTTATAAAAATAACTTTGGAAAAAAACTTTCATATCTGTGACAGGAAAAATATGCATATCCACAACAGGAAAAACATTTTTATAATTATACAGTTATTGCTTTTTTTTTTTTTTTTTTTTTTTTTTTTAAAGTTTGGCGCGGGATATCTGAGATTGTCTAAAGGCTGCAGAAGGACTTCTCAAACACTGAACTTTGAAATATGGCATGTACCTTCAGAAGTGAGAAATATTAGGGAGTTGTACTTCTGGTAAAGGTATAAAACACTTCATGAGTCTGCCTGAGTGCAGAATAGAGACAGTGGAGGTGGATGAATGCCTGATTTGCTTATTGAATCCTACTGTTATTGTCATGGTACAGAAGTAGGAATATGGAAACTTATTATTAGACAATGTGCAGGGCCAGAAGTTTTTTATGCATATTGGTGTTTATGTGCATGTATAGAACCTTTAAATTTAAATTAATATTTTAAGATTTGGAACAGAGTAAACATGGAGCTGCATAATTATTCTTGTGAGTTACATTTCAGAGAGCAGTTCCTACTTTTTGCAAGTATACTATTTCATTTAATGGCAGAAGTCTTAATTTAAATAAATCAACTGTGTAATGTTAAACCTCTTAAGTACCATTTTACTAATATTACCACTTTCTGATGCTGTTTAATTGCCAAGATGGTACTAGATAAGGCGCCTTTTGCTTGATACGCTTTCCCCGTCTCTCTCTTCCCCCAGCTTATGTCTGCTTTTATAATTAAAACCCAAATACACATAAGCTATAAGCAAATTGCCAATAAGGACACTTGAGTTCTAATAAAATATAGCTTCAAAGCAATTACATGTAGTGATTTTTAACCAAAAAGAGTTTAAATCCTTTTGGTTTGTCTGTTATTTTATCATCCAATATAATTGAAAAGTGACCTCATCATATGACATATTTTCTTAGATGTGGCGAAGATATTTAAAAAATCATTCAGCTACTTAGCATTTTGGAAAACTGTTAGCCTTCAGGTTCCAGAATTAGCTTTTGTACTTGGTTAGTTTAGTGTTAAGAAAGGGCAACTGAAATCTGTCTTTCTCTACTGATTTTCATTATGAATATATTTCAGTGCAGACCTTTATGAATTGTATGGTATGAAAGGTAAAATTTGCACCAACTTCTAGATTTTTAAATCCTTCCCCCTCTCCCCCATTTATATCTGATAGAGACAGTATCAAAGTTTATAAATAATAAAAGAGAAATAATTTTTAATGAATATTTAAAATCACTCTTACCAGGATCAATGTATGCTATTCCATTACTGTTTAGATTTAGTATCTTCAGTTCACTGACATCTTCAAACTCCTTGGCTCGTAGCTGTCTAATTTTGTTGTTGGACAAATCAAGTTTAGCTATATCTGGAGGTATGTTACCTGGAACTTTCTTTAAATCTTAGAAAATGAAAAAGACATAACTTGTATCAGCTTTAGATTATTCTTACTGTTTAGGTATCACAGTTGCATGCCAGACAGAGTATTGTCAGTCTAACAATGTTTCTTGTTTTCTTTCCCTTTTATCCCCTCTACTAGTGCCACCATGTTTTTTCAACTGCTGAATTTCATTGTTACTTTACTTGTACCTTTACATTTCATGTGGAAATTGTTCTCTTCATTAGTGCTTATAGTAAAGCCTCTTTCAGTGTTTTTTGTTTTTATTTTAGTAGAACTAGACTATTCATTTGCACAGGGATAGGGTAAGTAGCGAAGATACTACATTAATGAAAAATGTGTGTGAAGGGCCCGATTGTGTAAAGAAAAGAAACCAGAGTAACTACATAAAAAAACATCCAGGCAGCAGAATGGCATTCTGTCTGCTTCTCTCTCCTACTTGTATCACTGGCATTTCCAAAGTAGCCAAGGACCTCTCAGCCATCAGTGTTCGTATCCTTACAGTGTTCCTTGCAAAAGAGCTCCAGAAAGAACAGCTCCTACTCCAGTAGTAAGGGCCCATGCTTGAGAAGTGCAGACTGTGGTTTGAACCCTCTCGGGGTGATGTTAATAATCCTAACCCTGAGTTATTACATTTGTTCAATGAGTGTTCTAATCCTGCTCTGTCATTCCAAGAGAATGAGCAGTATCTCTTATTTGACTGTCTTTGAATGAAAGCAAGTAGTTTCTGGATCTGTGCTGGAACCTGTGTGGTCATTGTACTTCTGAAGTTCTGAAGATGTCTAATGAATCAGGGATTTTTGAGACTAAAGCAACATATAAAAGTCTTCCTGCCTTATATCTGATTATGAGCAGAGCTTTGGTATTAGAAAAACATCAATATTGCAACTACTCCAGCCTGCTGTGGTTGGATTGCTTCCTGCTTCTGCAGATGTCAAAGTTTCAGGGCCTATTTATCACCAAATGAATGCAAATAATCCTTGAATTTAGAGACTTGGAAAGTTTGGCAGTACTAGAAAGCAGATTTTTTACAACTGTCCTTGCAAATACAAGTTCTTTGCAGAAAAGCAAACAAACTGCTTTTGGTTCCAATTTTTTTTGCTTTTTTTTTTTTTTTTGTAAAACAGAATCAAGGGCATAGAGTATTTCATTCTGGAATACTACAAGGTCTGGCATATCACTGGTCTGATGAGATACAAGTAAATTATTTTAAAAAAAGAGAACATACACATGGATAAATGTATTTTTAAGGTGTTTCTTTCATGACATTGACATTAACTGAAGGCTCCTGACCTGTTGTCATACCTCTTTAGACATACTTAGTAGTGGTAGAGTGCTTGTCATTCCGTTCCCTCCATTGTAAAGGAATAATGGATTGCAGCTTTTCATGTCATCTTACTGGTTTAGCAACTGATGCACTTTTTTTTCTACTCTGAATTCTTGTCCACACAGATTTAGAGCAATGTTTGTGTTTTCCCTGGATTTTCTGTGCATTACGCTCCTATTTCTGATGAAAATTCCAGTGAAATTGTTCATCTGCTGTACAATATTCGTATACAAAGACACTAAGTACAATGCTTTCATCAAAGATTACCATATGTTCAGAAATACCAAATATCAATGGGATATCTGCATCCAGCTGTCAAGCATATGCACAGTAGATCTGGTACTTCCAAAAAAATATTGAAGCATACTCAACGTGTCCATGTTAGGCATGCAGGAAGTTCTGGTTTGATAATACTTAGTTCTTGACCTGAAGGAGGGAGTCCCTGTACTCTCTAGTATGTTTGTGTAGAGGTTGAAATAAGTTTACTCCTCCATTATTGATATTAAAGACAATAAACCATATTTTTAAATACCGTAAACTCCTTTGAAACTCCCTGGAAGATCAGACGACATTGAATGTTTCTATGAACTTAGAGAAAAAAGTAACATTTTTCTTGCCAGAAGTTTTTGAGTATATTTGTGTATTCAGCTCATCTACTTGATACCACTAAGTGGGAAGAGCTGTAAAGTCAATCTTTGCTTTTATAAGGATTATAATTTACGGCTGGGTTTTGTTCAATAACAGTTTACTGGAGACATAAAGTATTAGTGATATAATTAAGATCTGATGAAGGATAATTAAGATCATAATCTATAATGTAATAATTAAGATCCTATCTACAAGGAAAGGTAAGATAGGTCAATATTAAAAAAATAATAAATGTTAGCAGGTAAAGCAGCATAAATATTTAATAAAAAAGATGTAGTAGTTGCATTGTAAAAGAAAGAGAAAATTGAGAAAGGAATTTAACATGGTAGAAAAAAATAAAGAACACAGACCAGTTTTATGACATACATAGTAGATAAACTAATCAAATACTGAAATCATGAATCCTTGATATTTAGATATTATCTCCTTATACTGAATTCTGAGCTTGTCTCTGGCATAAAGGTGCAAGAATAAGGGCACACTGAGGTTTTTATATAAAATCAAGTTACTCTTAAAGCAAATAGAAGTTCAGCTGAAAAAACATACTGCTGTGATCTGGTATTGCAGGCTAAACTCCACTAAAATTGGGAAAAGGTCTCACGATGTTGGCTGCTTCAAGGAATGCTTCTTGTTTTAGAATTGTTATGTTAAAGAATGATTCTCTTCTGAATTGTTTTGTTGTTTGCTTTGTTTCATCGTGGGATAAAATATGGGAAATATAAAGCACAAATAAATGTGCACTTTTGTGTTGATATATGCCCCATCTGGTTTACCCTTAAGGCTTAGCTGTGGCTCTTAGGGGCCTGAGAAACATTTAGGGATGGAATGGATCCAAGTGTCTGAAAAACATTTCTTGAAGTCCCTTCAACTTTGAATTGTTTGCTGGGTGCTGGGAGGAAGAACACAGAGGAGGTATTTCTTCATGAACACAAACATACAATTTCTTTCCTTACTAGAAGAAATCTTGCACAGCAAATGTGAAAATGCAAAAGGCTTTCCTTTGCAATTGTGCTCCTTTGGGCATTGAAAACACTGGCTGCTCCAGTTCTGCTTCACAACCCACTTCTGTCAAAGTTATTGCTATCTTTGTGTTTGTACAATGGAAGAAAGAAAAGACACTCTGTGCTTTTCTCTATCAGTTCAACAGTTTCAGCACAGCTGTAATTTGACTGATTTGTATGTTCATAGTTGTACAATCAGACTAGTAACTTAAGTGATATGCTTAGGTTTTATTCCTGTTGATTTCTGTTAGATACTTACATTAGAGCACTAAGGACTATCTGTGGAATTTGGGCTGCAGAGCAGAAGTAAAAAGCACAAAGGATTCCTACTTACTGCTGGTAGTTGCAAGAGAAAAACAATTAACAGTATCAGTTTAAGTAAAGTGAGTACTAGTACTACATTCATTTGCAGTAAATAATGTGTGAATAAATGTAGTAAGGATTAAATAAATAGAATATTAAAATCATTAATTCAGATATAATGACAGATACAAACCTTTTCTTTTGCAGTTCAGAGTTGGCATGGGAAACACATACATGTGGCACAAAGAGGAATCAAATTCTGGTTTGACAGGTTCAGGCTTCTCCCGTTTTATGTTTTTGGGGTCCTGCCTGTCCTCTTCACTACATAGCTGATCAGCTTTTATCTGCTTTAGCTTTTGATTTTTCAGTTCTATTGGGTGCACACATTTGGCATAATTTCCCAAATTCCTGTTTGTTGGAACCTGTAGCATTGTAACAAGGGTTTCTAGTTCACAGCTGCAATGCCAGGGATTATCATAAAGACGTAGATAGTTTAGACTGGGAGTATAAATAAAAATCTCCTCAGATAAAATCTTAATTTGGTTATGCTGAAGTAAGAGGGTGGTAAGTTTATCCAAACCATAAAAAGCCTCGCTCTCAATTTTTGATATGTCATTCTGTTGTAAATCAAGCGTTTTCAGTACTTTATACTTGGAGAACATATTATTCTTCAATTTACGAATCCTGTTTCTTGCTAGCAGCATATGTTTTGTATCCTCTGGCCAATCAGGTGCCACAAAAACCAATTTTCTTTCCTGACAATCTAGGTATTTCTCATGAAGGTAAGTGTAAATATCACATGTTAGGCCGCGGGTATTGCGCTTAACAGTGCTAGATGCTCTCCTTAAGATGTTTTCCCTTTCATCGTTTCTCAAGCTCCTATTCCTTGTCTTCCTACAGTCAGATGCATTACAAAGAAGAAGTAGTAATATAATAGTAACTACTTGCATCCTGACATTCAGATGGCCCCAGTTATTTTCTGTGACAGCTGGAACAGTTGAAATTTTTCGATAGTCAAAATCAGTGTTGTACAGAGCTGAGGAGGCACAGCTGGGGTATGTGGGATCCCTGTGTTGGAAGAAAAGTAAAAGATTAGAACAGATGAAATGGGAATTTTCATGGAGGCTTGTATATAATATGCAGTCAAGTACTCAATCATCACAGTACTTGGAACTTCACAAATACTTTGAAGATTTAAGGTCCTATCTCTTTTTGTATGTTTGTTTGTTTTTACTGACTCTGGTCTTCTGCTTTTTATTTTGATTAAACATGGGAAACTATATGGACCAATTTCTCACTAATCTCTATTAGGAGATTCTCATGTGTTCAGGAAAACAGCATCAGGCTGGAACTTTTAGTATTTAAGTTAATCTTGGAAGTTGAGCTCAAACGAGGAGTTTGAAGCTGGTCTTTTCCTACTTCTTGAGTGCTGAACAACAGGAACACATACCGAGTCAGACCAGGGAAAGCCATCCAGTGCCCATCAAACTCCCAATTTTAGTTTGAGCTCAAGGGTGGTCTTGTTTTCAAGTCATTTTCTCAGGACTGTTCACCCCAATTTTGGGGGTTTTGTGCTTTCATCTCAGTAATCTGCTGTGACCATGGGTTCAGGATATTGTCCCAGATGGACTGAACCTGTATGAGGAATCCTTACATTTATGCCATACACTGAGAATTTGAACTGTTCACCTTTAATATGATAGTTTTTTAAATTTGGTTGGGTTTGTTTTGTTTTGTTCTGTTTTGTTTTGGGTTTGGAGTTTGTTGTTTAGTTTTGGGTTTTTTTAGGAGAATTTAAAAATTTGCAAGACTTAAATATCTGTGAATGCCAGGGATTAAATATAAGAACTACAAACTTTTTGTATGAATTCTAATTATACCAGGAAGAAAGATTTTTTCAAATGCTGTGGTTATTTGGGTCACAAATCTTCCTGATAAAAAAGTAGAGACTTGTGTTCTTAAGTACTTTGAGAATGGAGTTTAGAAGGATTCAATGAAGGAACAATGAAGTTGTCATTGGTTTTCTACAGTACCAGGGCAAAATTATATCTTCAATCTCAATTAAATTTGATAAACAGGCTTCAAAGCTTCACCAGTCTGGGAGGAGGGTTTTGTTGTTATTGTAAGCTTGGAGTTGTCAACAACAATACATTTTAATCCTGTCTTGTTTACAACTTCCTTTATTCCTTCCACTTGGGCTCTAAAAGTGTCTCACTAAATTTCTTGGTATTTTTAAGAGCTTTAATTTGAAAGGTGTCTAAGAATGCAATCACCCTGATGTATTTATCAACTTTTTCTCAGTTTAACATTTTTAGTTTTATCTCGATTCCATTAATTTTCTTTAATGTTTTTTCATTTCTCTTCCTTCATGGAAAAACAGTGTTTGACTTTGCTTTAATTAATAATTTCTTAGAAAAGGCAACATTATATGCAAATTTTTCCTATAATTAATCAAAGAATAACATTAATATTTTGTTCAGAAATTATGTTTCGTAATAGATTGATCCATTTATCGGCCATTTCTGATGTTAAGTATATAAAAAAATAATTTGGTATAATTTGTAGTCACTTTGTAGTGAGGTGTTCATCTGATGTTCTAGCCCGGAAACACACCAATATTTACACACAAGCTTTTAAAAATTACCATAGGTAAAATACAGCTTAAGAACTTCAAAAATGGTTTGGGATAGTCAAATTAGTGGTGCAAGGGCTGTTTTTCTCCCCTTATCAATAGATCTAGTAATTTTATCATAGAAAACTATCAAATTAGTGAAGAATGCTTTGCCCTTGATAGACTCATGCTGGCTGCTTGCTGTCACTTTTTTATGCTTTGTGTGCTTGGACAGGGCTTCACAGAGGATTTGCTACATAACCTTCCCAGGGACTCAGATGGAGCTGACTGGCCTGTAGTTTCTCGGATCTTCTTCCATTTCCTGAAAATGGATGTGATATTTCCTATCTTCCAGTCATTAGGAATCTCCTCTGACTGTCATGACCTTTCAAAAATGAGTGAAGCCTCTCAATGACAAGAGACAGCTTTCTTCCTCTCGGATGCATCCTGTCTCATCCCATTTCCTCAGGTGCTCCCTGACATTAACTTCTATGATGGGTATTGCTTCACGCTCACAGGCTCCAGCCAGGCACCTGGGAAGCCTTTAGACAAGCCTCAGCTGTAAAAACTGAGGAAAAAACTAATTGAGTAGCTTGTCCTTGAAGATTAACCACTTTTCCTGGGCCCCTTTTCCCTCCAGGGCTGCCTACCATGAGATCCTGTTAAACAGATCTCTTAACTAGTCAAAATCTGCTAACAAGTTCAGGTTTTCTTCTACAGTTTGTCCAATTTTCTTCTGTCTGGATTTTGAACTTCTCATTTGCATGGCTGCAGTAACCAAAACCACTCAAGTTCATTCAAGTTCACATTCACTCAAGTTCACATTCCTTGACATGTTGAAGAACACATTCCCTAGACCACTTGTCAGTCAGCTGGATCAAGAAATTGTCTTCAATATACTCTAGAAGTCTCCTGGATTGTTCATGCCCAGCCATATTTTCTGGCAGCAGATATGAGTGGCTAAAGTCTCTCATGAGTAACCAGCATAGGCAAGAGTAAGGCTTCCTTCAGCTGCCCAAAGGTTTCGCCCACCATCTCTTCTTGATCAAGCAGATAAAGCAGCCTACAGCAGATACCTACCACAACGTAATGCTCATAGGTCTAGCTTATAATTGTTACAAATAAGCTCTTGATTGACTTGTCACCCATTTCACTGCAAAGCTCCATTCATTCAGGCAATGCTTTGCATACAGTGCAGCCCATCCTCACCTTTTTATGCTGTCGTTCCTAAATATTCTGGAACCTTTCATTGTACCCCTTCAGCTGTGTGTGCTATCCCTTTGCATCTCTGGAGTCCCAGTGAAATCACAGCTCTGTACCTGTGCATGGACTTTGGTGCCTGATGGTTGATTCCCAAGCTACAAGTATTTGTGTTCAGACGCTTGAGATTGAACCCTTTATACTGCTTTTGCATGGAAGGTTTCAGAGATTTTCCTCATTGCTATCCCCCCAGCTTTCTCACCACTCCCTGTGCCTTCACTCCTTTCCAGGTTATGGTTATCTTCCATCTACATACCTATTTTTACTGATATCTCCTCTCTCAAATCCTTTGTTGCAGGAATATATTTCAAAAGCACAAACTTTCCTCTTTAGGGTTGGTTGGTATTGGATTTCCAGTTATCTGGATGGTCCTTTTGCCTGATAACTGAAATAGGGAAAAGGTGACCACCACACGGAAAAAGACACAAACTCAACTATTACATTTTTATGTACAAGCACAGACTTTTTGCCTTTGTATTATATTGACATTTATTGTGAAACATTCGTCATACTAGAAGATTTGTTTCCATTGTATAAGAATGGAACAATATCAGTAATACATGTTCTGCAGGTCAATAAAACACGGAAGCCTTATAATTACTCAAGTTTAATGTTCCACCTAGAAGGTAGAACTAAACAGGAAGCATTGTGTAAATCATATTGCATTAAATTATATTACTGGTTAGAGAAATGTACCAGAGTTCATGGAGAAAATTCACTAGTGGTTTAGATACAAGGATTGGCTAACTGTAAACTTGGTTTAGCAAAATGTGTAAACACATACTAACCTTCAATCATGTGAAAAGTCCCTTGTTCTCTGTAGGACTGTATAGTGTATGTATACTTTAAAATGATAAAATGACCATACTTCAAGTGAGTAACAGTAGCATGATGTCTCTTAGTATTCTACTTTGAGGGTTCCAAACAAAATGCCTGAGATGCACAGAAATTATCGGGATGATTTAAAGATACTTACTCATGTGTTTTCCCTTGTTACATACAAATACAGTTTTAATATACTTCTGGATTTTTTTTATCATTCAGCCTATTTAAATCTATTTAAATCTGTTGTATAGAGATAGTACTAATGGAACTCTAAGACTATTGACAAGGTAAAATTAAACAGAAATATGAAAGTGTGTTTTTTAATCCTGAAGGAAATTTAGAGGCATGTGTAATAGAAATACTCTTTTTGGACTGATTTGCAGGATCCTGTCTGCTATACAAAATGAAATAAATGCCCCATATATTTCACTTAGATAGCAGTTCTTTTATCTTTTTAATAGATTTAAAAATATATGCTAGATTTCCTTATGTGTTGCACAGTTTTACATAAACTTTTAAAAGAAAATGCTCTCCAAAAACTTCTTCTGCATGTCCAGTCCCTCATGATGATGCAAGAAGTTTGCAAGTTAGATATGTTCTTAAATATTTATTTTTGAAAGAGAGGATTGTGGATAGGTGCATTGAGTGAGCCAAGGCCTTGTGTGACAACTGCAAAAGAAAAAGATATTCCAAACTGTTATTTGGAAGATCAGTGAGCTGAAGGCAGAGAATTTGCAAACTTAAAAAAGTCTGCCGTTCCTGTTTCAGAGGTATCCCTAGAGACTCAAAGTCTGCCTGGCAGGTAGAATTGCTGGATTAAAAGCTGCCATGGAGGAAAAGAGGTGTGCTGTTCACAATAGCAGCCATCACAAAGATGTGTAAGGGTTTGAAGAATAGTGGTACATTGTTTCTCTTTGCTGTGAGGAAAACAGATGTATGTCTTTCAGCAACATCCCCACAAAGCTCAGAAACATGTTTACACAACACATTTTGACTTTTGCTTTTCTTAGTCTGAAATGTCATATCCTCATATAACTAACATTTGTTTTGGCAAAGTTTTGCATTAGTGTCTCCAATCCTACCACTCATCTCCTCATCAGTATTACTTTTATTATAATCTGTGTTTTCTCCATGTTGGCTGTTTTCTCCATTTTGTCTTTTTAGATTTCCATATATTTATGCTGAAACATCATTTTTTGATGTGTAAATAGCAAATAGCAAAGAAAAATTTTCCACTGACAAAATACCTTTTGCAGTTACCTTGTACCTTGTTAATATGAAAATTTTCCCAGTCACACATGATGCTTCTTATTTAAAACCATAAAATTACACTCTCTGTATTGGCAATTTTTAGACAAAAAGCAAAGCTCATTGTTTCTGAGATTATGGGGATGTACAAAAAGTTGTTGTCCTGTGAAGAATTTGATAGCAGACAGATTTCATGAACATTTCACATGGCAATCCCAAAAGCATTAGCTCAGCCCAGGTCCTGTGTACTATGGTAACTAACACAAAGTGCTTAAAGGTGGCAGTATTGCATTTCACAACACTGCTCACGAAGTTTGTTGTGGTGTATCAGTCAACCTTTATTGGAACAAGGAGCTAGTGAAGTGGAGGGGTCATTTTTTATTCTCTCATTCTAGTCCATACAAATATTTTAGCCTCCATATTGCACGACAGAGATAATCAGCTAAAATTTCTCTCTGAAAACTTCTGTTGCATATGGTAGACATGAATACTGTCCATCAGGAATAAATGTCAGAAGGTGAGTTTGTCAGATTTCTTTAAAACTCTCCTGAGATTTCAAATATCAAAATTAATTGAAAAACCAGTATGACACAATTCCTGCAGAATTTAGCTGTAACACAAAACAAGGATTTTTGGTAGTCTGTGTGCTCATTGAGTTTTAAAGAAGACATCACTTTAAAAATGGAAAAAGAAGGCATGTGTTAAAATTCCCAGATCATGAAAAATTGGTCATATGGCCAATAAAGGAAATCAGCTTCTCTTCAAAACTATTATAAGGTTTTGATCACAGTCTACAAAATGCAATAAGAAATGCTTACCTGTGTCTTAAATTATGCAGCCTTGCAGCAATATATACATTAAAAAGACTCAGACCTACCAGAGTATTTACCCCAGTCTCTTAATTTATTATCTATTTTATCAGATATGTTTGGAAGTATAGTTCTCCAACTTTTATTTTTCCCCACTCATTTCTGTGGGATATCACACTAAAATGCAAAACGGTTCAGGCTTCTACAAAGAAGGATACTTTTACTTTTGTACTTAATATGAATTAAATATTTCCGTTTCAAAAAAACAACACCACAAATAACACATGCCTTTATATTCTAATATCTGGTTCTAATGCACATTGTTGGTTTTTTTGGGTTTTTTTTTTGTGAAATGTAATCTTATATTTAATTTCTTAATATTTTTGTATTATTTTTTTAAAACAGCATTCTTTTACACTTCCTATCTCTTTGCATTTGTGTTCAGTTCAAGTTAGCATGTTTCCCCACTCTATATTGAAAGCATAAAGTCAGTTCCAAAAGTCAGTATGCCACTCCTTAAGCAGTCAGCTCCTCAGTGGGAGTTCCCATCTTCTTCAAAATGCCTAATTTTGCTGACTTGCAGAACTGCATGACTACAACTAAATGTCTACCAGAGCAAAAGGTCCTAATTCTAGGTTTTGATTTTTTCTATGCTTTCATTTGTGGTGCTTGTGGTAATTGTTATTTATGCCAGTCAGAAATGTAGTTCAGTCAGATGAATAGTTTTCAGTATGGCATAAATGTGCAGATGGAAATTTAAATAATTTCAGAATATAGATTCTTGATTTTACAGAGTGCTGCTAATTAACATTTTCCACTTACACAATTTGCTTTCTCTTAACTAATGTTTAGTATAAAGAAATATTTTTCAAAAGAACTGATCAAAACCTAAAATTGCACAACTCACTTTTGGATAATTCCCTTTTGTAATTCTTTCTATTTTTCAGATATTTTTAATAGTACTTTTCTAAAATAATTATATTACTTGAGAAGTTTTAACTACACTTTTCTGCTTTTAATGTCTTTGGATAGAGATCTGGTTTTCCTTTCCAGCAGGCAGTGCTTGTAGAATCAATGACAAAAGCAGTCCAACAAACTTACACTGAAAAGTCATACTTGCAAAGCACGCACAAAGAAGTTCCAATTAGTTTAAAAAGTATGCTTTTGCACTTACTTGAGATAACTTTACAATGTTACTGGTTTCATATGGTGAAATATCTTGCAAAATAGTGCTATTCCCCAGTAATTTGCAACACAAGGAGAAGAGGAAAAAGTGCAGCAGAAGAAATGGACTTTCAAGCTCCAGCAAATAGATAATTCTATTTCATATCGAACATCTTTTCTTTACAGTAATTTTCAGTAATTTTCATGGCATTTTTTGTTCTTTTGATTCTGTATCCTGCCCTTGCAAAAAATTGCTCTTTGTTGGTTTTTGTGGGTTTTTTTGCAAAGCTTCCCCAGTTAACAACAGTAAGTGAGTTTAGCTCACTGCAGAAAATTCACAGACAAAATTTTACCATACCTGGACTCTGGAAAAGGCTGTCACAAGATCATCTGTTTGGAAATTCCAGGTTGCATTCAGGTTTGTAGTTCACGTCTTTCTTTCATAATGTGAAGCAGAGGATCCTTTATATGACTGGCAGCATCCTGCATTCATGGTATACTGAAGTTGAGCAAGCACTGCAGCAGCCTTCCAGGGTTTTGAATTACATGACTACAGCTGTTTAAGTTTTACTAAGGAATAATAGCACTATAGGTTTGGATCACTTCCAGCAAACTGTCAGATCTATAAACAGCTAGTACTTACTGCATAATGAGAACAAGCCTTGCTTTTTGTAGCCATAAATAGACTAATTGTATGTCATGATTAGTTGGGGGTTTATATCTGGAGCTTTAAAAATGCAGTTTTCACTAAGATATCAAAAAAATAAAAGCCACTCTGTGCTGGAAAAAAAATACAAATTTACAGTTGATTTCCTAAGAAGGAAGTTAATTAAAAAGTGAACTTTTGTTACAGTTTTACATTGGTTTAATATAGAAATTGAAGTGGTATTTGTAACTGCAATCTAAAAATAGTTATATTTTGGATTATTTTAGTATTCTACTAAACTTGTAAAGAAAACCAAGGATTTAGAATGCAGTACTATTTTAGAAACTTTCAAGTATATACTGTATCTTGAAACATACTCCAAAAGCAGTATGAAATGCCAAATTGTAAGACAATGGAAGTCTCCTAATGTTTAAGTAAAGACTCAGACATAAATTTCTTTATACACTGAGAATATTCTCCATATAACAAAATACATGTGAAATGATAGAGATGGAGTCTGAGGAATATAACAGTTTAACTTTCCATCTAGCAAAACCTTTTCAGAACAAAGGATGAGGCAGATGGGGCAACAGTCTTGTTCTGATTGCTCTTTACTGAGCGTCTGTTTCTTGTTTATGAGAATCATGCTGAGATTGTTGTGCAGTAACAGTGTGAAATTTGAAATGAGGGCTGAGGTTAGAGGAAAGTTAAGAACTACCTACCTCTGAGTAACTTTTTCAAAATGCCAGTAATTGGTTCTGTTTTCCAAAAGCATCGTTCCTGCTTGTTTGGAAGTGTCATCATGAGCTGTAGGGATCTGCCTCTAGAAAGCATGATCTAATAGTAGTCAGGGAGAAGTGATCATCATCAAACTGGGAAAACCACAATCCTCCCCTTCCAGAGAATAGTGGGTTTGCTTGCCAGTGTATTTGAGAGCTCAGAAAGGAATTCCACAACTTTCTCCATTTTGGGATTCTGGAACAGTGCTTAATGATTATGACCAAGTACTTAAGTGAACATTTAAAACCAAAAAAAACATCAAATTGCATCACAGTTGGATGAAGGATTTTAAAAAGGTTTTATCCCCTCAAAGGATGAACTAAACCAAAGGGAACTTTTGTAAGGCTAACATTACAGAATTAGTTGGAAAACTGTAGAGAAGTTATACTATAAACATTGAAATTATGCTTAAAATATTCTATAGGCTGTGTATTTTTCATGGTTTTTTTCATGTTTCTTGTTTTTTTCTTTTGTTTTGACATTACAGTTCTTTTTATATGAGTTCTTCTATTGCCACTACTTCTGCAGGATTTGAATGTTTCTTTAGAAAGCCCTTCTGTAGAATGGATGATTATGTTAAGGGTTGTGTGAGTGGCAACTTAAGGACCAAGGCATTTAATTAGCTCATTAAAACACAGGCAGAAAACTGAGAATTAAACGGACGTTTTCTAGTCCATTGTTATAAAACAAGGCAATCTTTAATTTGAATATCCTGTTCATACATGGTAATAATACTGGATAAATTGTAGGCATGGGGGGTTTTGCACAAAGTCATGGTAATTAAGATTTTATCCATACGGCACAGGTGGTAAGTATTTTTATTAATGAGTTTCAACATATTTTCATAAAAATATAGAGATCCTCTTGAGACTTGCTCAAAAGGTGCCCTATTACACCACTGACATTCTCAGAGCCCCACGTAGAAAGCATAAGATATCTTTGTTCTGCTTCTGACACTGAACAGTATAGGTGGAAAATTTCCTGCTATTAGACACAAAACTGGGAAGACCTAAGGGTATAAAGCAATTGCATATCATGCCCAAAATGTCTTACAGCAGTCTGTTACTTGCTGTGGGTAACAACAGTTGGATAAGAGAACACAAGCCACTGGGAAAAATAAATTTGTCCCTTTAATTTCTTGACATCTGTTTCGTAGCGGTGTCAGAGAAGCCTATATGTAGGCTTCACCAGTTTTCACCATCTGTGTTCCCCCTGCTCCAGCTTCATTGGGAGAATTCTCATTTTGGCAAATTCTGGCTTCTTTGGACGTATCAAGCAACAAAAAAGGGGCCGTCACTTGGGGATCAAATCTGAGCTATGTTCTTTATTTATTGAAGGAGAGGATGATTGTTTACATTTCCTGAGTACAAACTTGTGTAACTGAAGAATAGTTTAAGTTACACATGCTCTGTTATTTATTTTTAGAAAAATGCTAGTTCAAGAATATGTTAATATAAGCTTTTTTTTTTTTTGGACAGTGGAAAATTAAAAGAAAAATAACATATGGAGTCAAGCCATCAATGTAATGTGCCAAACATCTGAAAGGATGTCACAATTCATTTTATGATTCTTGACAAAGACAGGATACAGAAAAATAGTCCCATCGTAAACTGAGCCTCTGGACAGAGGGAGCAAACTTGGGGTAATTACATCATTACTTGAAATTATAATTGGAGAATTAACCCTGATATGCAAATGGACCAAACTTATAAAAGTGTGAAAAACCCATGACACAGGGTCCATATTGGGTGGAGCCCCTCAGAGACCTTTGACTCCCAAGGTGTACCTTTGAAGGCCCTTCAAATAAATACCTGCTTTATTCTCTTAAACTTGTGTAGCCTCTGTTTTCAGGTAGCTACTTCAAGGCACCACCATGTGCCCCAAAGAGTACTTCCCCAATTATGAATGTTGATTTTCCAATTTCTATCCTCACAGTGTACTGCCAGTACTGGAATCACAAGAGTGTTTGTTCAAAATCCCTTCTGTGCTGCGGAAGGCATTCTGCCTTGCAGGGTGGATTCCACAAATCCAGTCAGTTCCAGGAGAAAGACAGAATTGTAAAGTAGTGTATGTGTAGCAAAAAACCCAAAACCTGAATAAAAATTCTGTGTATTCCTATTCTTTGGAGTTAAGAAACGATAGAAAGATTAAACTAAATGAACTTTGATATTCTTATAAGCATTTCATCATTTCACTGCAATTATTTTCTAAATCTATGGGGACAGATCTTTATCTGTGGTTTGCTCCATGTTTGTTTTGTTGTACTTTCATTTCAGATCATAGTATACTATTATGCAATCAAGAAAAAAAACCCGTGTCAGTCATTTATATATCAGACTGAAAACTCCTGCAGACAAGGAATTATATTTTACATGTTTACCTTATTTTGTTTACATTTATAATTTATTTTTGCATTTATTTCTGATCTGTATATGCAAGAAAAATAAGACATTTATAGAATGATTTTACTGCATCATGCAGAAAAAGTCTGTTTTGCAGAATTTTGTAGGACCTAAGATTCAATAACCTTCAAAATAGTCTCCTTCGCAAGTGGTTTGAAAGATGAGGTTTAAGTGGCATTTTACTCATCTGGGGCAAAGAATACAGTATTAAACTCCATATGTATCCTAACATTGATTCTCAGGCCAAGCTGTTCACTCTTGAGGCAATCTATTAAACACTGAAATTCCAAGTGAGTTGAGAAAGCAATTGTTTTACTAAAATGTGCACAAAATTTAATATTTCTATACCTTATCTTTAAGAGTGCCTGAAGTTTCATAGAGAATCCATAGGGGCCTTAGAAATGAAATTTAAGATTTTATTGTTCTAGAGGAAGGAAAATAAGAGAAATACATACAATTGCAGTAAGATCTAAATATTGATTAATTTTATTTAATTGTGTCTGAATGCATATTTCACATTGGAACATTCTCAGCCTCATGCCTGAGATCTATTATCCAGTTTTAAGTCAAAAACCAGTTCAAGTGAAAAAGAAATTAGAAACAATCTGTTCAGGGGTATTATTATTAACTGCTTCAGTATAATTTGGTTTGGCTTGCATGGAGGAAAACTCTAGATTTCTGCTATTTGTGGTATCAAATGTCTATGTTAAGCAAACAGTGTTTTTCCAGATAGAGATTAAAAGTCCTTTAGACTGAATTTAATATTATACAATCCTTGCTGAATTCCAGCAAAGGGGGTGCTATTTCTGTCAGGATTGCTGAGTTTGATCTGATTACCTGCTACCTATAATTTCTCCTTTTGAAAATGGGAATTTCACTTTATTTTAGGCATCTAAGATAAAGTAGCGCCTAGAAAATTAACTTAATATATCTATATAGCAATTAGAGAGTGGGAGAGGTCTCCAGAGGTGATCCAGACCCATCTTGGGATCTTTGTTGCTCTTTTCTATACAGAGATCCGAGGATTCATATTTTTTCTGTTGTTGTGCTGCTTGAGAGCCAACAAGCAAGAGGCCTGTTGCAGGGTTAGGTAAACCCTTGCTTGAATGACTTGGTCATACCATGTTAAAACAATTGGTGTTCTTGACCAGCAGAAAGTATAGAATTCCCAATACCTCCCTCAGGCAGCTGCTTACGTGATATTCACCATTAAGCTGCTCCCTTTCATATGTACTGAAGATTTTGGGCTGAGGAAACACGACAGGAATATTTTGTCCCACATTGCATATACCAATAGTGAGTACAAAACTACAATCTGGACAGCTGAATCTCATGTTCTGTCCTGAGAACTAGCACACATCTTTCCCCACTGACATTTTATCATCTGGTGATCCCTACCAGTAGAAAAGATGACTGATTGCCTTTGCCATAGTAGCCCTACACTGCACCTGGTTGTTTTGCAATCATTTGGGGTGGGCAAATCCAACCTATCCATGCTGATGGTGAGGTCTGCAGTACTATGTGCAGACCCTCACCGATGTGTTACCCACATCAATCACATTCCCAAAGTCACAGTGTCCTTTTGTCCAACAGACACATCTCAGTTGGAGGTGGTGTGAGAGCCTTGAATGCAGGAAGGCTCTACATGCTCTGACCAGCTTGTGGTTACGAGATAATTCTTTCTGTATAATCCCTCTCTGCAGCCTCCCCTGCAGCCTCACAAGATTCTGCACTTTTTCCTTCATCTGTTTCTTAGAGTATAGTTGTTCCTGGGGGAGCCTGATCCAGGGTAGCACAACTGCACCATATCGGACCCCACCCTGAACACAGCTAGCTGTCAGAGGAATAGAGTTTGATGGGATTTATATCACCATGCATTACCATTAAAATATTTCCTCCATTTATTTTGATGGTATGGTTTTCATTCATTTTGCAGGCTGTTACACACCCACTGTAGAAAAAAAAATATGCCACACTTGTCCTGAACTCAAGACACACCAGATTATTTGCATCCACAGTGCTAAAAGTGCCGGTGTGTGTCATCAACCACACCATATTCTGTCTGTCTGTCTGTCTGTCTGTCTGTGAGATCTGCACAAACACTTTAAGTCTAAGAACACATTTGACAGACATGAAGCCAGTTCCCTTCTAGTGCTGGCATCCCTCTGCACAAGGGAAAATGTGCAAAGAGGGCCACAGTCTCCTAAGAAGGAGAGAAAAGACATTTAACATAAAAATATTTAAAACAATTGACAAAGAATCTGTTTAAAAGGCCACTTCAGCCTGAAAATAAAGAGCAAGCCAACCTGGGCATTAGTTAAAAGATGGGGCATTATGCCAGAAAAGAATAGACAGTCTGCCTTGATTATAACTTAAAGTCAGTTACTCCATTAAAGAAAACTTCATCTGCGAAAGGAATCCAAATGTTAAATTTGCAGAAAGAAGAGCCAGAAACCCAAGGTGTGAATCTCCTCACTCAATGTAAGGTGGAAGTAAAGCAGGCTTGATTCTGGTTTCCACTGATAAGTAGTAGTGGGGACCACTCAGGTATGCTACAAAAGCTGGAGCCTGGAAGTGCAAGAACCGGGAGCATCTCCTGGTTCATTGTTACCATACTGGGGTGTGATGGGTGATCAGCTGCTGCTCAGTTTCTGGCTTGTTTTTCTGGGATGATCCTGTCCACTGTCAGACAACATTTACACTCCAAGCAAAGCCTGTGCCTTACACAGCTGCTCCCCTTAGGCAAGGTAGCTAAGCACATCAGGCTTCTGCAGCAGCCGGAGAGGTGGGGTACAGCAAGAATCCCTCCCAGTATATTTCCAATACAAGTTTCCTTATTTGGATTCTTCTCTCCACAGGCCTTATTTGGTACCCAGGAGGACGTGCCAGACTACTTCTTTCTGTGGATGTTTTGCAAATGAATTCCTGGGGCTGTAGTCTGAGGTGCACGGGGCTGGTGTAGAATCATATAATCATTAAGGTTGGAAAAGACCTCTAAGATCACCAAATTCAACCATCAACCATATTACACAACTTCAAAACCCTGGAAAACAGTGAGGTCTCTACGTGCAAATATTGGGGGAACTACTTCATGGGGATGAATTGTTCACATCTATGTTGTCTGTAGAAGCTAAAAAGAAACTGTCATTTGCAAAGCATTTTTATGTCAAAAGAAACACTTTGTATGCCTAAGAGTGAACTGACATCTTTTGAATTTAAGCAGTTAAAGAATTGTCTCGCTGGAATGATAAAAGGAATAAACCTAATTGACAGATCCATATGGCCATTTGTAATTTCACTGAATATTGCACTGTTAAAGTATGCAGAGTTGTTGTTTTGGTCCTGCATGAAGGATTCTGTAGAAGAGCTCCATATTATTGTGGTTGCAGAGGACCTTTCCTTGTACCACCTCTGAATCTGGAAAGAAACAATTAAGATATTTTGTTACATTCAGAGCTTGCTTCAAACTAAATTTCAACATCTACCACAGGTGAATAAATCAAAAGGTTGGGAAAAAAAGGTAGAATAATAAGACAGTATCATTCACTGCTACTTCCATAAATGGTGTCAGCTGTAGAAAATGTTGAACCTGACTCTTGCTTGGTTAGAGGACACACTTTTTTAACAGATCCTTTGGATTATGTTATTCAAATTTCAGAATAATATGTATACCTCATGGATATGTTCTTCTTTTAGCTAGATTAATGCATTTCTTGTTTTAATGAGCATCTAGGTACCTGTGACAAGATGTAAAAGTATTGAAAAGATGTCAAGCTTTCCCTGTACTGTTTTTTTTAGGCTTACTAAGACATAAACATTTAATTTCTTGTGTAAATTTGAGCTGATGTCTTTAGAAATACTGTCAATGGCTGCAATTTGATTCAAGATTTGCTAATCAGCAAAATGTTAACTCTAACAGACAGACGTATTTAAGTTAGAAACTGAAAATTAACCTGTATATTTTGAGAAACTTTCTGGTGTTCGAACTGAGTTATCCTCTCAAATGACTTTAAAGAAGTAAGAAACAATTTAAGAGGAAAAGTTCTCCCCAAAGCAATTTTTTTACAACTATTGTCTGATTATGCTTGTAAATCTTGCTCACTTGCAGTCACTTTCAGAAAATTTTTGTTGTCTTGTCTTCCTTTTTCATTGGTATATCTGAATTATGGTCCTCCAGTTTATGAATGAGAGCATTTCATTTTTTTCAGTTTCAGAACAAATATAATATATGGGAACAGCATTCTGCTACTGATTTTGCCCATCAAAAAAAAGCCCCTTCCAGGCTTCTGCAAAAGTGATTGTTAACTAGATCACTGTCTTGGGTGTCTGCCATAATTCATGTCTCCAAGTACTTCTTTCATTTCCTTTTGTTCCCAAACATGATAATTATATGGAGAATTTCAGTGCTTTATGTGCCTCTTGCTCGCTGGAAATTACTGTTAAATGGATTATAACTATTTGTTTGAAGTTGTAACATTTTGGTCTTATATGGAGAACATTTGGTGATTTTTTTTTTTGCATGACAGCATAAGGATATGAATGTTTTATTTCACCTTTTCTCTTCAAAGGCTCAGATTGATAAATACCAACAGATAATGTCTGTTGTCTTGCTTGAGTCACCAAAATTTTCAGACACACCTTTCAAAGCCCTTGCTGAATGTAAACTTTTGAAGGTCAGCATTGGAGGTTACTATAATGATCAAATAATTGTTAGTATAATGTATTTTTAAAATTCATTCAGACAATTTGAAATAAATCTTTCAGTTTATTTCAGTGGGTATTTGGATTGTGCCCTTAATATATGTCAGATTTGTAACTTGAATCTTAAATATTTCAACAAGGAATAACCAAATTACTGACTTAATTTTCAAGTTGATGAGTAAATGCTGCCCGTAGCTCAGGCACATTCATGTGGCTGATTGCCAGAAGCTTACAGAAGCTGGTCTTAAGATCATTTCATCATTGAAGCATATTCTTGTACTGTATATGGCAGACTGCACAAGGTACTAGATCACATCAGATTTCTGTAACCATTGTAAAGGGATTGTAGTAAAGTTAATTATACTTTTAATAAGTCCTGTTAACACATCTTTCAGTTTTAAAAATAATTTCTTATAATGTAAATATAGATATCTTAACATTTTGAAAGATACTTTATACATATAGTTTTTTGTTCCTGTATCATGTCTTCAAAAATCCATTCACTATTACTCCAGTTCAAGCAAAAAAAAATTAACTGTAGATGTAGTATCACTTAACAGCCATGGCATATTATAGTCCTGGAATGTGGCTATGAAGAAGAAGAATATGATAACTGAAGACAATTCCATTGTCACAATTCTCTTGAAACTTGGATATTATTTAATTTTGTGAATATTGAAGTAATACTTTATAACTGTCTAATACTAAGGTATAAATAAAACTGCCAATTTTTTTACAATTACCAAGAAAACATTGTAATGTATGGTTTAGAGGAAGAATATATTTTATGTAAAAACTTGTTTTCCACTTAAGGTGCGTCATGTATAAGTAGAAACAAAGACAAATGAAAGGCTTTTCAAAGCTGCACATTTGATCCCGGTTTCGTGGCGCAGTGATGGAGTCAAGTATGAGAGAGAACAGAGAAGGCAAAGCCTAAAAACATTTCAAAATTGACAGACCTATAAAATAATACAAAGAAGTTGGAATTGCTGTTGATCCTAAAGTTTCTGACACCATGAGAAGTTTTAGGGGTTCTGCTTTAAAGTGTAACAAAAGCAGTTTTGTGCCTGTTGATGTATAAAAATCTGATAACATTGCCTGTAGGAGCACTGAAAATTGCTGGAGCAATACCGTGTTGGTAGTTTAGCTGGGCAGGTGGGACAGCTGCCTGCATTTTCTGGTTTAACATTTATCAGGCTGGGTTTTCCAGTCTGACAGCCAAATCATGGGCTGTGAATGTGTTTGCACGTGTCTACTGCTTCTACTGCTAAAGAACGGCTGAATTATCCTAACGAAACTTTTTAAGCACTAGTAAAGGTATTGTAGAACTCTGCACCTATTTTATTGCTTTTCCAGACACTTTCAAATGTTTCAGCCTTAGCAAAGTTACAGATTTTAACACATCTAAACTCATCTGGTGGGTTGACCCTGGGCTCCAGGTACCCACCAAAGCTGCTCTACCACCTCAGCTGGACAGGACAGAGAAAACACAGCCAAGGGTTTGTGAGTCAAAATAAGGACAGGGAGAGATCAGTCACCAGTTACCACCACAGGCAAACCAGACCTGACTTGGAGGAAGAAGTTAATCTATTTCCAATCAGATCAGAGTATGGTAATAAGAAATAAAACCAATCTTAAAACACCTTCACCCCACCCCTCCCTTCCTCCTGGGCTCAGTTTCACCCCTGAACCCTCTGCCTCCTCCCCTTAGTGGTACAGGAAGATGGGGGAATGGGGATTGCAAATCTACCAATTCAGAATTCTTAATTATAGGAAGTGAGTACATGTGAAAACTGAAGAAAGAAAATTAATGGATCATGATTATTAGAATTAGGAGATGTGAGTAAAAACATGTCTAAAAATGGACACAGGCAATGTAGTGGTTCATCCCCCTGGCACATTACTCCAGTTTAAGAATGTTACCCTCACGTTTGATAAAGCAGCATATGGCCTGTGCTCGCACACAGTTGATCAGCTGTGTATTCATGGCTTGATTATTTAAAAAGTTGTAATGTGGCCATCTCTGCCCTCAAACTCAGTGTGGTTACAGAATATATACTTTTTAAATTCAGTTGACTTTATTGCCAGGCTCAGCATTCCTTATGGACTTTATGAAAGTTAGTTATTCTGAAGTTGCATTTCTTAAATGTATCTGTCCTCTTGAATGAAAAACAACTGTGAAATAACACCAAAACTGCCACAGTGGTTGAAAAATTGCAGGGTGATTTTATGAATTCTAGCTTCTTCTGTAGCTTGTGGTCACACAATGAGGCCCTGTTCAGGTTATCAGTTTATTAGTAGTGCTGGGACTTTGGGATTTGCAGTGATTCTTTGTGCTGAAACAAACTGTGCAAGCCAAAATATGATTCTGTCCTACAGAATTCTGGGATTAATTTTTTATTCATCAGGGAACACAGAAGAAATACTGGGAATGCATTGAAAAGCTAGTTGTACAGTAATGTTAAACATACCAGAGATATGAACTGTATTGAAACACCCAATCTGTAGTCAGGTCTCCAAATCTCTCAACTTGGCTGAAAGCTTTTCTATCTACTTCATTTTTATAACCTCTGTGTATGTTATAAGTTAGCCATGTGTAAGATATGCAATTGATTAAGTGAGACACACTGAGGAAGGACTCAGGTTAACTCTTCATGCAGGGTACAGAACAGCTACTGCACACAAATGCTACCAACGACTTTTGCTGCTGCTGTGCTAGAAGATAATTTTTTCTTAAAATTATTTCATTTCCTTAAACTAAAAAATATATTAGTACAACTATTACTCTGAAATGTTTAAACATGTTCTGATTCTTTCTAGATCTGTTTTCCAAGCTCTGTCGGAATGGTGATCATTTCTGAGTGCTGGAACTAATGGAAGTTCTCATAATCTCCAACAGACTTTTTTCCAAAAAGTTCAGTTTTTCAGCCATTCCAAAGAGCAGCATCTTTCTAATTGAGCTATTAATTATTCTGACTCTTCTGGGGTTTTAAAGGTCTATTTTTAAAACACCATCATTAATTTTTGCTTAGCTACAATGTTTGGTGCTGAATGCAAATTGTGTATTGACTTGTATGGAGTAGGAAAAGCAGTGACTATAAGTGTTGCCTATATTTCTCTTTTAATATAGGCATGTGGATGTGTAAGGCCATTTGTACAAGGTTCTCCAGGAGCTAAGCTACGAGAGCTGAGTGTTGGCTCCAACAGAGACACTGCTCTCCACTGTGGTCTAGAAAACAATCGCTTGTGAAAGAATTACTAATGAGGTATCTTCAATATGTCAAACTGCTGAAACTGGAAAGCAAAAAAAAATCATTGAGGGGAGCCAAGTTAAAAATTGGCAGGTCCTGCCTTGTGAACACTGTTTCTTTTACTTTTGGGACAAACTCTTTGCACTGAACACAGAAATCTAAGAGAATCCTTGTCGAGAAAACTTTCCATAGAGTCTACTCACTCGGTCACTGTACAAACACAATTCTGACCAAGAACCTCATTATTTGGCTGTAACAGAGAGTTTACGGGGGGGGAGGGGGAAGTGGAAAAAAATTAGAATTCTTGTATCTTCTTTGTAGGCCAGAAAGTATTAAAAAATTAAGCTAAATAAACAGGGTTAGGAAATCCAAGACTTCACTTAATGTGCTCATTTAAAATATCACAAAATTATATCTGAATGAAATGTATGCTGCCTTGAATTTAGTCCCACAGCGTTACAACAAAAATGTTTTCTTTCTCTTTGCCTGCCACAGCTAGTCTTTTAAAATGCTGTGCTGCTTTTTACTCTAGTTTTCACATAGCACAACCCATGACCTCGGCAACAAGCCAAGCTTTTTTGCTTACACTGCGTTGCTAAGGCTTTCAGTTTTCTCTCTCCCACAAGACAGAGAAATTAACTCAGAAATTGACTGTTTTAATTTTTGCAATTTCTTAGTCCTAATACTAAGGAAAAACTTGTGGGTTTTGCTGTATTTAAGTATGTAAATTCATGCACATATCAAATAAATGCATTAAATATTAAATACATTTCCTAGTGTTAAAACATTACTTGACAAAAGGAAATCTATCAGTCTGCTCTGTAACAAGCTACTATTTGTATGCTTTGACTTCATATTATACATTTTATTAGCATATAGAGGAAGTCATACTAGGATCTCTTTCAACTTAGACTTTCTAAGTATTGGCTTAAAAATGCAACAGAGAACACCATGTTTCATGTGCAGTAATCAATGCCCATATCCTGTGCTGATTAAAGAAATATTGTAAGGCTCATGTGCTTTCCAGCAGTCTGTGCTGTGGATCTCTCTTGCTTTTCCTGTCTTGTTGTTTAGTGTTTAAAACTCAGAAGGTGCAACTTATATTTGCAATACACAAGAGAATTTTCCTCTCTGTTTTTTCAAATGACAGCAGAATCATTCTGCCCACCAAAGCAGAGCAGAATTTATTGCAATAAGGATGATATATACTTACAGGAAAGATAGGGGAGAAAAGATACAGTAGAGCCATATTTTCTTACATATTTGTGTCTCAGGTATGACTGACTTAATCAAAATGGAAATTCTTCCCCAGTGTCGGTGCCTTTCTCTTCTATTGCTTTGTACTCTTCCTAACAAAGCCCAAAAAGTGAATGTTCCTTTTGCAATCTGTCTTTCATTCAGGGAATTTGCTGCATTTGGATGAAATATATTGAACAAATATTGAAGAAATTAATAAAAAAAAACCCAAATCAACCCCCCCCCCAAAAAACCAGTAATTAAGATATAGTGTTAATAAAAAATTCATTAAAAGCCTAATGTTTGGAGAAGTTTATATACCTATCCTGAGTCTACTACTCAAGTGAAAATTGTAAATTTAATAAAAGTAATTATTGCATATGTTCAGATTTTGTATAGATGTTTTGATATTGCATAGAACATTGTGCATTTTGCATGAATAAAACACGCCTAGAACACTAGCTAGAATAAGGGAATAAGGGAAATAATTCATGTCATGTTTAAGTTGCATGTGTGATAAGTGTCTTGCTAAATAAGACCATTCATTACCAAAATCAAATATGCAATGAGAAGGAAGTGAACTTCAAGCATATGAGAAACTGGTGGCATAATGAAGTTTCTGTACTTTTCTCATTAGGCCTTTGACTATATTGCTCTTACTCTAAGAAAATGCACAACATTAAATTAAATCCCACACAATTACATTTCAAACATTAATTTTTTCACTCTGTTATTTTAACATGCATCCTTTTACATTCCAGAAAATATTTCCTTCTTTATTCAAAACTGATTTTTTTTTAAACAACTCACACTTTTGAAGTCTCAATAACATTCTTTGATAGTGGGAAGAACATCTGGTTTTGTCATTCCTGAAGTACTAGAAATTAGTTTCTTAAAATTATAAAAGACGTAAAAGAATCTTAGAAATCGAAAGATTTGCAACTTGAAGGCAACATTTCTTTAAAAAAATAAAAGCAAGAATGTAAAGACAAAGATGTTGAGTTCTTTGAAAAATATAGTTTAAAATCTTTGAGAAAATTCCCTTTTTTCCTAGTTATCCTTCCATCCCTCATTGTTTTTCCTCATGTTTTGCTCCTCTGAACTCCTTGCAATAAGGACTGTAGGGTTTTAAATTGAGTAGGTGAATGTGTCCATGAATGCAGAGATAATGTTACAAAAAATTTTAGATATCACTGTAAAATTATTTACAATATATGCAAGGGGTCTGACCTTCTATTTCCAAGACAGTAACATTAGCACTTAGGACCAAAATCTGTCTGTCTCATGAAAGCAGACTCACTGGAACTGCTTCCATGAGTTAGAGAAGCAGTTTTAGTCACAAGTTGTATTCTTAAACTCTCCATATTTTTGTTAAAATGTCTTGAATTTTCCTCCATGTCTACATGACAAAGCTCTGGCAGCTTTGCTCCAGGAGTGAGTCTGAGAGCTTGCAGCTGCCCAGCTTCCCTCATTCCAACACAAGCTGCTGATGCATATGGCCTGGACCACCCGTATTCCCGGGACATTAGAAAAGTAATTAAGTATAAAAGTGTCAGGACATTTGAAGAAAATGTCTTCAGTCAGGCAGGATTTAGACAGAAAAGCACAGCAAAGATTAATAAAAGAAACTTAGTTGACTCCTGAGTTACATAAAGCATCCAGCAACAAAAACAGTAGGATGCCCTGACATAGGCTCAGGAAAGCTTAATATCAGTGGTGAGTTAGGTGCAGTGTAATAATGAGAAAGAAAAAAAATAGCCTGAAACATAAATGTTATGTATGTATGTTTAATTCATGCCTATAAAGTTTATACCTGTCTAATATTGAAACATATGTATGGAATATGTCTGTTTAAAATCCAAACCATGGTAAAACCGCATTCACTGAGGAGCAAGTTCCCGTAAGAATGTGGAATTTTCTCTCAACTAAAGGATTTCNTTTTTGTTATAGATATCGGCTCGTTTCATTTATAACAATAAAAAATAGGTAAAATACTTTAAAAATGGGAAGAACCCTGAAACACTTTTGAAATCCATGATAAAAAGGATGTACAAACTACACAGAGAAATATTGTCTGCTTCTGCACTTTCTTCTGCAATGATTGTCATGAACAAAGTTTTCTCTTATAATAATCTAAGGCCCCATTCTCTCCTCTGGCTGAATTGCTGCTCTGTGTGTAGTTACTATTTAAAGCTGAGGATGCTTTGTAATCACTGGGCACTCTACAGCAGAGGTTATATGAATACATAAACACTTAGCTCCATTTTCATTTCTTATGTGTTAATGATCTTCAGATCCTGACTGGTCCTGAAGACCAGGCTGCAACATAAACGTTTACTAATATTTTAATAATAAGTTTCTAAATAGGGGGAAAAAACCCCACCCAAACAAAAGTGGCATTTCGACTTTCCACAATTATCTAGAGGAATTTTTTAGCACTCTTAGTGGGATTCTGAATCTGCAGTGAATTGAATCCATAGGCTGGCTTTGCTTTTTGGTCTGTTAGAAAATTAGGCCAGTAGGGCTGAGGAACAGCCTTGTAAAGGATAAGAAAAAGATATCATTTTGTCTGATAGATATAACCAGCTACAGACTGCAAATGAATTAGTTGCATTTGATTCCCAAAGGAAAGGATGTGACAAATCACACACATTCCCAAGGCAGGGAAAATAAAAAGTTAAAGTATATTAAAGTGGGCTCCAAATTCCAGTTTGCTTAGGAGAATGGAGAAAGAGAGAATTTAATCTGGAGACTTAGAAACTTAACGCTGCATAAAAATAGGAAATACTAAACCAGAGTCATTGTGATCAATGCCAGATGTGCCAGCATTTGAAGTCCCAATGCAAATCAACTGGAATTAAAAGTATTTAGCAATGCTGAAAATCTGACTTGATATTTTTACAAGATACTTTGTTACAATGGAATCCCTGTCATCTGGACTGTCTCGAGAAACACTGGCAATCACAGTTTGTTAACTATGATCTGGTCTAAGCACAAATGGTGTTAGGTATAGAAATTAAATGTTATGGCATGCGTTATACAGGGGGATTTCTGCACTGCAAGAGAAAAATGTCCCTACAGCTCCTGAAAACAGATCTGACCCGCCTTTATATTAGCTCAGATATTAGAAACAGTACAGCTATGTTTGCATAAGAACTTACCCATTTTCCAGGAGGTTTTTACTATGTGAATCTGAACTTTGTTCTGCCACATATGTGTTGTTAACGACAAAATGAATCTGCATGGTAGGAATTGCATTCTTCTCTTCTAGTGTTCAATCCATGACACTGGTGCCTGACTGTGGCTAATCTGTGCAGAAATCTGAGCATTTTAGAGGATAAACTGAGTCATTTAATAGTAAATGGTTCAGACATAGATGGTGGGAGACACCTCTGAAGAGCTGTCTTCCAGCATTGGAGTCACTTTGGGGTCAATCTCTTTGGTTTGGAGTATGAACAGGAAGCAACATCTGTATATCTCTGGAACACAAAGATACATTACAGATGCTGACCTTGAAGGTTGCAAAGAGATATGTGAACAGAAATCACAGAAGAAGTTGGAAATACCCTAGCACATGGTTATTGTTAGTGAGAGACAGTACATTCATTACAGTCTGAAGTAGAAAGGCAGAGACTTTCAGCATGAGAATATAAATAATGAGGAGTTATTCTTTGGTATGTCATAGCCTCTGGTGGCTTTTGTCTCTAGCAAGTGAAGACTCTCACCAACTGGTACAGTCAATATTCATTTTCTCACCTACAGAAACCATGGTGAAATAATAAATTATGTTCTGCAAAGGTCTGTTGGCCTTATGTTATAAGTAACTGAAAAAGAACAAAAATGTAAAAATTACTTGAAAAAAACCAGCGGTTACAGATGATTAAGATGTTTCTTTTTAAGTTGTTTTCAAAATGGAAATGATAACATATAGAAGAGATGCTGGACAAAGTCTTCCCTTTCTCCGTAGCAATGGAAGATTCATCCAAGATACAGGAGTGATTTATTTACTCTGAAGGGGAAATACATTTTTGAAGAGTGGGTGATCCTAGAGTGGGTCATCCTAGTCTGTGTCTTGCACGGTATTTGTTTAGCCAGCATCTGTTTCCAGGAGTTCCAATATGATAGCTCCAACTGTATCTTCCATAAATGTCAGGAGGTTTAGTACAGAAGATGGAATTTTCTAGAAATAGATCAATATCCTGAATGGGGATCCCTGACGTTGTTTATCAGGAAGTCTGATAAAAATAGTGGTAATTTACTCCTTTGTATCTATGTTAGATACAAAAATAATACTTCAAAATTTCATATAGATTAAAATTCCTGTATAGAGCTTGTTTGAAGAGGTATCTTTTTGGAAACATGAAAGATTCATAGTTTTTCTATGTAATAGACAATTCCAAATGTTATTCCTTGTCTTCCAAGTCTTCACTCTTTTCCTTCTTAAAACTGTAATTTTAAATGAAATGCCTCAATATAGGTGTTGATTTTCATTGATAAAAAACAGTTGTTCTGTGATTCAGTGTCACTTTAGTCATATAAAACTAATTTTGAAGTCATAGCAGCATTAGTTGTGTAGCAAAAAAGTCTTTATTATATTCTTTACTATTTCATTAGCAAGTGCATTAAAGTGGTGCCACTTTTAAGTAAAGAAAAACACAAGAAGAAATTATGTCCTTGAGATCATACCTATCAGACTATCAGTCTTTGCTGTAAGGAATTCAAGTTCTGGCATAAATCCATTTTAGGTTTAAGCACATAACTATTTTATTGTCTTTAACAGGAGTGCTCTGGTCAACAAAAATTTGAAATCTGTAGATTTTCACTAATCTGTTGAAAGTAACTCTCAGTACATAACTGCGTCTGCTGAGAAAAATGCAAATTCTTTGTGTTCTCATAAGTAGCCAGGATTGGAAATCTCTTTTGTTGTTCCATTTTTTGTTTCTATTCAGCTTGTGAGATTTCAGGAATCTGCAAAATTTGAACTCCAGCCGCACTCTTCCAGCATTTTCATTACAGTGTCCACATGTGGATTCCAGACACTATCTACGTGTGGTTATTTTTTTAGGATGATACTTCCTCTCTGCCTACAATTAGGCAGTGCTGTTTACTGCATAATTGTAGATAATTTATTAACCATACGGAAAAAAGTGATAACTTTGATTTTCAGTAAAGTTTACTTTCTTGATATGAAGTACAGAGATATTCTGCTGTGATTATAAAAAAGAATTGTACAAGATCATCAATTAATTCTCCTTTAGACTAGAGCATTTAGTATCAGAACATTGCTCAGTTTCCTGGTGTACAAGCAGTAAAAATCACAAAGCATCTTTAGTCCTTTTGCACTCCTGAAATGGGAATTTACCGAAGTTTTCACTTCCTTATTGTCTTGAATATGGGCGTTGTTCATACACTTTTGAGTGTGACTGCACCATTTCAAATGTTCTCTTATGCCATAGCTGTAGCCATAAGCCCTTAAAGGTAAGGCAGTAATTTTAAGATACTTGGTCTTAGCAAACAGTATGAGAAATAAACACTAGTAGGTAACTTTACAGTAGTAGAAAGAACCATCCATCTTGTTAGGAATTGACATCCAAATGAGAGCAGTTCTTTTTTTGTGTCTGAGAATCGTTCCTAACTGTATGTAACAGAAATGCTTAAATCATGTATTTTTAATGGTATCAGTTAAGTGCCCATAAACAGTTGCAGATCATAAGGCTGCAGGTACAGCCAATGCCATCACATAATCCCAGTCTTCAGCTTCTACATTTTTTCCACTGTAAATCTTCAACATCCATCATTTTATAGCCATATATTGTAAAAATGAGTCAGTTGTTGTACCACAAGGGCTGCATCTGGATTGAATCTTGTCCAATATACATGTCAGGCCACTTGCTTCTTTAGGAATAATTCTGACTCGTCTTTCATGAATGTTCTGTGTAAAGTTCCATGTTTTTAATAATGACCAAGTATGTACATCTTGTGTACCTCATGGAAAGTGATGCGGTGCCAGTGTTGCTGCTCTCAGAGGAGAATATTCATTTCTGTGTTGTGCCATGCTTATGGCTAAGAAGCTATTTCAGGCATCTCGTTACACAGAGGAAATTCAAAAAAGGACTGTTAAAAAGAAGTGTTTCTGCTTTCCTTGTGTGCCTAATGAATTTGAACTTTTTGAGGAAGAAAGCAGCAGCACGTAGGAGTTGCGGAAGTCCTGTTTTCATGGATCTGGGGAAGGCAGGAGAAAGAAGAAGAGATATGGAGTAATTAGAAACAAAACGACAAGTCCTTTTTTGTAAAGTGAATCTAAGGATATGATTTTATAGCAAAATTGCAGAGTAATCCCATTGTAATCCCGTTGCCTGTTCCCAGGCATTATAACAGTATGTAAACACTTATGAGACCCCATATGTTGAAAATAGGATCCTTGCTCATTCATAACTCAGACAATGCTCACTTATTGAGCAGCGATTTAGTATTTGATCTTTTCATTGATGTTTGTATGTGTCCTCAGGCCTTATTTATACAGAATTAAAGTTATGCAATTAAGTTAGAAAATTACATTTTCTTCATATGGCATTTGATTTTTTAGAGTGCCTAAATGTTTTGCAAACATCATTTACCTTCACAACCTCTTCTGTTGTTTTCTCTATAGACATAGAACCAGGGATACAGAGATGAAGACAGTAAGCAGAGCTCCATCTCTTTTGATTGCAAATATAATTTGAGTGCTATTTGCAAAACCATGTAGGGGTAGACCTAAAGTTAAGAGTAAATTCACAACCTAGCTTTGAAGGATATTTTAAATACATATGTAGACAAGCTATGCTAGTAAAAACAAGATAAACATGTTTAACAGGCATTGAAATCTTGGCTTCAGCTTGTGTTACATGCCCTAGCTGAGAATGTAGTGACTAAGCCATAGCATCTGAGGCCTAATTCTGAAAGGAGTGGAGTTTCTCTTGCATATGGATAAAAAACATTTAGTTGCTGGGTGTAGAATTTTTCTGTATTACAGGTGAAAAACCGCCCATAAATCTAAGATTGAAATAGAAAGGGTAGAGAAGCCAATTAATATAAATTCTGAATTTTCCACTCTAACCAATCCTAGGTTCAAACATTGACATTCTAATATTTTTTAAATAAAACAAGGACCAAAAGCCCAAGAAGCACTGCCTTGATATAACTGTACCACGAGACAAAAAGAAAAAAGAAACCAGAGTGAAGATACAGACAAAAATTTTAGAAGTACAATCTATGAAGCAAATTTCAGATTTGATAAGTTTCTTTGCAGTCTGTTTAGGTAAGATTTTTGAAAATCACACAGAAACACATAATCTTCTGTCATAACAAAAATAATATTGTCCAGTGATCAACCCTGTATTATTGTGCAAGTTCCTGTTTCACATAAGGAAAAATTAGCTGCGTGTTAGTGGCAATAGTTACTGCAGAGATAATTTTCTCAGAACGATAAATATATAACATTTGTGCATAATAATTATGTGCATTTTTGTGTCTCTGTGTGTGTACATGTTTTATTTATCCATGTGGTCCTTAGTCTGTTTACCTCAGGACTAATTATTTGAAAAGCTTCATGCAATCCAAGACTATCTGATTACAGGGCTTATGAAAAAGCTAATATCTGCGTTATAAAGGTGCTGGAATTGGAGTCTGTAGGATCTGCAGGTGTTCATTCACTCTCAAAACTAGGATAGAAATTGTAGTCTACCAGTATCACAGTTAATTGGCCTGAACTCCACAGAGCAAATCAGAACCCAGAACTCTCAAGTGACAGTCCTGAGGTGCTTACCCATTCCCATCCAAGAAAATAATGTGATTTATACAGATACAGTTTTCTGTTCAGAAGAAAAGGAAAAGGAAAAGGAAGAGGAAGAGGAAGAGGAAGAGGAAGAGGAAGAGGAAGAGGAAGAGGAAGAGGAAGAGGAAGAGGAAGAAAGAGAAAGAGAAAGAGAAAGAGAAAGAGAAAGAGAAAGAGAAAGAGAAAGAGAAAGAGAAAGAAAAAGAAAAGGAAAAGGAAAAGGAAAAGGAAAAGGAAAAGGAAAAGGAAAAGAAAAAGAAAAAGAAAAAGAAAAAGAAAAAGAAAAAGAAAAAGAAAAAGAAAAAGAAAAAGAAAAAGAAAAAGAAAAAGAAAAAGAAAAAGAAAAAGAAAAAGAAAGAAAAAGAAAAAGTTATTAAGCACAAAAATGGGCATTTGCAGACAGTAGTAGAATGAATGTATTTAGGCCTGGTTCTCTAAGCACAAAAGTTTCATTTCTGGGTTGTGTTCAATTTAAAGAACCCAAATTCAACATGTTTTAATAAATATAGTGTAACCTACATAAATGTTAGTTTAATGAACACACAGTATAATATATAAGCAATGGAAAATAGCCCCTTAATGCATCTCTTCTTTCTCTAGTGCATTCCCAGTCAACAGCTGAATGTCTTCACTACTAATGAAGGGTACCAAGAGAACTGAAGTGTCTGAAGTGGATCAAAGGACTGATGTACACGTATTGTAATTGAGTTCTGCAAGGGCACAGAATACCTGGAACACTGCCATGTCTCCTACTGCCCTCAGCTGACAGATGAAGTTGTGAAAACAATGGCATTTCACTGCCACAGACTAAAATCTGTCAACAAAGTGGGTTGCCCAAAGGTATGTGTAAGAAATAGGGTGATAGTTCTGGGATTGCTATTGCAAAGTATTACTTACTATTTCATCCAGAAATTTGACCTGCTGGCATCATTCAGCTGCTCTTCTATGAGTTTTAAGATTTGAGACCAGGCTCTTGAGAGTATTTGGCATTCTTCTAATGGTTGCCGTTACAGTATAATGGTGTCCATGCTGTATCAGGTAAAAGTTTGTCTCTCCAAGGGTTGGTGTCTAAAGAAGGGTGAAGAGAGAAGAGGTTTTAGTGATGCTTCCTGCAAATATTCTCTCAGGTCCTGGTGTTTTGGGTGCTTCCAAAGGATTGTGGCTTTGTTTAAATTACTCTTGATATTTTCATGCTTTTTTTTTCCCAGTGCTTTTTCTGAACTCAGGTAAAGCATAAACTGGGGAATTAGAACTTAATACCTGTGTCATTACATGGCAGGGCAGTGGCTACTTTGAAATAGCAGAGGTGCCTAAAAGCTGGAGCACTCAGGGTTGAAATGAAATTATTTAGATTAATGTTCATCTGTAGTGAAACTTAGTTCCTCTTTACCATGAGATTGTATTACAGCATTTTTGCTTCTTGTATTTTCTGTATCATTTCTTTTTGACTAAAGCCTTGCATCTCAATTATCTTTTTGCTGTATCTGAATGTGTGTTCCCTTTTGAAATTATTGCTGTTATGAAAGCCTATATCCCTTCCCTGTACTTTCTGACTTAATAGCTCTGGCTTTTGTGCATTTAATTATTTATGTGGTTTTAATTATTTTTTTTAACAGCAAAACCAAATACTTGCTTCATTTTGAAAATAAGCTTGCAAATGTAATTCTTAAAGTGTTGATTTCATTTTTTTTAAATTTCGTGGCAGAAGTTGTTATGTTGCTTCTATCACTATCACATGGCAATGAACAAGTTTATTACTACTTTTGGAAATGTTCATCTTGAACTATCCTTTAAAATTTTGCCACTCATTGAAAGAGTTACCCCCTTTTTTTTCCCCACTGAAGTGCTCATGTCCTGTTTCCTTCTACAATAAGTCTGCAACCATCACTTGTCCCTGCCTTCCTCCTCACCAACACTCATCTCCATAACCCTTGACTATTCTTTCAGTCCTCCACACATCCCCTCATTCCCTGCAGTGGCTGAACACAGCCTCCTGCACAACTAATTTGAGATTACTTGGCTAATTAGCCAGGTCTAAATTTAGATATTCTCTGGTCAAGTTGTTTGCCTTCCAAATGTACATAAGTTTCTCAGCCTCTAGGTCAAAACTCACTGGCTGTGTTTCAGATCTGACAGGCCACTCTCCATCTTACACTAGCCCTTGGTTTATATCTTACAGATACCTACTATACATGATTAATTATAATATACATGGGCCTTAATCTCCTGTATCCTTTGGTTTTAGATGGATATTAAGCTATTTTCCCACAATGACAGTGGTAATAGAAGTTGTGCATGGAGATCTTCCCAAAGTAGTTGAAGTTAGGTAGAGTTGCAACCAGTCCTGTCTGCCATGCTCCCCGCAACACATTATATACCAAAACAGGAAAACAAAACAAACACCATAAAATGTCAGTAAATACATTTAGGCTGGCAGTTGAGGGATTTTTGGGTTATCACAGCAGTGAATTGTGAAAAAATTCTTATCACAGCAGTGAATTGTGAAGCTTTCTGGGAAGGGAGATGGGAAAAATGATTAAAGAATGTTAGTATGGCTCTTGGTGAGGGAATGGACTGGGTCATATTTTGCAGTTCCTGCAAATGGGAACAATGAGTCGACTCAGTGACCTAGTAATCCCTTTCCAACACTTTGTTCCTAGATGGTATCTTTTCTTTAAACAGTTATAAAGCCAATCTGTTAAATGCTAATACCCTACTATTTTCAGAAAAGAACATCAAGACTCTTCCACATAAACCTACCCATTAGTTTACAAGTCTTTTTTTGACTTGGATCCAGCTTGCAGCTCCATAAAATGAGATGGGTACACCTGTGGATGTTAAAGCTAATGGGTCTTACAAATCCTTTGGCAATCTGTAGTATAAATTGAGGGTATCCAGCTGCTAAGTAAAGACATATTTTCCACTCAGAAACTGTTCAAAAATGGTCAGGAGATTAAAGTCAAAATGAACCTGTTCCAAAGGATATATGGTAATGTGTCCTGCAACATCAGATATATTATATTCAAGAAAAAGAATTTTAAAAACCATAGGAAGATAAAGTGGGAAAAAATTAATATAGAAATACATGTACATTAAGAATATTTTGAATGTGCTCTGCAGGTTACTCTGAAATTAAAAGTTTATCACTTTAATCCTATATTCTGGGGCAAATCAGTTGTCTTTCAAGAAACTCCAGTGACTTCAGTGGAAGTGCAATGAGTCCCCAAGTCATGATTCTGTATACCTAGGGCAGGTACAAGTCATTTTGCAAATGCTGATTCTAAAAAATATTCAGCAGTGCTATTCTGAGCCTTATTCAGGGAATAGGCCTGATTCAAGGGTATTCTTATTTCATAGGAAAAAAATGAAGTTGCTGTGGGAAATATTCTACACATGAAAAAATACAGCCATAACTGAAAATAAATCTCTGGTTAAATGAACTGGCTTTTAAAATAGCTAAGTTCTGAAGACATAATAGAATGAACAATGAATTCTGTCATTCAGTCCTCTAAAGGGAATAGGATCAAGTGTATGACAAATGTAGATTTTTCTAAATGCATCTGATACCCGTTACTGACTTCAGAGTCAGCAACTTCTTTTCTTTTCAATAAGAATATTAATCTGCTTAATATTATTTTAATCTATTTATGAATCTATTGCAGAGCTTACTATTGAGCATATAAATAGATCTGGAATAAGAAAACCACATATATATTCCTCTGTACACCAGGAGGACTATCATGAGATAGTGTGCTAACTTTTTGTTCCACAACCCCAGGTTCCAGCTTTATCTTGCCTCCTTGTCTCTTTTAGATTCTCATGAGACTGGCTGTTTAGAACAAGTGAAACTCTCATCTCTCTTTCCACCATGCCGCTCCAGTGATTTCAGTCAAATGTCTTTACAAGGTTTTTACTATGTTCTCTCCTTGTTTTTGGTCCTGAATGAACAAAGTAATTAAAGTATGTGCATAATGTGTTCTTGACTGTTCCCACTGAGGTCAGTGGAGCAATTAGTAGCTCGCATGGCTGCTTATGTACCTTGGAGACTCTGTGTGTCATGTTCTTCTCAAATGCAACTTCCAGCATTAATGGCAATGAGTATGAGTTCCTGAAAAATGGACTTGTGAGGTGAAACTAAGCAGCTGTGCTTCAGAGCTAAAAAAACCAGCTGCACATTCAAAACGTCTCGGTGTGAGACACTCATTTGTAACAGAGAACTGAGTTCAAAAACTGATGCAAGTGGATCCTAATAATTTAGTGAGAGCAATGCAATAGCACAAATGCTGAAGGCTTATATCTGCTACATGGACATATAAGGGTGGGAAAGTTAAACCATTCTCAGTAGGTGAAAAAAACCCACAATACTTAAGACTAGACTGGAATCACAGTTAACTAATACCTAATATTAGAAAGTGACAGTTTCTGTGGAGGCTCTTGCAGAGATTCAGAATTCTGCTGTGCCAGACCCTTACTTCAATTTAAAAACATAGTTTTCCTACAAATCAGACACTAAAGTTGTGCTCTGTGGGTTTTTTTTTTTTTCATCTATTCAATAATCTTCTAACGTCTGCATGTCTTGTTGCTTCATTTACTGATAATTGATATGTGTATCCAACACTTGGCTGCAGCCTGCCATTGTCTCCTCCTCTTGGACATCTCAGGTTATACTCATCTCACTGACAATACCTGAAATACCTCTGGAAAGTCTGTAAGCAACTCCAGATTCTCACAACATTGTGTACTGTAGAAAAATTACAAAGAGGGTATTTCCTAATCTTAATTCAGAGGTGGTTATAAACCCCAAAACATGAGGTTTTTTGCTTCACTGGCATTGTGGTGCCATGCCAGGTATCTGGCTTGAGCCATCGAGCTTCTTTATCGAGGGGGTGTCCACATTGGTGCCTTAGGATTCTTGTGGTCTGGTGGGGTTATCTACATATTCTAGTGTCAGTCAGAAGTGAAGAGAAATACAGACTTCATGTCTCTTTATGGCAGACAATGTCCTCTTAGGGAAGTTTCTAGAGACATAGGACACTACCTCAAGGACACATGAGTGAGAAAACCAGGCTGGGCCTAATGCTCTCAGCCATTTCACTGTGTACTTGAGCTCACTCCAAGGGTTTGTGGGGGCCTGGTTCCCAATGACTGAATGTCAGCATATGGCAGAAGTAGATGTGAGCCTGTGCTCAGAACGCAGCACGGTTACAGCGAGTGACTCAAGCTGTGGTGCTTTGACCACTTTCCCAGGGAACCTGTTGCAGTGACTGACCAGCCTCTCAGTAAAGAACCTTTTGTTAAAGTTCAATCTGAACTTCCCCTGACACAGCTGGTGCCTTATCACTGGTCAACACCTCCCGCTCAGCTTCCCTTCTCCAAGCTGAACAAGCCAAGTGACCTAAACCACTCCTTGTAAGTCTTGTTCTCAAGATATTTCACCATCTTGGTCACCATTTGGATGGTCTCTAACAGCTTAATGTCCTTCTTATATTGTGGTGCCCAAAGCTGCCCCCAGCACTCGAGGTGAGGCCGCCCCAGTGCAGAGCAGAGCAGGACAATCCCCTCCCTTGCCCAGCTGGCGATGCTGTGCCTGATGCCCCCAGGACACGCATGGCCCTCCTGGCTGCCAGGGCACTGCTGATTCAGATTCAACTTTCCATCGACCCAAACTCCCAGATCCCTTTCTGCAGGACTGTTCTCCAGCCTTTCATCCCCCAGTGTGTATGTATAACCAGGACTACCCCATACCAGGCGGAGATTAGAGTATTTGCTCCTCAGTTTCACACAGCTGGTGATTGCCCAGCTTTTCAGTCTATCCTGATCTCTGTAGGTCCTTTCTACCCCTCAGGGAGTCTTGTTTAGTATCATTGGCACACTTTATAAATGATCTGGATGCAGGAATTGAATGTAAAAACATTACAAATTGAGCACTGGTGTCTGGCCACTAACCTGATATAACCTCATTTACTGTAACCCTTTGAGCCCAGCCTGTGAGCCAGTTGCTCACCCAGTGTATTATGGACAGTATAAGATGGACAGTTTATCCAGGATACTACTGCAGACAGTATCAAAAGCTCTGCTAAAATCCAAACCCACCACATCTACTGGCTTCCTTTGGTCAGGCAGGTGAATGACCTCATCATAAAAGGAAATAAAGTTGGTTAAGCAGGACTCTCCCCTCGTGAACCCATGCAGGCTGTGCCCAGTGACTGCATTGTCTCTCAAATGTTTTTCAGTTACTCTCAGAATAACCTTCTCTATAATTTTACCAGGCACTGAAGTGAGACTGGAGGGCCTGTGATTGCCGGAACCTTCCTTCTTACCCTTCTTAAAAATTGGGAAAGCTGAGTTGAGCATTGAGTTTTCACCTGTGAGTCTCAAAAGATGTGGGTTCAATATCCACCACCCTTCCATGGGCGTTAAGAGCATTACAGACCAGGCCCTGTACAGCTAGAACAGCACAGTGGCCAGACATGCCACAGGGCCTGAAACTGGAAAGGAACTGAAATTTAGACATGGTTGATATATCTGAGTATATAAATTAATAAAACTTCATGAGAGTAAGAAATATATAATACCATCCTATATAGATAGCCTATGCTAGGCTAACCTTACTCTAACAGGACCACTCTAAGTACTGTACTTCCTGCCAAACCAATCCAGGGTTTAATAGTCACTTCAGAGACCACAAGATCAATGCATACGCTTAATAACTCAAAAGGTATTTCCAGTGTGCTTCACACTTTGCAAACCCTCCTCTACTATTTCCCTGTTTTACCACAAACAATTCTGCTGTCATTGGTCTTATTTTCTACACTTCTCTCAGACATAGTTTTCTCAATGTCTTCTCAGAACTTCCTCCTTAAAATCTCTACTTCTAATTAAGCACTTGTAAAATACAGAAAGTGCTTTGAAGGATTGGTATGCAACAGTAGTAATTGGAAAAAAATTAAATTAGTTCAGATTAATTTAATCTCTTAGTAATTTTCTGATTTATGGTTTTTCTCATATTAAGCCTCAAGAGATTTTTTTTATCCTCAGATTGCTGTTGTTGACTTGTTTATTCTGTGACTTCATATCTCTGTTTAGAGCAGCAACAGTGTGTCAGCCCTTTCTGGCTCTGGTTGCTGATCCATCTTCCTGTAGAGGTGAGATGTAATGGGAACAGAAATTTGTGCAAATTCCATTTTGTGTTGGGTGAGCTGTAATCAAGGAGCTGACATGACTTCTCAGAAACCCATTTGCATTATTGTAGCCTGGAATGACCCAGGATTATGACTCTGCCTCAGAGTCCCACATGCAATGGGTTCTCCAAAGGTCTTGATTAAACTCTTCTGACTCAGCCAAGGAATTTCCCAACCAGTTATTTTTACTCTAAAGAAAACCCTGGAGAGTTATACATCTTTGCAAAACAAAAAAGCAACCATGAGACACACATCTCCACTCAGTGTTATCTTTGCCCTTTTTGTGATGTTTAGAACTAAGTAAACTTTGCCAATTTTATTTTCTTCAGTCTCATTTACTGGACAGTGGATGGTTCTTTTCCTTGCCAGCCTCAGTCTCTAACCCTTTACACCATATGTTCAGTGATAGAAAACTCCTACCCTGTGCTATCTGAGTCTGGGACAACACCTGTTAGGTGGATTGATTATGCAGAATAATTCAGCCATGAAAATTTTTTGCTTGTTCCTTCCAACAGGTCCAAAGACACCCCACCCTAGACCTTGCCAGGCCACAGAATAGATTGGCTGCATCCAGATGGAATGATATTCAGAAGATAGAAGTGAGTTCACAGCTAGATTCAGATATGTTCCACAACCTGCATGTTCCCCAGTTTAGGAAAATCTTTTTTTTTAAGTTGCAGTTCAAGGCCAATATGGCAAAGATGATAAAAATTTTATCTTCTGCCAGTAACTACATCAAAAGCACAATAAAATATGGCATGATTCTAGAGTTAGTTATCTTACAGTAGCTTTTCAACAGCATCAAAAGCAATGACAGTATTGTCACTGTCACATATTTCTATAAAACTATGTGTTTCATTCACAACCTGTATGTTTTTAGTAATGAATGATAAGCAACAGATTGCCAGAAAAATAAACAATGGGCCCTCATTTTCTGTTTTCACACTAACTCTTAAAACCATATTCAGGTTCTTAGATTTTCACTGAAGGTAAAGGCTGGTTTCAAGTGTAATTTATGTTCTGCAGGTGTGAAATCTACATTGCAGAGATATTTCATTCCCTGTTTAAGGAGATGGAAAAGTCATCTATGTAAAAATCACATTCATCTGGAGAATTAAGTATTCTAGTGGCTTAGCTTCTAAATAAACTGTAGAAATTTAAACTTTTTAGTTTAAAGTTGCCTTAAAATATCTATAAATCATGCATACTTCATTGTTCCAAAGGAATTCCCCACTATTTATTGTTAAACACTAACCAGTCCTAGCAGACATTTCCTAATAGACAAAACCTTGCAAATATTGAGTCATATCTCTTGTATCATGCCACATCATTTTTCAGGGTTTTTTTATTTTTACTGTTTTGATAGATTAAAATAGAAAACATGTGGAGCTACAAAGTTCTTCAAGTTTCAGTCCAATTAGGCTTCATAGGAAACAGCTATGGGCATATAAATTGTTCATTCTTTCCAGTATCAGGTAGATGTTGAGATTACATTTGCCAACATACTGCCCTGCTTCCAGGTTTAATAAATGTCAGAAGGAAAAAAAGGTCTGTGGCCTGGTATCCTGCTGCATATTCTGCATCCAGAGGCTAATGACCTTTCAGTCAATCTAAATGGCAGAATCATGGATAATCTAATGTGGAAGTCCATAGTACTGGTACAACTGTCTTCTTCTGCTAGAGGAAAAGCAAGCTAACTCACTGCTTTCTAAAATGTAGGAAGAGGTTGTGTCAGTCTGATTCGTTTCAGACTGATCCTACAGGAAATAACACACCAGCATCTTTAGAGAAACACTTCTGTCCCCTGTAAAGCATTGTGTTAACATTTCTAGATGCAAAATGAGAAAGGAAATGTGTCATTGACAGAGAAGCCGGCTAGTCTTGTGCTTTCCCCAAACTACATCTCGTCTGTAACAGTTTGGTTCCCCCAAAAGATATTTTTTGAGAGACAAATTAGGTGCTTCCTTCTTTCTTGTCTGCACTAATATAAAATGGTTACATTTCTCCTAAACTCATGACTATGCTGTTAACAAGTAACTCATCAACAATTCCTATTACAATTTCTGCCTTTTAAACAAAAATTACATTAGGTCTTAATAGCTACAATACATTTGACATTTGGAGAACACCTTGATTTTTGTTTGGTTTTGTTGTTGTGTCTTCTGATGGCTGCTGTTGGTTAGAAAGGAGATTGCAAGAACTCTTTTTTTCCCGAAAAAGCAGAATTTCTTGGGTATTATCCAAATATTCAGGTCTCAAGGCAGGAAAAATCCAACAAACAAGGAATTGGAAATGAAGACCTCCTATACCTGATTTGGTAAAAGACCGACAATAATTACTCCTAAGTTTTCTGTTTAATAAGCAACAAAATATATAGTACTGTCTTTTCCCTGACTATAAAAGTCTTTTTGGAAGTGACATAGAGGCTCCTGGAGTGCCATGCTTCAGCCACTGAGTGAACACAAACTGGATACCATAAAATGATAAAACTTGTGGGAATGAAGTTACAGAGAATCCGCAGGAGCAGACAGAGTACATAAACAGCATTGTGCTTGAACAGACAGAAATGGATACATGTTTCAATCTGAGACCTTGGCGAAAGCTGCCTGAGTTAGAAAAGTGAGCTTTGCTTTTGCAGCTTAAAGTGAAAACGGAGTTTTGCAGTTTTGTAGTTTTGAAATACGTATACTTTATAAAAGTAGAAAGGTATTTTAACAAGTAAGAATATGCTTTATATAAGAAATAATAGTGATAAGTAAAAGAGTAAAGAATTTTGAGTTTAGCAAAAAGCTTTTAGTGAAACTTCTTAGAAAGTTAACATGTAGCAATATAAGCCAGTACCATAGGCCTTAATAGCAATATGATGATTGGTTAAGAAAATATGCATTGTGGTAAAATCATGGACAATGATGATTGGTACAAATGTGTTAGCAAGCTTTGTGGCATTTGCTTATTGGCTAAAAGTAGTACAGAAGGCCTTGTAGAAAAAAAGTATCAGGCACTGCTGGTGTAGCTGCCCTGGCATCTGCACCTGCTGCCGCTGCTGCCTCGCTACCTCAGTGGCTGTGCTTGCTACAGCTGCCTCTGCCCTTGCTGCTATTACCAAACCCTGTCCCATCCTTCAATAAACATGAGACTGATTCAACAATAAACCATCTCTGTGACATCTCTCGGTCGTTCCCGGGACCCCGGAAATCCCGACAAAAACTACTGCAGCTGACATAGACCTCAGAATACTTCAGATCCTATGTAGTCTAACCACCTTTTGTAACCTGGAGCATGCCTGCAGGATGCTTCCTGTTCTTCCCATTAGCTGCCTGCCTCCACTTGCTTAATTTCTCCTGTACTTGCACTATAAACAGTTCTCCCATTTTTAAGTTTTTGGTTTCCATTACTTTTTACTGTTGATTGGTTTCTGTAACCTCATGTCAAAAAGCTTTTTTCAAAACCTCTGCTTTTTATTATGACGGACCCAGTCAAACAGGAACAGGCTCCCCAGGGCAGCGGTCCCAGCACCAGCCTGACAGAGTTCTAGAAGCGTTTGGACAATGCTCTCAGGCACATGGTGGGACTCCTGGGGATAGCCTGTGCAGGGCTGGGAGTTGGACTTAATGATCTTGGTGGGTCCCTTCCAACTCAGCACATCTGTGATTCTGAAAAACTGTTGAATTTTGGAATGACTCAGGATTCACACCATGTTGCAGAACTGTATTTCCCAGTTACCCCTCTCAGTAAAATGGATTCATACTTTGGGTAAGGATTCAATTAGGTATTCCAGTGCTGCTCAAGCTGTGTGTTTGGGCCAGTACTTTTGTCTGACTTATACCAAGAGATAGTTGTTTTGCCAAAGATAACTGTAATCATTGGCTGAAATACTTTTATTCATCAATGTGCTCATTTAAGACAGTAAACAAATAAATAAATAAAATCAACAGGCTCTGTCATAGTGCAGTATATCTTAAATAAACAATCTTTTTACCACGTGTTGAGGATTAATGAATGGCTGTTTCTGGCAAACCACTCAACTGTAGCTCCAGGCATGGGACATCATAAGTTTCCAAAAAAATAGTAACAGCTCCCCTTATACATGCTTCAGACAGCCGCTATACATCGCAGTTTCCATGAAAAACAGGAATTTGGACTTGGATGAGTTGATTTTTTATAGGTCAGAGCTTATAGCTCATATAAACTGTGCACACATTCCTCAATGGCACAGGCCTCCCTAATATAAAAACAGATGCAGCCTTGTGTTCATGTGGTTCATAGAGTATGTCAGTGTTGGACTTTTTATAAAAAAAATATCCTGCAGTGATTGAAAACAAGCCCTTTTAGCTTCACTAATTCTGTCCCTTTTCCACTGCTGCCCACTTCCCCTTTCCTGCTGTAGCAGTGCAAGCATTACAGCTGGGCACATCTGCCTCTTGTAACCATCTCCAGCATTCCCACTTCGGGAAAAAAACACAAAAAACACTGTAGCAGCATTACTGGCAGATAACAAAGCACTTCAATTTGGATTTTTTTCTAGTATTGTCTGGATGCTATAGATTGTATTTTTCCAGAGCTTAGGAATTGGCCAGCAGGGAGAAAGACTGCCTTGCTGTGGCTGTGACACACCAGATCAGGTTGAAAATCCTGGAGAGGACAGGAGATGCAGAGTTGGCTTTTCCCCAAGGAGCACTGGAGTATGCTTAGCACAGGGGGGTTTCTGGAGCGCAGAGCCAGCGCTGGGGGAGGCTGGGCAGGAGGGCGCTCTGCTCAGCAGGACTGGGCTGGCAGCCAGGTCACACAAAGCATGGAAAGAAAGAGACATTCACAAGACTGAAAGTGGTGGGTTGAGCTTCTTCAATTTGGGAAGGTAATGAAAGTTGCTGGACTGACACTGCCAGGAAAGAGGGGAAAGGAGAGATTTGCTCTTCTTTTTAGTGTCTCACTCAGGAGGCCTGATTTTCTCAAATTTTGATCTAGTTTTTGGGGGTTGTGTTCTAATGCTGCAAAAGGGCAGTGGCCACAAAATGTTGAGGGAGATCTGAGGGGTCATGGGTGGGTTTGAGCATCCTAGACAACTCTCTTCTGGTTCAGCTGTCACAGAAGCTGCAAAACACAGCCTTGGGGCAGGTCCAGGGCCAGTGCAAGTAAATGCAGGTAACTGTAAGGCTCTTGTAGCACTACCTGTTGTGTACTCAATTCCATTTCTGAAACAATACACATTAAAAGAGGTGAGTGACAGAAGATAACTACAGGAGAGAGGCTGGCCAAAAAGCAAGCAGAGGGTGAAGGAGGAAAGCATAAAAATACTTGGAGGTGCCACAGACACTGGTTCAAATAGAAAAACAGAGAGACGGACCTGCACAGTTACTATAGCCTTCCTATAGAGCTATAAAAAACCACTCTGGAGATGCTGTGATACCTTTGGAGGCAGATGGTTTATTTATCTTGTTTGGTGTTATGTTTTCTTCCAAAGACAATATCATTATTCCAGTGGCATCACCTACTCAGATCTGTGTTCAGGCAGACGCTGACACACTAGAGCAAGTGTGGATGAAGCCCACCAAGACCAATAAGGGGCTGGAGCATGTGACATGTGAACAATCTTCAGAGAATTGCTTTGGTAAGTCACAGGAGGAGGCTGGAGATGGAGACCTTATTGCTGTCTCTAACCCTGATCAGAGCACACAGAAGGGAAGGCACAGCCAGACCATTCTCAAAGGTGCACCGACAGGACAAGTGACATACGTAAAATTCTCATTACATTCTGATTAAAAGGAAACTTTAATTTTTTAACCAGAAAGCTGGTCAAACTCTTGAAGAGGCTCCCAGAGACTGTGCAACCTTCATCCCTAAAGATATTCAGAACTCATCTGGCAAAGCCATGACTCACCTGGTCTAGCTGGATACATTTAAAGCAACACCAGGATGAAATGCTCTCCAGAGGCCTCTTCCAACCTAATATATTCTATGACCTAAACAATTATCTTCTGGTTAACTTTCCACAACACCCTTATAATATTGATAGCTTCAGTTAAAACAAGGAGCTTTTCCTCATTAAACTGCTTCTAGTGTTCTCTGTAGAAACAGCCTCCGAAAATTTTTATTTTGTCATTATTATTTTTGAACTCTTGTTGCAGACAAGCTGTCTTGAAATACACAGCTGAACTGGAGAAACAGGAACATAATGATGCTGATCCTCCTTCCTGGCTTGGATATGACTGGGATGGTAACATAAGCACCTTCACCAAAAAACACAGATCAGAGTCTGAAAAAATAAATTCTTCAAAATGAAAAATGAAGAAATTGTGCAACATCTCTACAGTTCAAGGGTTTTTCTCTAGAGCATGAAAAGACCACTGTGTTATTTTTTCTTAAAACTAATCACACTTTAATAAAAGGCCATTTGTTGCATTAGTAAGGAAGCATTGCAAATCTTTCTCACAGGAGTATGAATGCCTTCAAGCAAGACAGCTGCACTCAGCACTGCTAACTCTCAGATGTTGAATCAAGCTGTCTTCATCTTACAATAATGAAAGTTTTTGTAGTCCCATGCAGAGTAAGCAACGAATAAATCTGCATGTGTTTGAGGTTCTTGTTTGCCATGAAGGTCCTCTCCAGGACATAAACACTGTGACTCCCCAGAGAACTTCACACTTGATGTGGCTGGTACTCATCAAGTACAGCCTTCTTCAGTAACTGAGAGCAGTAGGTAGTGACTACAGATTCTTTAATACACAACTACACTCATACATTTAAGCACAGTTCTCCACTTCTCAACAGTCACTTGTGCACCCAGAGCCCTCATTCTCATAAAAGCCTCCTGGGTCCAGGAGCTGATGTTAGTGTCTGCAGATCTGAACTGTGGGCTGGCTGGCAGCTGAGAGACCAGGAGAACCAAATTAAAGGGAGCACAGATGAATAAAATGTTAAAAGTATAAATTTGCTCCAGTTACAGGAACACATCTTCTCATCAAATGGACAAAAGAGGTACATGAGCACACAAGGGATTTACCATTCAAATTCTAACTGCTGATAACTTACTAGTCCTTCCCTTATCTAGAGAAAACAAGTTTCACCTCATTATAGCAGAACAAGACATTGTTCAATGCCTTTGGGGAAACTCCCAAGGATTCATCCTCCTTCAGCTCATTCTTGACCTTTATATTAACATTCTAGCTGGTCTCAACATGTATTAGCTTGCAACGAATAGAATCAGTAGCTTTAGTGGTAGCACAATTTTTCTGCTGGCTTATTTAAACTTCTTTAAGCAAAGAACTAACAATCCTGATGTTCAGCTCCTGCTAGATTTAGAAAATCAATGAATTCAAAGCCTGAGTTTGCTTTCTTTTGATTAGGAACAAATAACATGTCTTCTTACTATGTTCCCCCTTAAATTGCTGATGCAGCAGTCCCGAAAAACACAACCTTAATCTCAGAGGCTGACAGGCTTTGTATTCCAGGTGAATAATGGGACCATTAAATGGATTTGATCTTGTGAAGTATCTACTAGACTGTTTTTATGTTTTCATGTGGTGTGAATTTTGAGGTGCTTTTTTCACTTTGGCTGCAGCAGGGCACAGAAATCATTTGTTTCAAATATTTTTCTGGATATCCAAAACCATTATAATTTATTAATTTCGTAACTTTAAAAAGTATAATAATAACCCATATTTAGTAATATTGTAATGCCTTTAGTAATACTATTAGAAATGTTTTATATATTAGTGTTTATATTAAAAATACATATAATTTGTCATATGCATCAGTGCCCACCTCATCCCAACAAATAGTACACTCAACAATAAACAGAATGTGGAGTTTTTAACCTGAATTACAGCAGAAATGCTGCCCTTGACTCTTGAAGTCCATTAGCCAGGGGCAATTATATCTCCTGGGGAATCCTGTGGCAAAGGAGAAGTTAATTTCATAATGTACCATTACAACCTAAAGTACAAACACATATATACACAACTTAAAGCCTGAGCTGACAGTCTGAATTCTCTCTTGCTCCTTGCCATCCACTCAGTTGGCAGGGATTCTTACACTTCAGCTTAAAACACAAATTTCACTACCTCTTTTATAAGGTGCCATATAGAGGTATGGAAAAGCTTTTAAAAGCTCCGTTGACTTTACTGTCTGCTTGCATTACAGTAACACAGAATTCTCCACAAAAATCAGGCCTGCCCTTGTGCAGGGCCTGCCTGCTCCCCTTACCTCCCTCCTCAGCCTTCCTGCCTCCAGGAGCTGCCTGGCAGCTTTGCAGGACAGGGCTCTAAGTCACTGCAAACATAGCAAACAAAGACATTCCAGTTCTCAGTTACCAGGCCAATACTTCCATTCTATGGCAGCTTTTCCTTCAGGGGAATGTTCATGTGGACTCGCCTCTGAGGTCCAACTGGAAGAGTGTTCCTGCTTGAAATTACTCAGATCCATTGCACTTTTACTTATTTTAAAAGCTTTTCTTTGTAGATGAGCAGTGGTAGACATAGCTGGAGTTCTTATTTGTATTCACAAACCAGCAGTTCAGGACAACATGGAGCAAGTTCTGCCATTTCACAGAAGTATTTTTACACAGAGAGTACCCACTGCCCACGCAGAAACTGCTCAGGGTTCAAACACCAAATGAGAAGACCACATAAGAACTACAGTTCTGAAAGTGATTTTATGCTATTCATGATACAGTTTGGTTGAAGAAAACTCCCTGTATTTTGCATAAACCAGCAGAATTCCCACAGTATTGAGACATTTAATTCGAAAGTAGAACAGAGCTTGCAAACCATCTTGGAAGTGTTGAAAATGCTTTTTTTTTATTCCTAAATGACAACTCCAAACTTTTGTTTGAAAGCTACCAGTTTTTAAACTGATATGGTAAGTGGGTCAAGTTATATAAATTCTGAATATGTAAGATCATCTTGTTCCTAAAAGGCACTAAAAGTAAACCAGACTGTTTAGCACCAGCACTGTCATAGGCAAATCTTGGGTTAAAATGCTCTTATTTTTAATATTGCTTCTCTTTTATATTAAGAAATATACAACAAAAAAGTTTCATAATTTTACAGAAATGTTCCTTTGTAGTTTCTTGATTTAATCTCTTTGGCCTATTTCACCTCTAAGAACTCTTCAGCTTGACAGACTGGATCCAGCTTTGGCTTTTAAGACACACTTTGCCATTTTGTGTGTCAGCCTTAATCCATTTGTCTGTTTCATCCCTTTGATTCATGTGACCTGGAAAAGAGAGTTCTGTTAGTTCAATTTGACACAGAGTAAACATATCATCTTCACATTGTCATTTTTTTCCAAGCTCCCTGGAAGCACTTATAGCACTCTTATTTGGTAGAATTTGTGTACTTTTAGTAGTGACTTCTGACATTTCCTTCTTGATACCCTTTTTTTTGCATTAATCTAATTTCCCATAATAAATCCTTACAACAGAGTAGTGTTTTTTATTATACAGTACTGCACTTTTTATTCTAAGCTAAGAAACATGTTATGGTGGGTTGATCCTGGCTGGATGTCAGCCCACCAAAGCCACTCTACCACTGTCCTCCTCCGATGAATAGGGTAGAGAAAATATAACAAGAGGCTCACAGGTCAAGATAGGACAGGGAGAGATCAGGCATCAGTTACCACCACAGGCAAAACAGACTCAACTTGGGGAAAAATTTAATTTAATTTATTCCAAATCAAATCAGAGAAGGGTAATAAGAAATAAAGCCAAATCTTAAAAACATATCCCCCTCACCCCTCCCTTCATTCCAGGCTTAATTCCACTGTTGATTTCTCTATTTTCTCCCCACCAGAGGCACAGGGGGATGAAGAACAGGGGTTGTGGTCAGTTCACACATTATCTCTGCCACTCCTTCCCCTGCAGAAGGAGAACTCATGCTCTTCCCCTGCTCTGACATGGGGTCCTCCACAAGCTGCAGGTGGATCTCTGCAGCCCTGCAGATCTCCAGGGACTGCACCAGGGGCTGCAGGGGAATCTACTCTGGCAGCTGGAGCACCTTCTGCCCTTACCTGGGCATTGGCAGGGCTGTTTCTCTCACATATTCTCACTCCTCTCCAGCTGCTGGTGTGCAGCAGGATTTTCCCCTTTAACTGTGTTATTCACCATCAGTGATGGGCTCAGCCCTGGACAGTGGTGGGTCCATCCTGGAGTGTGCTGGCACTGGCTCTGTAGGATGTAAGGGAAGCTTCCAGCAGCTTCTCACAGAAGCCACCCCTAGAGCACCCCCCCTACCAAAACCTGGCCACACAAACCCTACATGTACTGGTTTTCTCTGGGGTAGGGTTAATTTTTTTTATAGTAGCTAGTATTGACCATGTTTTAGGATTGTGCTGAAAATGGTGTTGGCAATATATAAAATCTGTTATTTGTGAGAGGCCCTTTTACAGCATCAAGGCCTTTTTTGCTTCTCACCCTGCCCTGCCAGGGAGGAGGCTGGGGGCACAGAATAAGCCGTGAGGGGACACAGCCAGGACAGCTGACCCCAAGTGACCAAAGGGATATTCTGAACTGCATGGCACCATGTTCAGTAGAACGTGGCACAAGGAGGAGCAGGGGACATTCAGAGTACCTGTTACATGAGATGCAGCCCCGCTTTCCTGGGGGTAGCTGAACACCTGCCTGCCCTGAGGAGTAATGAAAGGATCTCTTGTTATGCTTTGCTTGTGTGCACAGCTTTTGCTTTATCCATCAATCTGTCTTTATCTCAAAGTCTCTTTATCCCAACCCATGAATTTTCCCACTTTTACTCTTCTGCTTCTCTCCCCCATCCCATTGGTGGGGAGTGAGTGAGTGGGTGCCTTGTGCTCGTTTGCCAGTTCTGCTTAAACCATGACTCTACATGAGATACTGATCAGGCTACATAATTTCAAAGATTTTAACTGTTATTGTAAACACTGAAAAGAGACATGGTAAGACTTGCTTGTCCAGATGACCTGACATGTTGCTACTATTACTGTTTCCTTATGATAATGGCCTAAAAAAACCCCCAGAACCCTGAGGTATCTGTCTTCTTACATGTTTCACATAAACTTAGTATTCACAGTCGTGCTCTGAAAAACTCACTGTATAACAAAGAAGAGAGTTCAACTTAGTCTCATTTTATAACTAAGAAACTGAGGCCAAGAGAGAATAAGTGACGTTCCAAATTTATACAAAAGATTTGTGTCCATATTGGGAATTAAACTGGGATCTTCTAAGTCCCAAATCGGTGCCTTTATCACAAGATCAACCTTAACTTTTGTTTATCTTTACAAAATATCATTTATTATTACTTTAGTGTTCATTTAACTGTGTGAATTCTAAGTTTAGAACTAATTTGCCCTGGAATAGCAAGAGGGATGGCAGGGAAGCAGATTCTGAACCAACTTTGCAAACATGCTCTGCTCTGCCCTGTAACACAGCTGAAGTTAAATTCTGGCCACAGAAAACAGTGGCAAAACTCCAACTGACATCACTGCACTGGTTTCCACAACTCAGGCCTATGTGCCAGAACTTTTCAATAGCCTTTCAGTGCTTTAGCAGTTCTAAGCAGGATTTATTTCAGCTTATGGGCCAAACCCACAGCAATTCACAATAGGCTGAGGTATGGTTTGGAAATACAGAGGAGTCCAACAGTGTCAGTCACTTCAGTGTCCCCTGTTATCAGACTGCAACATGCCTTCAGGTGTCTCCACAAGGATGTCCCAGTACAATTTCTGCACTCCTGATAGCTCCAGACAGCAGCAGCCTCAGTCACACTCAGTGTCAGTATCATTGCTATTGTAAAGCAGAATCCACAGACCTACTCATGCTCTAATTGCAGACTTAAATCTGTGATGATCATCACCAAGCTGGACAAATGTGTTGTACATGAAATCCATTAAAATTTGAAAACTCAGTTTCTCAAAGCTTTCCTGAATTGCTGATTTTCAATAGTATTGTATCAGGGAGTACAGAACAAAAATTAAAACAGAATCTGTTTTTTTAAGCACAAATAGCCCTTAAAACATTGTATCAGCCCCATTTTTTAAACAGGAAACAGCCTCCAGGTGATAAAAAATTGAACCAAGAAAGTATAAAGGAAAATTTCAGCTGATCCTTTTACAGAACTGTAGAACACTAAAAATACAGCTTTTTCTCCTAGGGAGAGAGGACACCATAAATGCAGGGCAGAGATATATTTCCAGAAAGTGCATATTGGAGTGCTTGGTCCCAGTTCCTCTCTCATGTTTTTGTGACTATGGCTTGTACTTCTGTACAAGAAACAAACACTGAAGCATAGAATCACTGCTGTAAATGAAGTTTCATGTGCTGCTTACACCTTGGTTGAAAAGTTAAAGAAGAGTTTACAGAACACAAACAAATTTACAAGAGCCATTTTAAAGCTCAGTTGCTGTCTGAGCTCTGTTTCTCATTTTGCTTTTGCTACGTGAATGTAGAAAAATGTTTTGCTCCTTATACTTCTTCTGGAAATTTGCCTGTAAGGCAAATATTAAGGTTGTTAAGCCCATCAGTAGTAGCAGGTTCAAAGGTATTTAAGATATTTAAATAGCTTTGTGTATGAGGCACTAATCAAGCAACAAGGTTTAGCTGGAGACCTTTTGATGACCACTTGGGTCTTAACTGTACTCGCTGCTTGTACTTTGAATACTGTGAGAACATAAGTGGATTTTGAGGAAGACTTTGCTAGCTTGATTAAATCACAAAAGCAAACAGCTTCCTGGACTGAGAATGAAGTGGGGAAAAAATTAATTTCAAAACCTACCAGTCAAGACAGCAGCATGAGTTCAGGAGAAGACGGATACACCATTAGGCTGTGTGGCCACCTTTTCAATTTAATGCCCAGGAAAAAGGTTAGGGTTTTTCCCCTCCCCAGTGTGTGGTATCTAAAGGAAGGTAGCACCTTTGCAAAACTTTATACAGTCAAGTACTGACTGTTTATTTACTTGTCTTCTTGGACACTGGAGAACTTGAGAGCTCGATTTTCATACCATAAAACAAAAGAAGAGGATCATATTTTAAGTGTTGGTCATCGGTAGTGTTAGGACTGTGATATACATCAAAAGGCTGTGAACAGCTTGAGTTGAATGCAAGCTGAAACCAATAAAAATCTGTAGGATAGCATCTCCTCTAATGTGTTTAATAAAAGTTGGATGAACTTTCTATTTGACTCAAAGGAATGTAATCTTTTCCAGATACAACCTGGGTCTTTGTTTATTTTTTTTAAGATATTGCTTAAGGATCAAGGCTTCATAGAAGGCAGTGTGTAGAAGGACATTGTAAAACAAAGCTCTTCCCACTCAATTCTAGTGGCCAAAAGTCAATAAAAACTGCTTCTAAGAAAAAAGGGAAGTTCTGAAGTGCCTCAAGAACAGACAAAACGGGGGGGGGGGGGGGGGGCCATGACAGCAGATAGCATTACTCCTGGGATCAGAACTGCAATGCTGACTGCAACAAACCCAAGACAGCTGCACAGTGGGAGAAGTTCTACACTTGCGCAGCTGGTAAGCTTCAGATAAAACCTGAAGTTTCAGCAGACTGACATAATACAAGCTCTTTCAGTTATTTCCCTTTTAAAGGCAAGTTGCTTGCCTCACGTTACTCACTGCCCCTTCAGCTGTGTTTGTACTCAACCCTCGAACTCCAGGCAGCTAAAAACAGAGACACTATCTTAGAGTAAACAATATAGAATTTCTCATAATGAAGACTCTTAAACACATCCATCCATAAAGCTTTGTGCATGGTATAGGAGACTCATGCAGTCAGCCCCCTCCTGCACACTGGCTTTAAAGCAATCCTAAAGGGAAGGCCACAGCATTCCATAGGCTGCTCTCCCAGTACTACTATGAGGGACCACTGAGTGAGCAGTGAGAAGTAAGTTATTCCTGATGGTAGGAAACATATGTCTAGATGCCCCCTTGGTCCAGCAGGGAACATCAGGCAGATGTGAAAGTTGTAACATTTCAGTGCACGCCTGAGTGAATGATTGTTGCAAGGAGAAAGGTGCTTCTTACCACGATCTACTGGGAGAACCAGGCAGGATGAGAAGATTTGAAGCATGTTAGTAAGTGAAACCTAAGAAGTCAGAGATAGGACAGTAGTGTCAATGTCCATCTTTTCAAAGGAATCTGGTAATTACAGACAGGCTGACTCTCCAGAGGCACAGGAAGAGGAAGGCTATCTAAGAAGTTATGAAGTATTAAAAGAATAATTGGATACTGGATCAACCCATAAGGTAGAGGCAATGTGTACTTGAAAATTTTCACAGGAGAAAAGGAGTTAGAGAAGACAACGGGGATTTCCTCTCCATGTCCAGTACAGACATCTCAGGGAAAGCATAAATTAACATGGGAGAGTCCTATTCCCTGCCTGGTCACCAGAGGCATGGCTCAGGGGAACATTGCTCTCAGGTGGCTTAGCAAAGCTCTTGTGCTGTAGACAGGATGGGATTAGTACCAAAACCTAAAAGACCTGTTAACTGCTGCAATTGTTGTCATGCTAACAACAACTGGGAGCAAGTATGTTTCGACTTGGGAGAAGACAGTAACTCCCAAAGCATACGCTCCTTGTATGAGGACAGAAAAATACAAAGAGGTTTGCCAGTTGAGAAGGTAAGAAGAGGGAGACACAAAAACAATGACAAACATCCACAGCCTCTAAGGAGCTCCTGAGACATGGCGAGACCTTTACCATGGAAACTCACACAACTGCTGCAAACCAGATTAAGTGACTGCAAAGTTAGAAGTTCACTTAGCACCAAGCAGATGGCATCAGGTGAAAGGTTGACACTGGATGTGAACATGGCACTAGAACTGGGGCAGGGATGGAGAAACATCCAAAATCAGACGAGTCCCTGGCACCGCTCACAAATGAGATTTCCATGGTCTATTTTTCAGACAATTAGGTTTAGAAGTTGACACCATTAGCTACAAGGTGTAGCTAATGACTACAAGGTGAGGCTGAATGACTGCAAGACTTTTTCCAGCAAGTTTACGGTTGTCAACACACAAGTGACTGAAGCATGTCCCATGGCTGCATTTAATTTAGTCCCCATCCACCCACATGGCTGATAACCTTCCTTTGTTACTGTGCAGTGGGTGGGAGCAGATGGTCACATCAACTGGAGACAAGAGAAAACAGGGCTGAAACAACCCCCTGAAGGAAGCACTGAATTTGGTCTGACACTCACATCATCTGGTCTTCACAATCTGCAGCACTGACAGTCCTACTGCCTCCCCAGACCAGTGCCACAAGGAAGTTTACCTTGCTATTTAGCTAAGTTTTCTTTACCATAGTCCTATTGCCAGTGGACAGAACAATTTGTCTTTTTTTCTCTGTAGCAACCTCTTATGTACAAGAAAAATGCATCTTATCTTCACTTTGTCTTCTCTTTTGAGACAAAACCAGAACTTTTCAGTCTTCTCTCATTAATCATGATTTTAGGACTCTGATCATATGTTCTCCTTTACTGATTCTACAGTTTTGAAGTATAGTACTCAAAACTGGACACATTCCAGCAAAGTATTACTAATGCCATATAAAGCCAAAGGATTATTTTGAGTTTTACAGATCATGTTATTATGCTGTTTGTTTTCAATGGTGTAACACTACTGTTTCCTGATACTATTTAAATATTGCTCCTCTTTGGACTACACAAGTAATTGTGCCTACCTTCATACTTTGAACCTAATTTATTGGAAAATGGCCTAAAAAGCATCTAAATCAAAATTATATGCCCTTTAACCTTGACCTTCAACATGTTTGTAACCCCTTTGACATAACAGTCTCCTAAGTTCCTTTTCTGCTTAAATATTTCACAGTTTTTAGCCTGCTACTCTTCCTCTTACCACATATAGTACCTCTAGCTAATTACCTCCACAGGCATCTTAAACCAGCTGATTTAAGAACACAAGCAGACCTGGAGAGAGGGAAAAGGCAGACATTGAGTAGTAAGGGCTTCCCTACTTGCCAGGGAAAAGAAAGAACACCTTGACATGATTACAATCAGAAATTACTGGAATTACTCAATTTACTGAAAGCAGATAGCCAAACGCTTCCACTGATGGAAGCTGGACCAGTGCTTAGAAGGCATTCTTTTTTTCTAACATTTCATTATACCATACATACTACTTCTAAGACTACCTACTGATGCCAGTGGAAACAGATGCCTTGCCCTTGCAAATTACTTCAAAGAATAAACTCCCTGTCACTGCTCTCTAGTTCCCTCCCTTTCTCAGCAAGTGTCCCAGTTTTGCAGGGAAATCCCTTCTTTTTCTAAAAGAGCAAAACACATTTTCACACTCTCATCCCTCTGTCTCTAGAGCACTCAGCCCAGATTTCCATCTTCTTGCTTTCATTACATCCCACCCTATTCCTTGGCTATCTGGCAAAACCCTGGATGTGAGTGCTTGTGGGCTTGCAGTGTACTGACTCCCCCCGCAGTGTGGAAGTGGGGGCCATGCAGCCAGGTGATGATGTACACGGTAACTGCTCTAAAGCAGTAGGGAAGGCCTTCCTAGAGCAGCTGACAGACCAACTGCATGTTTACCCAAGTCACAGAACTCTGCCCTGTCTTCTCACTGGACAGCCTTCTCTCTAAAACCTTCAAATACTCACAGAGACAAGCAAAACTTCCTAAAAGCAGACAGTTCCTATGTTATCCACATGAGAATTGGATTTTCTGAAAAATCATCTATTTTTAAACTAATCTTTGAACTCAAAAGCATAAAACCCTTAAACTGCCATGCTCTTCTGATAGAGTTTTTATCCACTTGGCAAAGCCCCTCTTCACCGTCTATTTTACATTTCTTCAGTCACAGCACGAGGACAGTTACGGACCTTGTACCTGAAACTTCACCAGTGAATAATGCTCGCAGGAAACAGAAATTGTATTAAATTATTTTTAATTATTCAAGAATCTACTTGCACATGAAAATTACCAAATATCAACTTTAAGAGGAAGCGATTGTTGAGAGTGAGGGGGCAAGTGCTTTGCCTGCAGAAAGAATACACCACAAGCTAAAGAGAAATAGAAGCAGGAAGTATTTCCCTTTTTGGTAATGCCTTAACTTCTTTAAACAACTGATAACCATTGGCCTAATGCTGTTGCCTTTGCATAATTCTTGATGATTTCTGTGCCTTTGGGATGTGTATATTTCAGAGTTAACTAATCAGGGTCACTTTTGGCCTCAAGTGCCAAGATCATTTCCATACAGAACAGTGGCTTGAAAAAATTCTATCTGCTTCAGTGATGACTGTCCTACATAAGCACTGACTGGGTTGTGAAACCAGAGAAGTCATTCAGCAGTGTATATTTGAAACACCACCTCTTATCTTTAATGTTGCCCAAGTAGCAAGACGATTGACTGGCCAGTGGTCCTCATTCACTGAGAAGTCTTGTTTTACTGCTGAGGTGATTCATTCCACAGAGTCTTGCTAGAATATGAGGTCCTTCCACAGGTTTCCAGCCTGAGAATTTCTAATTATGGTTTTTAAAGAAACTGTATTTAATAACCACTAGTAAATTTAAGTGCTAGTTACTGTTCCTAGGCAGGAAGAGATATATAAGCAGGCTACATACTAAAACTATGTAATTACACGTCTAATGTTTCCTGACTTTGAGATTACCATCTTACACAGGGGAGGAAAAGAGTTTTTGTGCATATTTTCTTAGGTTTAAAACCAAAGCAAAACTCAAAGCCTTAACCAATCTGCTATCACATCAGGTCACACTGACATAACATGCAAACATAAAGCTGGAGCCCTCAGACACATTAAGTTAATGTTTTCTCTAGAGTAAACTGTGTAATTGGCAAAAGCAACAGCCTTAACTTCTAGATAGCCACATCTGGAGTGGGGGAGAGAAACACACACCCTACACAGTGAATTGTACAACTGTTTTCTAAAGCAGGAAACAGCAAGACCTGGGATTCTACATTCAATTTTAAATGCCTTACAAGAATGCTTCCAGTAATTGCAGGTACCTTTCCATGTACTCTCTATTCTCCCAGCTCCAGCTTCTTCTGATCTTCTCATCTCCCACCCATTTCTCAGCCTATCCTGCACTACTGTACACTTATAAATATGCCATATACTCCTTTTGCTTCCCCCTTTGACTCAGAAACAGACAGAATTTTTAAAATTATATTTTTAATATAATAGATTGCCTAGGAAAGTCTGTGTGACTTTCTAAGCCAACAAAGCAATGAGTCAAATGCAGCTCTGGATTATCTTCCATGGATTCACTGGACTAATGTTAAGGAAGAATTTGGCTCTAAGACTTTTGTTAGAAGTTGTTGATTACATTCACAAGTCATTGACCAAATAAAATTTTAAAGTCATCCAGTAACATGGGGAGTACAATGGCACAAGCAAACATATGAACGTGAAGCAGATTAAACAAGCAGCCGCCAAGGGCAATAAACTATTAAAGAAACGTAGATGCCTTTGACTTAGGCCAGACAGACATTTATTGGAAGCCAAGATTAGTAAGCCTTACCACTTATAGTTACATGATCATCTTTGGAGGCACTCTGTGTTTCTTTTAACTGGATCTCTGAGCTCACATCCACTTTTCTTCCAGACAGCTCTAAATAGGCTTTGAGAGACGCAGGTACCTTGACTGTAATTGAACCTGGTATAAATTTAAGTGAAACCTAGTTAGTTTAACCCTGAGATCAATGCATGAATCACGCCATTATTTCACTAACTTGAATCAAATCATCATTTGGTTGTGCTTGGTTGGGTTTTTTTAAAAGTCTTCAGACACAGTAACCTCTTTTTTTGGTCACTGAAAGGATAAATGAAGGTATCTTCATTTATCATAAACAGAGCACTGTATGTCTCATATAGAAAATGGTATCACAGCATTTCCTTTGCAGACATGAAAATAAATAGTGACATACACTTCCAGCAATGTCTTTTAGTAGAGGATCTTATTACAGGAACGATCAAGGAAGCAAATATAATAGAAATTACAACTATTATGACTTTAGATTTATCTTCTAGTTACATATTGACATTCCTGAGCAAGGACAGGGCATAAGAGTTGACAAATAACCCAGTCACTGCATGGCACATGAAGAAAGAATTGCTCCTCTGGAAGGATGAGACGCCGCTCACGTCCTGTGAATGACGGCAATCGTCTTTGCTTTACTGCTCAGGGCCAGCTGTTCACATCCTCCAACAGATGCAGTCTCAAAACTGACTGACCAGTTTAGACTATGCATGACTAAAACATAAACTAGTAGCAAAATTGCAGTATTGGTGGCCTGAATAATTCTACTTTGACATTAAACCCAGAAATTCTCACTTCTGCTTCTCCTAAATATGTGCTTCTCTGCATTAGACCAAAGGCAGACACTGGGCCCCCAACCTGCCCACATTACTCATCTCTGGAATAACTCAGTCACAGTTTGGAAGCTCTGTCCTACACATTAGATCAAAAATCCTGAAAAATTCAGAATACACTTATATGTGCTCCTCAGTTTTTGCTCAATTTCAACATTCACTTTGAAAAACATAAAACAGTTTCTTGGCATACATCCCAATAGCTTAAGAAGAACACAGTAAGAATAACAGCTAAGCAGTACCAGAAAGCAACCCTAGCTAAGCAACTTAGACTCAGCAGAATCACTTGCCTGTGACAGTTTTGATGAACAAGTAACTTCCAGTATAATTTAGGCCTGCATTTTGCTGGATACATAAAAGCCTTAGAATAAGAAAGGGAAAAGGTCTTCATCTTTGGGTCCTCTTTGGAGAGTTGCTCAGTGATGACTCATAAAAACCAACACACATGCAGCTCATTTATCACAAATGGGACATTTTCTACACTGCAGCTGTCAGCAGTTATTCTGAATTTACAGGGTAAACAGAAACAGAACTTCAACTTTGTCTGTACTAAACTGTGCTGCCAGAAGAGATGTCAGAAAATATTTTGAAAATAACATTAATTAGCTTTTATTAAGTACATTCCTCTTTGCTACTATCTCAAAGAGACACTAACTTAGCAGTAAGTGATACAAAAGATAACCAAGAAATAATAAAAAACCAAATTTCTTTGCACTAAAGAAACCAAAATAGATTGTACAGAAAGATGAACAAATTATTTTAATGCATTGACACCATCAGTCACATTTTGAGTAACTGTTAAGATTTTAACAGGGCACAGGCATTGTCTCACAGGAGACACAAGTGTATGAAATACCATGTTCATTTAAACCACCTGAAGTGCCTGACATGACATTAAAGTCAAGTATAAAAATGCTATAGTGTGTTTTGGCTTGTTTTGGATTTTTTTTGTTTGTCTGCATTTTGTTGGGTTTTTACAGCTTTTTTTTTATTTCAAAAGTAGGACTAATGAGACGTACCCAGGGCTCTGTAATGTGCAGTATCATATCTTCTGAATGGCAAAACTATGAATTCAACTTTAGGTGTGAGCTTTTAACTAAGAAGTAAGATTTTAGTGAGTAAGCAGGTGAGAAAATGAAGGAAAAATGGCAGGGTAAGGCTCTCCCATATTTGCTTTTCTGTCTTCAAATTTTCATAGGAGGACATTTCAGTCAGAAGGCAGGAAAAATAAATGTGTGTCAGTTATCACTGCACATATGGCATCATGGAGAAAACTGTGCTCAAGGCAAAGGAACACTGTAACCCTCGTCAGCTCTGCAGAATTTTGCTGGATATATTGCCAGGAAAAAAAAAAGAAAAACATTGAAAAACACAAACATTTTTAATCCATCTTAAGTATCCTTGTCCCTTACAGAGCTTATTGTATTTTAAGTATTTATAGACATCTTCCAATAATGAGGCAAAATAAAAATGTAAATAAGCAACAATCACAAACTATTTTTTACAGACAGATAAAAAATCCAAAACAAACTCTTATCCCCTTTTCTTTTACATCAAAATCTGCCAAAAAAAATATTTGATTTAGTTTGCTAACCTTTCTGGGATTTCAGATCCACTTTTCTTAATTGACTGACATAAACATCTATCGTCCCATGATATGTAGAAGCTTTTAGACTTCCATCTGATGAATCTAAAAAACAAAAGAAAATAACAGAACTTGTGTATCATTCATTCTTTTTAAATAAACATTTGCCAGAATATTTCTTTATACCTCAAACTCATTTTTGTCAATTCTTCTGTGTTTCAGAAGTATAATAACAATAATTTACTGAATGTCAGACTTTACTTAGAAAAACAAGTTTCTGAAAAACATGTATCTCCCCAGTCCAGAACTGGGGCACACAATTCTACGGCTGTAGCTCTGCAATTGCTCTACATCTACAAGGCCTCAACTGCACCACACATCTTTCTACAGGAATGTCTTTATCTTTGTGTGAAGATCCAAGTACCAAACTTGAACACTGAGATCTATTTTCGTTTCCAAAAGAGTTCATTTGCTCAGACTCTGTGCAGGGAGAACTTTACTCCAGAAAGCTACCCCATACAAAAAACAATCAGTTGCTCACTGAAACATCTTGTTACACAAATAACTGAGTACAGGCTTTGTAAAGTCTGATTTACTACATCTGAATTATCAACAAATGTTTAATATAGCAGGAAAACCGCATTTGTTCTGTGCCCTGGAAAAGGGAGGCCTAAATTTTCTTTTATACCTTATTAGCTGAAATTTATGATCATAAAACTTTGTGAAGAAGTGTTTTTACAAAAAGTCAGTCTTGAAGAAGCTTTAATTGTACACTTGAGTAGTCTTTAATTATTTGCAATGCATTCCATTTTAAAATACATAGACTTTCACAATATCCCAAAGGGTTTACTTTCAAACTACTGAACAGACTTATACCTAATAAAAATTGCAAAGAAATTATGAAGAAACTCTAGAAGAGCATAAAACAATTACATTTGTACATGAGCAAAAGGCAGTTACTGAAAGGCATTTTTTGAGACAATGCTAGAAATTAAAGTATTGGCAAGAAATCCTGAGATAGAGACTGGTTTCTGAGTATGCATAGAAAAAATCTAACAGTCAAACTGTCATAAGCAGCTAAAATAACAAAATCAAACCTGTATGAAACTTCCCATTTCAAGAAGTAAAAGCATAATGAGAGAATGAACTTGATTATTCATAACAAGGATGTCTCATATTAATGTTTCATGCTTGCCATACAGTTTTAGCTCCAAGTAAACTCATCTGGAGCTTTTCTGGTCCCAGATTTCAAGCACAGATGCCAAAGATCAGTGCATTGCTTACAACAGCAAAAACATGGAAAAGGATAATTATTCTACAGCTAAAGCTGATTTCTTTGGAGGGGAAAGTAATTTGAAAAAAGCAGCTAATCCTTACTTAGTTGAGAAACTGAGAAGGGTTTTGACTAAAAAGAAAACATTAATAACTAGAACTGGATGTGAATGCTTCTGCCATCTCAAGACTCTGTATTAAAGAAGGTCTGTTCAAAATCCGAAAAAAAAAAAAAATTAACTCTTCGTTAATAATGAAGAGTTTTGATTGTGTAAGTGAAAATGCAACCTCGATTTTAACTGATGACTTTTTAAAAGGTTGTTCATAATAGTTGAAAAGTTAAACTCATTAGAACTAGAAAATTTGACATGCATCAGCCTTTTTAATGAACATTTTAAGTAGTGATCACTTGAGGTTTTCATGCAAAAGCTGTTTTTGCAGATACTCCCCATCAAATTTAGTAACAGCCAATTACCAAATATTCACATAATCTTGACAGAGATCTGTTAGCAACAGATACAGGAAACATCCAGCCTCTGACTCTTCTGCTTTAAACAGAACATATAATAAGTTCCTTTATCTGCTCTAGGAAGAAAGAAGTCTCCTGTGACAGAACAGCAGCTCTCTCCAGGGAGAACAACTACAAACAGTCCACACACCACCAGCCGATGGTGCTTCAGAGGGACATTTATCCCCTGAAGCCTTTCTCTTCCCACTCCTCAAATGCAAAAGCAGCTCCTGTGAGATTCTTCCCAGTGGGAAGATAACTTTTGTGAATCTGCAAGACTGAAAAAAGTGTTCTGAGATCTTCAATTCATATATATTAAAAATAATTCTCATTTTGTGGGAGACTGTATTCTCTTTGCAGAAGGCATCAACATGAACGAAGGACGCAGGAGGAGGGCAGTAGGGACAGGCTCACCAGGGCACAGATTTACCAGGAAAGCCAAAAACAACCTCGAGGGGACTGGAACACTTTTCCATTGAAGAACACTGTTTCAGGAGGACAACTTGCCAGATTTTGACTCCCAGAGTACCTCACTAATACAAAGTTTCCTATGGCTGAAGAAACTACAGCAGAGTTTCAAAACCACCAAGAAGCTTGGCAGCACTAACCAAACACTAAACCTGACACCACAGTACTGAACAGTAAACAACTGTTACACTTTGACCTATGGAAGTAACATGAAATACATTTAATGAAAACAACTGAATATGATTTATGCCATGAATGTTACAGATGTGATATTAAATACAAGTGTGTAGATACAAATAAGAATAGCAAGAAACATGGATTTGTTCATCACTTCTGCAAAGTCCATAAAGATGCTGTTTTAAGTTGGTGCCTCTAACTCTTAACAAATAAAGGGGAAAAAAAGGAAAATGGATTTAAAAAAAACCCAAAGTTGAGGGGATATAACAAAAAAGTGCCCAAATCTAAACAAATAAATAAATATTTCAACACTGAAAAATTATCCTATACTAAGAAGCACAGGCTGATAGGACAAAATACATAACAAATAATAATGGAGACAATATATATTTTATGGTTACGACAGAACAAACCTAAGGCAATTTATTTTCAAATAGATACCCAGTGTTAGCTGATATGAATGGGAATAACTGAAGGTAAAAATAAGGAAAAAATGTATAGTTTGAATTCGGAGTTCATTAAGGACTGACAGGGGAAAAGTTTTCTCCAGGTTTTTCAAGGAGAAAAACAAGGACAAAGCCCTTTACTGGAAATGGAACAGATGGTCACTCTTGAGCAGCTTCAGCTATTTAAGCATTTACTGGTACTAGAGAAAAAAGATGAAAAAAAAGGGCACAGTGAAGCAAGATGCCCTTGGCAAAGTCTTTGTTAAGTTTTATAAAAAATAAATAGAGCTTGAAGAATAAGACCTAAGACACATAACTTGAAAGACTGCATAATTAAAGATCAGTGAAAAGCCTACAAAAGTAACATTTAGTATCACTTGTCCCTTCACTTTACCAACCAAGCACTAAAAGGATTAAACACAAGTGATCTTCCCTTAAACCTAAGCAAAAACATACTTTTCCTAATAGCACCTAAAGACTGACCTTGTTCATGGTAAAATCAGTGACAAAATCAATCTCAACAGGAACACAAAATATTTATCATGATTTGACTAGACTGCAGAAAGCATAAAATTCCAACATCCCTAAAGTGAGATGAAGATTTAATTCCTGCAAAACTAGCTATCTAGTATTGCTTGTTGATAAAAAACTGGCAAATATTCTTGGTTTAGTTCACTGTTCCAAAACATAAGAAACTGAAATATATTCACTAAATAGACTTCACTATTATTTATTGTTTAGAGTTCACTAAATTGCACATACTACTGAAAAATCCTTAGCAAGTCCTGACCATACTCACCAGGGGGACCTAGCAAAACAAATGATGCAACACACAAGGCAAAGACATCTCTCATGAAAACAATTCCTTTCCTAACCAAGGTACCCAGACTATCCTTTTACCTCTTAATGATCTATTTGCTACCCCAATTTTAACTTATATCCACTGGTTGTAACGGCCATAGTTTCTTCTTGCTAAATTATTCTGTTGCAAAAAAACCCAAACAACCAAACCACCTGGCTCGTCTAGTTTGCAGAAAAGGAAGCTGGGGGGTGACCTCACAGCTCTCTGCAGCTTCCTGAGGAGGGGAAGGGCACAAGGAAGTGCTGAGCTTTTCTCCCTGGTGTCCAGTGAAAGGATGCATGGGAATGGTTTTTTTAAAGAAGCATTTTCTTACAAAGACAGTGGTCAAACACTGGACCAGGCTTCCCAGAGAGGTGGTCATGCCCCAAGCCTGTTACTGTTTAAGAGCCCTTAAACAAGACACTTCAACTCTTGGCCAGGCAGTTGGACTGCGTGATCACTGTAGGTCCCTTCCAGCTGAAATAAGGGATAAGGCCTTGAGCAAACTGGTCAAATAGGAGGTGTTCTCACATTTTTAGAGTTGAACATCTGGATCTTAAAAGTCTTCTACCTTTAGAAAAATCCATAAAAATACCAGGGATGTTTAATGCTCTTTAGGAAAAGATGAAGTCTAACTAGTGCTGTCAGAATTGAAATCTGAAAAATAAAGTTTCTTCAACTGTGTCTTAATGTTCAAGCTGAACCTGGTTAATTAAGGAAAATAATCATCATCTGTTGATGGAAAAAGCTACCTCCTATATTAAGAAACCTTTATTTAACCACTCTTCATAACCTATGAGTTTATTTAAGAGAAGGAAAAACAGCCTAGCAAGTAAAATTTAATTCTGTGGTTTAATGACTAACTCGTAAGAATGTGTCCAGCATTCATTTTCCAGGAATGTTAAGACTGAGCTCTTAGAAACATAAGAAGAGTTGTTAACGGTCCCTGAACAATTCTTAGAGATTGTCCCTGAAAGATGCTTACTGAATGACTACAGTTAACACCATTAGCAGAAGTCTTTAAGATTTGGGCCTGAGGAAATCTTTCTACATTCAGAAGATCACTGAGCCTTGTCTATGATTCTGTTACTTCAATTTTCTGCCATAGCAACGATTAGAATTTGAATTTCTCACTTTGGTGTTTGTGTGCTATAAAAAACACTGATATAAGGTATACCACTATTGATAGCTCTGAGTTATGCTGTTGTATAAATGCTCAGGTTCCCAAAAAAAGGTTTATGATCTGTTTTCATTTCTGAAGGAAAAACTATTAGCATAATAGTTTGAAAAAACTGAAATTATCACAAGCATTTCCATCATCCCCTCAAATAAATAATACATCAATGATTAGCTTCCTGATATAAAAATTAAACATAGCTAATCATTGATAGCAATAAATATAAGATAGAGAACTACATTAAAGCACAACTGCGTTTGATGTACACTTAGTGTTTTCTCATGTCCTTTTATCCCACCTTTATCTAAAAGGTGACATCTAGACTCAGCCTAACTTGTGCAAAGCCCAGAGACTATTGGGTATCAAGTGAGATCGTGTGCCTTGCCCAGCCACAAAAGGCTGAGTTTGGAGAGGGTCTCGTTCAGCCACAGTTATCAGTGCTACCCCGGAAAGGAGGCACAAACATCTGTGTGAAATCACTTCCTTTCTACTTCCCCTGTGAATATTTAGCTCTTAGAAAGGAAAAGGGAAGAACAAGAGAGATAGGGAGAAGGCAGAACCTACCTACTGTGATACTTCCTGTTTTGGTCTGAAGGTTGGTGTTACCTATAATGAAAAGGGGAAAAATGTTAAAAAACATATTATTTATTTATTTTTAATATCGTTGCTTTACAAACAAAAGTCTCAACACTTGTGGGTAATAATGAAGTTATTCCAGACAAGAAAAACACTGAGTAAAGTCAAAGACACCACCTGGATTTGAAGGAGAAAAAAAATGTAGAGAGGCATGTGGAAGGCTAATGCACAATATTGTCTTATTTTATTGGGGCATTTTTTTTTAATTGCTCTGATGCTGCAACAGCACTACGGATGATTTAAGTTCAATTGGATGTATAACATAAACAGTTTCTATTTTCCTCTTTTATACACCTATACCCCATCTCTGCTGGAGGGAATCTTGTGTGTTATCTTCAGAGGCTACTTCCTGGACCCACTGAACATTTCCTACTCCCTCCAAATTTATTCTTATGTGCATGACAACCCCTTGTCAACATTTCCATTGACTTCAATCTGAGTATGTTGGGCAAACTGGAGAATATCAAACAAAATTGTGTAAGGCACAAAACATAGAATGGTCTTCTACTGAACTTGCATCACTTTAAACATGTGCTGGTGTTCCAGCCTTAAAATTTCAAAATATTTATTCTTCCCTTTCAGCTATAACATCAAGAGAATCTGGAAGGAGGAGAGATGTACCTCATAACAGAAGAGCCATCTATACTACAACAATCTCTAAATGGTAGAAACTTCTACAGTTTCATGTATAAATGTCTCACAGAAAATGCTTTAAATTAGGAAGTAAACCACAATGTGTCATCCCTGCCATTCTCTCATTCTCCCAAGAGAAAGACAAATTAAGAATAAGGCTCATCACAGTAACTGAGTCCAGTTTAGTAATACACAGTAGTCATGATTTTCAAATCTTTCAGAAGAGGTTTTAAAAATTGCAATGGATCAAGCTCTACCCTATCTTGTGTAATTACACAGTAGTAAACAACCATTAGGGCAGAATGCATTCCACTGTATATGACCTGTATTTTTCTTAGTGGTTCATGGGCTGAAAGCTAGAAAAGCAGCCTATCATCAACAGTATTAAATTCATCTTTTCAAGCACATACTGTACAAAATACTTACGGGTTCTGAAAATCAGAGCAGAAATAAAAGCATATTTCAATGACCTTGAAAGATGTTTGGCTTCACTCCTTGCTGTTTTTAAAAGGCATGTTACAATTACCCCACCCTTTTTCCCATTTTATCATGACTGGCACTTAGTTTGGTACAACCTACAAAAAGACCTAGGGTTTTGTCAGCTGGCAGCTCCCATGGAGCTGAAGGTAGATTATACTCCGTCAGCATATAGCCCCTGGGTCTGTTCTTTCTTTTCTGGAGGTTTTCTTCTCTGTTTTGATAAGTAGATCCTTGAAAAATATTCAACATGTAGAAATCAAATTCCTTTTAACCACATACTTATGTGGCAGAACCAGCAATGCTGCGCAACGTCGATACAATATATTGTTGTGAAAAGCTCACTTCAAACATCTAGCTAGAACAAAAGCAGCTTTTGAAGCAGACAGGAATGTCCTGCTGTGTTGTGTCCTGCACTGTCTACAGACAGTGCACAGAACTGCACTTTTGGTCATGTAACTGTTCTCTGAAGGCCAACACTTAACTCAGGATTTTTATGTTAGGTAAGTTATTTCAAGGGAGAAGAGAGAAAGACCTGACTAGAGGTAATTACCAGTTTGATTATTACAACAGACTTCAGCATTGTAATGTTATCCAAAATATCATATCTATGATATCCAAAATATAATAATTTTAACAGAATACTGATAACAGTGCCTTATTTTTTTTTGGGGTTTTGTTGCTTCTGAAGAAAGAGTCATCTTTTCTATCATCTACAAGCTTTGCTTCTTCATGAACATTGCAAAATTTCAAATTAGAATATTGCAATCAGGACCAGTAGAATAGGACCAGGGCAAAAGATAGCTTTTGGAGTATAAAGGCAACATTTTACACTGTGTTATTTATATTCTCTCTCTTTTTTTTTGGAGGCTCTTAACAGGGCAGAATTATTTTGATACACAAAAAAGGAAAATAAACCATTATGCAGCTTTTTACCACTTAAGAAATTAATTTTATTTTCATTTCTTTGCAGACATGTCTATACTTTAGTCTGATGAGAATTTAAAATGCAAAGTTACAATTCCACTCTACATAAGTGAAATCCAAAAATATAGCTGAAATGTATGGAACACACTTCGGTATATCAAGAGGTATATTTTCTGGAGGGATTATAGAATGCCAAGCTCAAGCATTGGACTGTACTTCCTTTGGAGGATGGCAGATACTCTACTTTGTCTCATTCAAGTCATTGACAAGGCAGTTGTATGTTCACCCTTTCCTGTATACACATTAGTGATACATGTATTAGCAAATACATAAAGTAACCTCAATAACCATGTTTTCCAGTGTGATTCTCTCAGATAATTAAATTGTTACTAGACTGTGACAGAATAAAAGGTCAAGAGCAAATACAAAGTCCTGCACAGGCTTTACTGATATAAAGCAGAAAAAGCTGAGTGCTGTTTGCAAAGAAGCTCTGCAGGTAAGGACCTGGGCATCTTGATGGACACCATCTCCAGTGGGAGGCAGTAAAGAAAAGTCAGCTGCATACTGACTTGGTATGATTAGGAGTACAGACAGCAAGTAAAGCCCTCCTGTGAGACTGCATTTAGAATATTGTGTCCTATTTTGTGCTTTCAAGTCAAGAAAGACACTGGCGTACTTAATGAAGCACAGAGAAGGGTATTGAGAAGATATGGGGCCCAGACCAAGCTACAGATGCTCCCAGAGCATCTGTTTGTTTTGCTTTAAAAGGAGAAGGTTGAGGAGTCTCCTTGTGGTCTTCAACTACCTAATGGAAGGGCATGGAAAAAAAAAAAGACATTCTTCTCATGGTGATGCAGCTAGAAGAAGGAAGAAGTAGCAATAATGGATACAAGTAATAATGGAAATTATGATTTAAAAAACAATTTTTTTCCCCACCAGAAGAATAATTCAGGACTGGACCAAGATATCAAGAAAGGTCATGCAATCTCTGGACTTGAAAATAGTCAAAGCTCAACCAGACAAGGCCATGAGCAAGCTTGCTCTGAGCCCACTTTAAACATTAGTTGGGAAGGAATTTGATATCTAGACCAAATTTGAACTAAAGTTATAAAAGAAATTAATAACTAATGCAACTCAACCCAAGACTTTTGGACAGCTGCAAAGAGGGGTTTCCTGTTCCTCCCATGTGCCCCTCTGTAGAGAAGGTTCACTGTAAGAAATTTCTCAGGATCAGATTTCTTTTTCAAGTGTCAAAAGCTTGAGAGCACCTGGCATCTCTAATGCCTGTTACAGAAGCTGATGAAAATTACCCAAAATCAACTCCTTCAAAACAATGCATTACTCATTCGCCACAGGAGCATGAAGCATGCAAATGAGCAATTGTGAAAGTTTGAGCACTACCAGTGTCGTGATTGCACAGCCCGAGTTTCAACCACACAGTGTGTCTCAGACAGGTTTGTAAAGTCTGTGCTGCCCTGGCTTCAATTTTCCCACACGAAAAGCAATGAAATCTAGCTTAGTTTTGTGCATGATGTGCTGATTTGATGCCAGCTATAGCGTCAGCTGTAGGAAAAATGATGACTTTAGCTGCCCAAGAACAATCTGTCCAGGTGTTTACAGACAAAACTATTAAAATTGAACTACCTCATGAGTAAAAACCAGAAGTGAAAGTAACCGTTTTTTTTCTAACAGAAATTTACAGTAGGAGTTATCTCGTCTGCTAATATGTGTTTGTATGTGTACTTTAAAAGCCTTTGCTCTTACTATTAAAACATGATTGAGGAACATGATGTTTCACAGAAAATGGTTTTTTCCTCAAAAAAATAGACTAGAATTACCAAGCAAATGTTAATGTGCAATTCTTTTTAAAACAAACAGCTAAAATAACATTAGGTGTTCCAAACCCATTTAGTGGAGAGGTCATAAAAATAACCCTGAAGAAACGTAAGAAATGTCTGCATAATTTGGATACAATTCTATTTGTTTTCACATTGCTCTTCAGTTTAATGACAACAGGCATTACTGAAGGAAGTAAGTCATTAACTACAGCAGTTATGATTTCATTTCTGTACCAAGAAAATAAAAATAAACTCTTGGATGTGCACAGAGACATGAACCTGCTCACAAATTGATCACTCCACAATATCATTGTATTGTATAACATTAGAAAAAATGAAACAGCACAGCTTATCAGATGGAAGTACCAGACATAATACAAGTCTACATGTAAGAAAAATACAAGAACAAGAGAAAAAGCAGCTTATTTGTCTGTGCATGCTAAAATTAACTGTAACTAACAGGTTTAGAAACCATTCTCACATTTAATATAAATGGACAGAGGAATTGCTCCTTCAAGGAAGAAAAAAGGCATTTCTCAAGCAACATGACAACATAAAATTGCTAAGAAATTGCACCAAATTCTTTCTAAGGGACATAGCTGAAAATCTGGAACTCTGACTGAGCTGACTAATTTTCTTTGTACATCCTCCAGTTTGTTTTACTCAATGTTAAATCACCACAAATGCATTACAGCACAGTCTGAATTCAGTGGGAGTTTTGTTAAGTTAGAAAACCACACCAGCTCTGAACCTCAACTGCTGTTTAAATAAAAGACTCTCTAGTTCATTAGTTTTAGTTCTAGGGGAAGGACACCAAAGGATGGATGGATTAGAGACTGCTAAGAAGTTCTAAGAATTTCTTTTAAAAACAGAAACTGTCACCACTCTTAATGTAAGGTGCCAGCAAACACACTGGCTATTTCTAATAAAAACTTCTAATTACAACTGTCTCCAACGATAGTCCTTAGTAGATGATATAAGAGTTGCTTCTCCTATGAAGAAAATAAAGGATGGGGAGAGGGGAAGAGAAGCCTCCTGACAACTTTCAGTATAATTTTCATTGCTGAATTTTAAAATATTTTGATGTTCTTAGGATGTGTGACATTTCTTTAATATGTAAAGAATTTACATGTTCCTTTAATGTATTTATACTTTAAATATAAGTAATTTCCTGTAATATACACTTTTTGCCATGAATAACTATGCTTATGAAATTGTTTTCAAAATACAGTCTGCTAGGTGGCAAAAAACCAATTAAGTGTCTAATAGAGATAGAACTGTTTTGCTCATATTCTGTGCACAGCTGATTTAGTGATAGTCTACTGCATTAGTCCATTTGTTACTGTGAACATTACTGAACACCTTCAAAGCAGCTAAATTTGTGACAGATTTTCCTTCTTACCATGAACACTTCCCAGCATAATATCACCAGATTCTGAAGAGAGAGATGCTGATTCTGCATAGAGATACTTAGTTTTCAGCAGCCCATCTTCAGTAGATATGTTGATGGTTGTCCCCTGCAGCTTCTCTATGTTTACACTCTAGGAGAAATAAACATAATGGAAAATTTGTCATCACAGCTTGAAAAAGCAGAGGAAAGTAACACTATTAACACACAAAACAAATGGAAAGCAGTTGTTGGTGGAGGACAAATGGAATCAGGTTCTTAGTTACAAGCTACGCAGGACAAAACAAAAAACCTCTTCATCCAAGAGCTCTGACCTAAGAACTAAGGATTCTTCACAACATTCCTGTGAGTTATTACATCCATCGTTCAGGTGAAGAACCCAAGTAGTCACAAACAGATGAAAGAAAAACTTGATTTAATTTTCAAAAATTAAACACTCCCTTTTGAAAAGTAAAACAAGGACTAACTTTAATAATGAAGACTGAATCTTCATACAGCATTATGACACTTAGAGCATTGGTGATCAGTTTGCTGCCACCACAAACTGAAACATCCACTGTCTTTGTTACATAAAGCTATTTATGAAGATTTTTAACTGGCTAACTTTGCAGACATGTCTTCGTGACAGTTTGCAAAAAAGCCCCACCCAGCTGCCCTCTTTCTCAGCATAATTTTCCTATTACCTTGGTTACTCAGGCTTCTATTCTTGGACTTCAGCCTCAAGACATACAAAGCCTTGAAAAAACAGGGATAAGATCTCCATTTCTACTTCTTTTCAAAGAAAAGAAACAGAGAGAAAGGATAGAATATGAAAAGTAGCACTATGGATTTGGGAAATAAAAGGTGACAGATGAGATTATCTACGTAAAAGTGATGAGCCACGTGATACAACTTCCATCTATTTGAACAAAACAGAACAATTCACATGCTTGTGCAACAACCATATGAAACTGAATTCTATTCTTTCTCAGTTAAATTTGATTTATGATAGAAACATGCAATAGTTCATACTTGAACCCCTGCTCAATTTGTTTTTATTTTGCTTATGCAGACTTTCAGTGAATTGCACAAAATCCTTATTCATTACAGGAAATGATACATGGCTTTCTAGATCACACTGTGCCTTACTCAAATTATTTAAATCCTCCTTGTCATTTTAGCATTGCCATCTTGTGTAAAAAGAGCTGATATAGAAAAGTAAGTCTGTTGACCCTCCCAGTCTAATATTATATAAAGAATAAGCTGTGGATGAAGCAAGAGGTATTCTGACAAATGTTGCACACACTCAGTGCTCCATTGTGTTCCAAAAATTGAGCTGAAGAGACTGGTTTAGTATGGACTACATGACAGCCAAATTATACTGTGACCTTACCCACCCATTCTTCATACTGACCTACTAAATTGTAAGATTACAGAATGGACTACTGGTTTAAGACTTTTCCCATGATGCTACAATACAGATTAGGTCTCCAAGAATTTAACAAGTTACATTAAACTTTAAGAAAATCAAAATGTTATGCTAGAATTAGAGATACACGACAATCAATATCTACAATCACTGCAGGTGTTGCTGCTTAGAACTATGCTACAGATAAAACCAAAACCCAACAGTATTAAGGCACAACTTGTCACTACTGAAAGGAACAGCAATTCAGCTTTTCATCTTCTAATGCTTGCAACAAAACCCTAATAACCAGAGATCTTAAACATAAATTTACATTGCATCTCTCCTAGGAATGCTTCCCACAAAGTACTCCCCCGCTCCCTCACCCTGCATGGCAAAGTGCAAACCTGCTGTGACACATGGCCACAGCAACAAGGGAAAGCCACTCTCATTTTAGGCTCCATGATCTAACCTGTTCTAAAGAGTTAAATGACTTGCAAAGAACATTTCCCATTTGAGCAGGGCCATCACTGATATCAGCACAATGAAAACAGAGCAAAGCACACTTTAAAGGGGAGGAATAAAATAAAAATATCTGCATAGTTTGGGTACAACCTGGCTGTCTTGTGGCATTCCTAACCAGGCAAAGGAAAGTTCAAAAAGCTACCTCTCTTACTATAAAATGCAAGTTTTAACTCTATTTAGATACATTATTTTATTTAAAAATTAAGTGCTTTATTGTAAACTATCTCACACACCAACACATTTACCAGCCTTAACTACCTTTCTTAAAATTATACAGTAATAAAAAGGGTTGTCTCAGCTCCAGATAAAAAGAAATTACTATAAACAATAAAACAAAAACCAGCAATACAAAAAACACTTGTTTCAGAACAACCCAAATCAGGGTAGGGGCATGGAGAAGGGGGAAGTCTGACTGCTCAAGTAGAAGAATAAAAAAGTATTTTAGATGGGGAAAGCATGGAAAAAAGAGGATTGCTTTTCAATGAGAATAAATATGTTTTCAATCCCAAATTCTTTAACTCTTGCGGATTTTTGGCAGAACATAGATGTCTGGCTCTACTAAGCAAGTGTTATAGAAAAGTCCCCACGGCACAGATTAGCTAATAACTCCCCAGTCAAACAAATTTCATTATTTTTGTCCATTGAACCACCAGATCGTCTGGAAAAAATTCCTTCCCTTGGGCATAGAGCCTTGGGGGTTGCAGTTACTGAAACTGACCACATGCTCAAGTTCCATTGGTTTCATCTGCATAAATCTGACTGAGAATGTTTTTGCACCTGAACACATTTTCAAGATAAAAACTGACATCTTGCTATGTTTAAATAAGACATATACAGCTCCTTCCCCACATATTCCTGCTCTTGGCCTTCCTTTTTGTGCTATCATTGTTCAAATGTTTTACTAGTGTCTTCTCTCATTTTCCCCCCTTAAAAAATATTCTTCATTTCTCAAGTGCTTAGTGCCTTTTACCACATCCTCTCCCTGCCCACCTCCAGAAGGGGGCTGGAAACGCTGACAGAGCCACAATTACATAATGATGACTGCAACTGATGGAAGAAACACAAACACACAGAGGAGACATAAGGCTGACTGATTATTAACAGAAGTGGTCAACTGAGAAAAGAAATCTATCCTTCCTAACTACACTGCAATGTTTGTTAGTGGGAAGCTCAATAAAATAAGCCAAAATATTGTTCTGTAGCTGTGAATTTGTGCTAAAATGACTCACGTCCCTCAAGTTACTACAGCTTTATAACTCTGAGATAGACTTCTTGCAATATTACACACTACATACAAATATTTATGATCATAAAGAAGCACTTCAACTTAATCTGTACGAAGATTGTCTTATTGTTTCAAAAGGATGATGTTTCTGAAGAGAGTTAATTTTTTAAAAAGCATTTAAAGGCTCAAAGTAAAACAATTTTCTGAGCTATATTTTCCCATACAGATACAATTATTGTACTTATTACATAAAAGGCATTCTAACACCCACTAGAAATAAACACAAATTAATGCTGACAGTTTTTGGAAAATCCAATGGTAACTTGCTGATTTTACAGCAGGGCATTAAGAACAGCTCACAGCTGGCTCTAGGTAAGTGAATACATGATCCAGGAACCCAACCTACAAGGTACACAACAGTGCCAAACAGCACTTCACAGAGGTGATTTTGGATGCCTGGAACTTAAGTGGTCTCAAATCTATCCTTGGCAATGGAGAGTTACCCCCACTCTCCTTCTGATTCTTCCCAGTGCTGTTGGTTTAAAGGGTATCTATGGATTCTGACAGAGCACACATCCAAGCTACTTCCAGACTTGACTTGGCTCCACACGTTCATGCAGCAATGCCTCAGAACTAATGAATCCTAAAGCAACCAGTTGCATGGACATTATGATACCTAAACATCCAAGTTGAGCCTAAAAACAGTGAGAACTGTAGGGATTTTAGCTCTACATTATTTTAAATAAAGGAGAATTGCCTCCTTATGCCAAGAAACAAAACCTGAGCACAGTAGTTGTGGATAGTCTCATACTGCCATCTACTGAAAAAAAAGCAAGCTAGTTCTCTACAAAACTGTTTTCCTGTTCGTGATTCTTCCCACTGCATCTCATAGCAAGATTACATGTGATTATATTTCCTCAGCTGCAAGGAAATTGGCAAAACCTTCTACTCTTCCATTCTTACAACTGTGTAACATTGGAAGTGTACAGCATGTACAAATATCAAGCCACTATCCACAAGACACTAAATTAAACTCCTGGGCCTTCTGCAGAATCCAAGTGCCTAGGTATCAGCCAAGGAGAAAGTTTAAGAATGTTGTGAGGGGTCTGTATAATTAGAGCTGATGGGTTGTATCAGTAGAAGAACCTCTGTGCTGATGGAATGATCACATGCTTACTCCTGCTTTCTGTGGAGCCTGTTTTTTAATCCAAATCAAGCATAGAATAATATAATTTAACAGACAAACCTAAGAAACAGTGAAATGACAAACAACCAATGAGGATTATTTACTTATTCTTTAGCACATTCTTCAAATTTAGTCATTTTACAGCAAACAAGCAGAGTAAGCCATTGAAGAGAAAATTTTACTTCCTACTTACCCCTTTTTCTGTTGCACAAATATCTGTATTTCCATGAAGTGTTCCAAGACCAATTACTTTGCCACCATTTGTCCGTATATCAATTTTATGGCTCTGAAAAAAGTTTAAGAATCATACAGTTAGGATAACTTGTTTTCTAGTTATGGTTATCTTGTTTTTCAAGTTGTACCACATTAACCACCGCAAACCTTAGTCCTGCAAGCAGAACCAGGTTCTACAGAGTTTCTCTGCACACAAATTCTAATTAAAATGGTTTTGCATAAGGCAAATCTCAAGTTTTTAACAAATAAGCCAGGTTTCAAGTAAAAATTGCACTATAGCCCTTATGCCTTTCAGGTGTTGCTGCATACAACCAACAAGAGAAAAAAAATACAGAAATACACATAAACCAATCTCAAAAAGCCAAAAAAATAACACCAGGTCTTGAGAATAAAATGCAATTATTTGTAAAAGGGAAAAAAATCTTTAAAAAATTCAGATTTAAATAATCTAATTGTATTCATAAGCTGCAACTTCAACAAATCTGACTTCAAGAAGTGTACAGATCTCCACAGCAAAGTTCTTTTGCTTAAATTCACTAGCATAAACATTGGAATAACAGAATTTTTAAAAGTATTCAGAAATTTTTATACTTAATGCTGAATAAGCTTATACACACCCACACCCCCCTTTCCTTCATTTTCCCACACCACCACCTCCATTTTCAGATTTATTAGTTTCTATTGAAAAGGATATTATTCACATGGATTGTATTTACTTTAGGATATCATCCATTAAATTTGGCCACCAAAAATATCAGAAATATTCAAGAAACTTAGATTATTAAATGCCTTTCTGGACAAGGAACAAATTGCAATTATCTACGTCTAATCAGATGGCAAGAAGGTTAAGGACTTTAAAAAAATTACATCAAGTTTCCAATACGGAAAATATGGACATACACTTCTCCAACACATTCCTGATGAAACACCAAGAACCAGAAGTTTCATGGGGCTTCATAAGATAGGAAGAATTCTAGAGCAGGGTTTCTTTACCTTTGTATTCAAGTCTTGCTTCCCCCTCTTCTTTTAAGTAAAATAAAACACCCCTTACACAGTAAAATGCAACACCCCTAACTTGACACTACGGTAGTGCTTCAGACCTTTTAAAGGCTGGAAATAACTCAGCTGCTCAGTTACACTTCTAACTGAAATAGATTGTTCTCGCCTTATACAGTAACATGATGAACTAAACGTTTCAACCTGATGTCAGTTCCACTGAGGCAGTTACACCAGGCTTGTTATCAGAAAAATGGTTAAACAGCAAATCCTCCAAATATGTAACTTGAGGAGAATATAGGAACTCACAAGATTGGAAGAACTAGTGTACAGCAAGGGCTCAGCAGTATAGCCACTGATAGTTCAGTAGAATAAAACCACAACATACACACTAATTCCCCCCATCCCAAATTATTAGAGTATCTTCTTGAAAAAACCAACAAGGCTTTCAGAGGTAGGTACCTCTAGAGACACGTAACAGACAGAAGGATATGCTGAGAGAAGAAACCCATTTATAATGGTCAAGTAGCTTTTTCACTAAGAGGGAATTTTCCACCAGCTGAAAGAAAAAAGCACTAATTTGTCACAGGGCTTCTCTGAGCAAGCGAAAAAAATTTGAGTAAAGAAGAGGCAAAAAGCTGTCAAGGCCTAAACAGATGTCAAAGGAAAATCAGAAAAAATTTTTCAGAGCAAGAGAAGGGCACTGGTGCAGAACAAATCTGGCTCAGATATGGAGTGTGCTGAGGAAGCATAGCAGGTCTTCTGCCAGTGTGAGCGAGGTGCCTGGAAATTCTTGTTATCACCAGCACAGTCAGAGTGAAAAGTAATTGAGGAACATGGAAACATAATTAAAGGGTCTCCCTGGTCACATTATCACTGATGAACTGTAATAAGAAGCAGGAGGAAAAAATCTTAAAAAATAATCACTGCCTTCTCAATAAAGAATTTGTGAATGATTCATACTCCGAAGAAGACCTAGATGCCATAACTGTATTTTGGAATTACTGCTGCTATCAGTTGACCTGGAGGCTTGGAAGGGATAGAGTGAACTAGATTTTAGCCAATTAAAAAACAACCACCACACCAAAAAAAAACCCCAACAAACAAAACCCTCAATAAGCCAACCCCCAACAAATCTCATTGCCTGGGTAATGTCTACCACACAAAAACTGCAAGACAAAATCCATTCATAAGCCTCATAGAGACTCACTCTTTCTGTTCAATTACTAGCACGCATGATTAAGGAAAGTAGATGTCAAATCTCTAAGTCTTTTGTAAAGACACTGGAGATTGTATAAAAAAAAAAGTCAGCATGTTTTTTGAATTAAAAATTATACAAACAACTTCTTGTGAGTTAAGAAAATTAGCAGTTGTGAAACTGTTTGCTGGCGCTCTTGAATAATCCCCACATGACCAGATTTTTTTCATTTAAAGTCATTCGTTGGTCAATGGTCTTTTTCTCTCTCCTATAAAGAAAGGGTCTCCTGCTTTGGTAGTTAATAAGGTTTGTTAATGAGAGCAAAGGAACATTAAAACAGCTTTAATCCATCCAGGGGAGGGCACTATCACTTCAGTTTGCTCAGTAAAGCACATTCCCTAAAGGGGAATCAGCTCCTATGCTTCACTACAGCATCTGGTCTATATGATTTTTAGTAGTTTCAGGAAAACCCTGAAGGCTAATACTACTGCTTCTCACTAATAATTATGCTTCCCTGATAATACACAATATAATTCCTGAAGCTACATTAGAAAAAATTAGTTCAGTCACCTTACAAGAACTACAGTACTTAAAAACAAGATTAGACTGAAACTCAGATCTTAATTATTAAAACTCAAGATTTTTCACATCTTGGATTGCATTTGACACAAGATTCCCAGAAGATAAGTTAGCGGTCTTTCCTCAAAATCATCTTTTTCCACAACACCACAAAAAATTCTTGATGTGATGGCATGCTGTGACTACTGTCATTATTGCTGGCCAAAACCACCTTGTTTTCTCATACTATGAAGTTTCTCACATACTATTGTTTTCATTATTATATAACAGTATAACTTTTAAACAAAACTTTAGACAGGCAACACATAGTACTGTTAACTTTTTGTTAGATTTAAAGTACCTTTATAAGAGTAATATGGTGAATTACACAGAATCTGGAAGGTTCAAGTTGTCTATAGCTCCCTAGATGTAGAGTAAACCTAGCTCTATTGCATATTAAATCCCTCCCTAAGCTTAGTTTTCCCTATGTCCATTAAAAAAATCATCTCTTACCACAATAGAGAAAAATGTTGGAAAATTTTTTATATCTCAAAAATTTGAAAAGCCCTTCTTTTGAATTTATACAAATTCCTGCAGGTACAATCCCAAACAATCAAGTGAATTGGATATCAAATAGCACCTAAGTCAGATAAACTGTGATTAATTTTACAACAGCTTATGTCAGCGAACTTGAAGCCTTAAGACTGAAAAAACAAGGTCATGCCTATGATATATACTGTATATATCAGATTTATTTTAGTCAGGTATTTTGGACATGTAATGTGTAACTTCTGATTGAAAATTAACTTAAAGCATTTGTCAATAGCTCTGATATAGCAATTATAAAAAAACCTCCAACCTCGTCCCCCCTCCAAAAAAAACAAACCAGCAGCATGCTGCAAAGCCTTGATTGAGCAGGCATAACTGTTAACTTACCAGACAGGAAAACCCAGCCTATTTTTTTTTTCCTTTGAGAGCCAGGGAAGACAAGGATCAGGCTTACTGCTGTCAGTGTTTCTGCTGGCTTTGGCTATCACAGATACATGGACTTCTGACTCCACGTTATTTACTGTTACTGACTTTGTGCCGTAATTGTATGCAATAATTAAAGGTGAGGTGCTATACACATCGTAATACTATGAGTGTTGCAATGAGAAATACCAGAGTACTTTGCATCTCCAGAACTGGTATTTAAGTTTTGACACTATACCCCACCACATGATCCCTTTTCAAACAGTGGGGGAGGGTTCTCTGTACCTTTATTGACTGCAAGACACTAGTCCCCTTCTCTGTTTCTATTTTGCAGTTATCACATTCTATTTTCTGAATCTTCACGCAGCCAGTCCCTGACGTTTTGATATCCAAATCTAGAATTAAAAGAGTTTTATTAGCAACAGAATGAGAAAAGTCAGATATCTTTAACATAGTATTTGATCACGTTATACAGTAACCAAATGTAGTAAGGAAAAAGAGCAGCTTCTTTGTTACTTAAGAACCTGCCTGCCAAGTCTGGCCATGCACTTTGGCCTGCTTGAATAGTCACTATCAACCATGGACACTGAAAGTTTAGTAAGCAAGCCTGTGTATGAGCCACCCAGCTCCAGGAAAGAACATAAGAGGCAGAAGAATGACTGTAACCTCTGGCAAGAAATCAGGAGGGTGTGATCCTTTAGTGAAGTCTCATCTTTTTTCTAACTCCATCTCCTATCCACCCTAGACACCAATTCCATTAAAAATTCTACTTTGACACTTGGGCACCCTGACACACATTTTGGAGCAGAAGGTCAGCAGGTGTCTGAGGTCACATGTAGAGTAGTAAGGTTCAACAGCACAAATACATTGCCTTGATGCTCCACTGGACAGCATCACAACCCCAAAAAACAGACGTAGAAGCATTGGTGTGCATCATTCTCCCCAAACTTCTGGAAAGCCTGGCATTCCCCTGGCATGAAGAAGCATGTTTGCCTCTAGTCTGAGCCACCTCACCTTGCTACTGTTCATAGACTCCTACAAATAAAAATCACTAGGTCTTGTAGATAACATGCAGGAGCAGTAAAAGCATTTTTCTGCCACTTGTCTCACCCTGGGGTTTAAGGAATGGGAAGAAGTTTGAGAATGTATAGTCTGGGGATTCTGTCTATATTAATAATCATTTATAGTAATCATTTATATTAATGACCACCATAGTGACAGGCAAAAGGTAAAGGCAGGGGAGAAAAAAAGTGGTTTTGTTCTAAGGATAAGAGGCAGAAAGAAGAAAAATTGAACAGCAATCAGAAGTGTTTGCTGCAAGACACAACTGAAGGACTAAGAGATAGTGAGCCCCATTACTCCCTAAAGGAAAGATTATCTGGGAAAGAAATCTTCATTTAAGCACATGTGAAAGTCTTTCCTTCACCTGCACTGCCTGCTAAGGTTACCAGAAAGATGAAAATAATCATCAGAACGTGCAAAACAAGCTTTGCTGCAAGGAGATTCCCAAGTCAGACCGGTGACCCAGCAGAGCCTGAAGATCAATGCTGTCACACTGCTGCCCAGGACAGGTGCTTCCTGGAACCATGACAACAGTAAGCTTGCAGACCACGAAGATGAGACACTGAGAGTTCCAATTAACAACAAATGGAAGTTTTCTCACCTGACAAACAGGAGAATGCAAGAGCCAGAACTAAAACACAACATCTTTGCAGCAAGGGTGCTACTTTATGGCTATAGTAGGCCAAGAGATTAAAGTTAGTGAAGGACAGACTGTGTTCACAGGTAACAATTCCTTGAGAAAAAAAGGCTACAGGGGGTAGATTGAAAAGCAATGCTGTTTTTGAACAAGCTGTCTTGCCCCAGACTGCTCAATTCACCCACTGGACAACTGCACAGTGCTTGGGAGGATCTACAAACAAGACTATTTCGCTTTCTGAGAACAGAGTCCCAAAGACTGTTTGCTTGTGCAAATCTTTTAATTCAATCAGCTTGAAACTCTCCTGCTCTTATTACTTCTGTCAAAAGGGATGAGGAAAAGGCTTGAAAGTACTCACTTTACCCATGATACAAACTCACTAAGACTTTTACAAGAATAAGGTTAATAAAAAAACTTCCGATCCTGTAGAACATATTATGGCCATCATTTGAAAGGTGGGTTAGTAGTGTAATCCTAGCTATCAAAGATGGGTGCTAAAAAAGGACCCATCACCAAAGAAACACCAGGGACTTCTGGAAATACACTTTATGCATTGATCCTCTGCAGAGTCACAGCGCTTTGCTGGCCTTGACATAGCAAAAATTAGTGGACAAGGAATTGAGCCCCTCTGTCTCTTCCCCTCCGAGTTCCTGTACCAAGGATAAACATCTCCATAAAGAAGCAGGCTGAAAGCTGGATGATACTGCCAATGAAATTTTAACAAGGAGGAACAAGATACAATCTGTTTCGGTGCCAAAACTCCAAAAATAGCCAGTTTGATTCCTCCCTAGCAAAGACGAGGGCTGAAGCCAACTTTAGCCACATAAACCACAAAGAATGCATGAAGATCTTTCTGGTGTAAAAGACTCATATCAGAAATAAAGGTATATAGGAAAAAAGAAACACTTTGGTATCAGAATGTAGGCAGAGGTATCCCAGGGTATTTAGTCATAAGTTACCTTAAGCTATAAGACTTGAAATAGACTGGATAATTATTTATTTTCAGATGACTCAGCAGCCCTAGACTACTAGAATTATCTCAAATTATTGTTATGCAAGACCTCAGTTCACTTTACTTCTGAGTACTCATGCAGTCAATGTACAATAACCAGAAATCAAAGAGCAGGATTCGGGTTTAATTAACACATGCGAAAATAAACAAGCTTAATTAGACAGAAATTCCTTGACATCTGCCATTGATGAAGGTTAAATGTATCAGAGAGGATTGTCAGATCATGTATGATACTGAAATACTATACAGAGCTCAAAACTAGACACTAAGACAGAGGATCTTTTGGTACTTGCCCTACTTAAGCTGCTTACAGGTTGCCTTTGGTTTAAAACGCATTCTTAAGCTCAGCATCTTCCACACATGCTCTTCAGGCACTAAGGAGTTTTAGACAACTTGCAGCTTCCTGGATGAGCTCCAACCTAAATTGCAAAAGCTGTTATGAAATGCCTTCACTTCCAAAGTGAAGAAAACAAGAACACTGAAAAGACATTCACATCAACCTCTCAACTTCTTACAGCTAAGTGACCGGGAGAGCTCAGGCAAAACGGTCTAAGCAGAGCAAACATCCTCCTCACGCATCCAAGGAAAGCCAGAGAAATCTGGTTTGAGATGTGTTTTTAAAAGGGACAAGATCTTTTGCTTATGCAATGATATTTAACAGATAATTCTTTTCTAAATAAGCAAACAGAGCAACTCAAGCACAAACTAATACTCAGAAGATCAAAAAACCAAACTAGAGCTGAAAGGACACTTAAAAGTAGAACCTCAGTGGCAAGCAAAAATTCTACTTCACCGAGTAAAAACCTTTAAAAAACCCACAAAAAACCACACAACTTTATATTTTTGTAAATGTATTTCTAGATACCCCTGGAAAACAGCATGAACAGACAATACTAACATCATGCTAGCTATGGGGTGACAAAGAGCAACTTGTGGAAGGACATTATAATCCACAGATTGTCCAGGGAACCTGAACTGCACGAGCTTACCACAAACCCAAGTGGAACAGCTTAGAAACCTGCAAAAAAAGAAAATCTGCTTCAAGAAGAAAGCCCCTAAGACTGTCTGCAGTGTTGGCTGACATTCAGAATATAGGAAGAATCTCAAAGACAGGACAAAAGCTAAATTATTTTTTTCCATCAATCAGGATTTGTTATTGAGACTTTTAAGAAGGCTCCCCACATTGAAATCCTTTATGAAGACTGAGATTCTCCACACTTTAATACAATGAATTCTGCCCCTCAAAAAAAAACAGGTCTGGAGTGTCTTGTAACAGTCACTCAGAGATCCTGGAGAAACTGAAACATTAAATAACTACAGTATCCAGACACACCTGGTACCAGAGAATTGAAGGGTAATAAATGGGACACTGGGTTTGTTTGATTCTCAGTAATTATGGGATGGACTCTGTGAATGTGCTACAGACAAGCCAAGGTAATCTTGGTGCTTGCCAAGCAAGGGAGAAAAAGAAATAAAAAGAAAAGCTGTAAGATTGTAACCAAAAATTCTCAGGTAAGAGTCAAGACAACAAGACTGCTGGAGAAGACAAGTCTTGCTACAATTCAGTGACCGAGACAATGAATATAGAGGTAACAGTTGACCTGTTTAAGAGACCAAACTTAGATTTTCAAATGTATTTAACAATATCCTTAGTTCCATATTGTCTTTCAACTATAAGCTATGCACCACCTTTAACAGTACAAGAAGCTGGAATTCAGCACAAATAGCAAGGTTGAAAACTTTTATCAATGACACCAAATTATTCAGACTAGTTAAAAACTCACTGACAAATTGCAGGAAGACCTTGGAATGCCACATACTCAAATGATAAAATAGCAGGAAATTAAACTGTGGGACTCTGCCAAGAGTTGACCAGGAAGCTTTCACCCTGAAACTGTTTCCATGTGTAAAGGGACACTCAGAAGAGATTCACTGAGGGGCTGAGCTCTATCAGGCTCTCAAAAATCCTGTGATGAAAACAGTTGACAGCTAAGAGAGTACTTAGATGAAATATCATTTACATTTGTTCTGTTCTTACTCTTCCCTGAGCATCTGTTTATGACCAGAGACAGGGCAGTGGGCTGCTGGACTCACGGTAGGAATTAGTATGGCCATTCTGACAGAGCGAATCAGAGATGCCCCTAACTTTAGTTACAGAATATTTGTGCATATATTAGTTGCTAGGAAACAAAACAGACCCTAAGTTTTGATAAACATATTTAAGAAACACCCTTTCAGTTATAAGCAGTGTTTTTAAAAGAAGTAAATTATAGGGATGAGTAAGACTGGAAAATGTGAGAATGATGTTATGCCAAACCCATAGGACTTCTCCATTTTAAATTATATACAGTTCAGGTCCTTCTAAAAGAAAACAAGAAACAAAAAAGCATGTTGCAGAATTTTCCCTAAGACAGAGGGTGGGAAAAAAAGTAAGGTAAGAAAAAAGGTGCAGAATATCTTTGCTGTATGTAACATATTCTACAAAAGTCATAGATTACATATATGAAGAGTAAGTAGGGGGGGATCATTCATCATTTCTCATATCACAGCTGCAGCAGGGCATCAAATGAAATAAAGCATCAGTCTTGAATAACTTTAAGCAAAACAAGAGACCAGGTGCATTGTACATCAAAAGGTTTTTTCAGCATGGTGAAACATTCTGCACCGTATAGGAAATTGCCCAAACCCACAGGAAAAACCAAAAACACATTAATGACTGAACACAAATCTCTGAGTTTGTACTCCCTAAACTTAGGGCCACTGTCAGAATTTCAGTTCAGCAGAGATATTTATCGTTTTCACAGATGCTCTCCCAAATTGTGTTCCATACGAGAAACGCTGCACGGATTTTAGCCTTGTGCCCAAAAAGATAATGCAACGTTTGCAGCGGACAAGGGAGCCCTTCCTGGTATTTCATCTGTATCGTTACCTTCCAGGCTTTTTTGATCCTGCGGATAGCATAACAAACACTAGTGGAGCTGGTGGATCCAACAAGCCCAAGGGAACAGCCCTTGGAGAGCAGGCGTGCACAGCTCATGCTGAGGATGCTGTCTGGAACAGGGTCTTTTCTGGAGCAGCAGCTGCCAGAGCACAAATGACAGCGCGCCTTCTAAGTGCCACTCACCAGCTGGAGTTTTAGCACTAACTACTGCTGGCAAAAAGGTCAGCAGCAAATCACGTCTCCAAACACCCAAGAAGTCACGAAACAAAGAAACAAAACGGAATGTTCTGAATTAGCGAGGGCTCGATACCGTTCCACAACACCGGCTTCCAGCCGAAGCAGCAGCGCCGGCCCAGCCCCCGGTGAGCTCCCCCCGATCCGTGCACCTGCCCCGCACCCACCGAACTTCACCGGCGTCCGGACGTCCACGGCGGCCTTGCTGTCCACGCCGTCCGCCACGATCGCCACCTGCCCCAGCGCCTCGTCGTGCTCCACCCGCACTGGGTCCCGCTCCCGCCCGCGGCGCCCGGGGCTGCCGCCGCTCACGGCCACCAGGACCCGGTCCGCGCCTGGGCAGCGCTGCGGGTCCAGCGGGCGGACGCTGACCTGGCACGGCACCCGCACCCGCAGCCGCCCCCGCGGACTCACCGACAGCGCCCACTCCCGCGGCGGGGGTGGACCGGGGNGAGGCTCCTGGGAATCGTAGTTCTACAGCGCGCAGAAGGAACTACAGCCGTGCCCGCGGGCCTATCGGAGAGCGGGGAGGGCGGGGCATTGCCGACAGTCTGCTGCTATTGGGCGGCGGGGCGGGACGCCGGAACCAGTCAGGAGCGGAGGGCAGCTGAGGCGGCCGGAGGCGGTGCGCGGGTTGCCAAAGCGACGGAGACGCCACTCGGGCGGGCCGGGGTCTGCGGCGGCCGGGAGGGACTCGAGGGGGCCGGGGCCGGGGCCGGGGCCGGGGCCGGGGGTGAGAGAGGCAAAGCCGCTGCTCCGGCGTACAGGCGGGAAGCGAGTCCAGCGGCGCCGCCACAGCCCTGTTTGAAGAATCCCTGAGGGCCGGGAGTGCGACCGCCGCGCGGGGCCCAAGGCGGTGCCGTGTCGCGCGTGAGGAGACGAGGTACCCGGGGCAGCCTGCATTGCACTTAAGCCTACAGCGAGTCTGCGTGTGTTGCAATGTCCTCGGTCAGCCGGTGTAGAAGCCGTTTGGCAGATATGTTGGAAAAACAGTTATTTGTTGTTAGGTTTTTTAAATGATAGCGCAAAGCACCAGAATTGCTCTCTGTCAGTAAGTTTTGGTCAATATGTTATGTGTTGTACTCCTTTTTAGCAGTTCTAAAGCCAACCAAATAAATATTTTCCTGACCTCTGCACAAATACGCCATGAGACAATTGTCCTTACAGGGTTTACAAACAAGCAGGGAACCACTTAGTTCAGTTTAAAAGACTTTTCTGGACTTCATAGCCCACGTTATCATTGTATAACATTTTTAAAAAAAATGAGGTGGGATGTGTGGGCAATAGATGCTGTTCAGCCAGGGGCTGAATTCTTGTCGTAGTTGTAGTTTACTGTCAGTAATGAGAGAGAAACATGCACAGAAAGCCACATTGTCTTAGCGACATTGCAACACAAGAAATAATGAAATCTGGGTCTGTTACTTAATTACTGTCTCCCTTTTGCACTCCATGTGTTTCTTTTTCATAAATAACCATGCTAGCATGATACTTAGTCATCATCCCTTTTCATCTCATTAGCTCTGTTTCCAATTCTGTCTGGCTTTGATTATTTATGAATCTGAAATGACATCTCAGTGTCCAAGAGGAAGAAAGATTGCCCTACTTTTTTGGTCCATCGGTAATTTTGTGGAAAGCTTAATATTCACCAATAAAGCCCTTTAAATTAAAATATTTCATTGGTTTACATTACTCAGTCTCAAAAAATCATTCGGTGACACACAAAAAGGGCCAGCCTCCTTTATGATAATATAGTATAGAAAAATGGAATTCTAGAAAGTCAAAAAAGTATCAAGAAATATCTTGGGACATGATGGAGGCTGCAAGTTATTTTTTTCAAGTCTTCAGAAGTAGTTGATTTTGGGAAAAACCCTACAAAATTCTCACCCTTGAGACCAATACCAAATTTGGATGTCAGATTGATTGTCAGGGAAAGTTACAGATGTGTAAGGAGTGTGTTGCAATGTGCTATGACTCCACTAGATGACAGCCAGTTCAGCAAATAACTCCATGATCCCACTGTGCCAAGGGAATCCGGTCTCTGGTAAGGTGGGGCTCACTGCTGCCCCCCTTTCTCCCTGGGTCAGTGCTGCAGTTCCTTATCCTTGACTCCCACCTCCTCTACAACGACAGTGTTGCTTTCCCACAGCCCCCTTTTCCTTCAGGATCTTGGTACTTGATGCCCTCACGTAGGCAGAAATTTATGAGTACCCACAATCCACAGTAAACTGTACTCTGCATCACCTTTAATATTGTCGGGTTTTGCATAGTCGAGAAGTTAGTTCCAGAAACCATTCCAAGATGCTTAAGCCTCAGTTATGTTTATATTTCATTGTTGCTGTTGGATTTTCTCATTAGATGCACTCTGAGCATACTCACATTGTTAAAAATACTGAACAAAACAGATAAAAAGGAACTGCTAGGAAGAAGTTCTTTCTCCATACAAATGAAACCTCATATGTTTAATGTTTTACTTAGGTCATCTTTATTTTTGCTATATTGATTCTGTGTAACTTTCATGCTCTTGTTTGGATCAGCTGGTATAGCATGTAGCAGAATCCAACAGTGAAAGAATATTTATTTCTTTGTTTGTTTGTTTTCTTCTTTTGTTTTCTGACTTGTCATTTGCAGGAAAAGAAAGCTATATCAAATTTATAAGTGAAGATTTAATTAGAGCTCCACTTTTGATAGCTGTATGTTTTCTAAGTGAATTACAATGCTTATTTGCCATTTTACCAGATACTGGTGTTGTTGTATTCCAAAGAATATTCAGTATTTAATGCAAAAGATAAAAAAACCCTGGAACTTATAACGTGATGTAAAATAGATTTTAAGCCAAAGCATTATCAGAGGTACTTTCAGGCTAAGGTGAGAGAGAGATTTCAAGGAAAGAGGAATTAAATAAAAAATATTTACAGGAGAGGCTGTAGAAGGAATACGTTTTTCTAACTTTTGTATTTGGAATTTATCATGGAACGATCACAAACTGCTGCAGGTACCCCCAGGGTATAAACTTAGTCTGCGTGGGCAGGGTTAATTTTACCCATTTGCTATAATTGTAATGAAAAAATAATGTGACTTCACTTCTTAGGAAAATAGGGCCACCTTTATATGTATTTTGTTTTTTTTTTTTTTTAGTGGTGTATTTCTGAACTGCTTCCTTGAATCTTCTTAGTTCTCAAGGTGTATCTAGGGTTCAGTGGGTAGGCAAATGATGTTTTGTTTGTTTTCTCCTCTGTACTTTAGCTTTGCAAAGCACACAATGGTTTGGATTTCAGGGATTTTTTGTTTGTCATGCCACCAGAAATTTTCTGAGGAAATTAAGTTCCTCATGAAAGCTATGTGAAATAGGAAGTGGGAAATCTTACCATTCAAATTCTCCTTATCTCAGCCATATCTAATTAGAACTCCAGCAGATAAAGCCTGTGTGTGACTCAGGGTGATTCTATCCCAAACAGCAGAGACTTGAAAGCAAGGGAAAACACCAGAACTTATGACAGATATTGTTGAGCAGTTTAGGTATGTGGTGTGCTCTCATTTCCCCAAAGTACTGAGGTTGTACAGTCTAATAAAACAATTTATTCTGATTCACATGTGTATTATAATGTCCTATTGTACATGATGTAGTTTTAAATTTAATTATCATTCAATGTTGGCATGGTTTTGTTGTTTCAAGACACATCCCTTCATGCTGAAGCACAGGCTCTGCCCAGTTAAAACAGAAGGTCTGCTTCTTTAACATTAGGGAAAAAGCATAAGAAAATAAAACTTTAGGGGTGGAAAGAGGATCACCATGTGATCAAATAAATCCATGGTGCTCCTGTTATTAATTTTATCTGTAGGTCTCATCCCTTCTCTTTGAAGAGGATATGGTAGAACTGAAAAAGTTTTGGAAAAGGATGATAAGGACAGTGGAAGGCAGAGAAGGGCTTTCATGCCAGTGACAGCAGGTGGATTGGCTGCTTCAGCCTAGAAAAAGGATTGTCAAATGAAGATTCAACATTAGGAATAAACCTAGTGGCTTAGAAAAGTTGTGATTATTCAGTGACTCATCCAGTAAAAGAACTAGGTGACATCAAGGAGCCAGATTCAAAAGCAACAAGAAGCACTGGTTACTCATGTCATGCACAGGTAAAATGAAAATCTCCATTCCCCTGGATTTTACCAATACTGAAAGTTTTGTATGAGTTCAAGGAGAAAGGGGCTGGGTTCAGGGAAGCATCACCACACCATGACTGGTGGGTACTTCTGTCCCTCCCCAGGCATCCAGGGTAGGCTGGAAGTGTGCAGAGATAGTTGATGCATCTTTATACATGGACCTGCATCTCTTTATGCTAAGAATAAAACTTTACTACTTTTTGCATCTGTCACTCTGAAAAGAGTCAATGCAGATAAATGTCACCTACCTGGATTTTCCACTGATTTGTGTATCAACATTGCTGTTTGCTAGAGAGAGACAGAAATAAAGATGCTGAAATTAGTTTGGGGAATCTGAGTTCAGACTTTTATTATATTGCTGCCCTGAAACTGTTTCACAAGACAATTCTCAGCCTGATTTGACCTGGGTTCCAAAACAGCCTTGGAATTCCCATTCTCTGCAGTTCTGTGTCTTGGACCAAGGCTGTGATATTATTTGCAGTTTTACAGTTTGAAAACATCCATAGTTGTTGGGCTTTTCTGTGAAGTTAGAAATTCACCTTTCATTCACCACCTTTCATTCCTATTTCAATTAGAGAGTTTATTTACCAGATACTGCAGACACAAATTTTCCACTTTGTTGAAGTTTATCGATGCAATTTTATATAAGCTGAATTATATATTTAGTAATGTAGTAGGTAATGGAAGAATGCTAAACCTATTTCAGTGTCCCATAAACGTATGTTTGTTTTGTTACAGTCTGTCCCCTCTTAAAACCACATGGAGACAAGGGCTTCTCACACCAGCTGAGGCTGTCTAATGGTTTTTCTCTGTCTCAGATTTCTATAGTTGTGTCTTAACATAATATAAACTTCTCAGATTCTGAAGGTTTTTTTTGGTCTCTCCCTGCCCAGCAAACTGGAGTCTTGGTGAGGACTCTTTTATATTACTGTACTGGGAGGAAGTATATTTTTGACCGATGTCAACTGTGTGTTTCACATACAAGTATCAACAAATATGCCTACACCCATGACACTCTCACATTTTGGCAATGTTCTACTTAGAGGTTTTGCCACAGTGCTTTCCCCTCTGTCTAAATTCTTTCAATAAGTTGAGAGGAACAAATAAAGCTACAGTAGCCATAAACATAAAATGCATATGCTAAAATATTCAGAAGTTCTTTACAGATGAAAAATCACTCGCTATTTATAAATGTGTGTACATGTTTATGTACAGTAATTCAGAGTTTATTTCTTGGCCTCTATGATGTTTACAGTTATTTCACAATGTTTTGACTCCTCCAGGAGGGATCATGAAATTGCTTTTTCTTTCCATAAGCAAATACAGACACTGAAATCTCTCTAAAAGTCAAAATGTTCCTGAAGGATTTCCAAGCAGCACTGAATAAAGTAATAAACTTGCCAGTTTAACTTTCAATACCTTTATAGACAAATGACTTTTCAAAAGGTAAATACAAACAAGACAGCATTTTTGTATCCATTTTCCCACCACAGTTATAAAAAGAGATTATATTTTTCTTAACTGTCAGCTTTCTGACTGTGGAATGCCTAATTTCTCTGGCTGTTTCATTGGAGAGATCTGGTATATATTCTTGAAATATTCTCAAAATTTCTTCCAAATTTTATTACAGTTTCAGTTTTGGTTGTTCTTACTTTATAATAAAATGCTCTCTTTTAAAAAAGAGAAAGATCTCCCATATGTTATGGGAAAGGCTGAATGATGTCAAGACTGCATAATTTGAAGAGGATTCTACATCTTTGGCAGCTAATATGGGTTTTATAATGATATGGTTCCATAGTAGAATACAATGTCTTCTGCATAATAGATAATGTAGAAAGACCTTCTGGTATCAGGGGAACATTTGCAGAAGTTGACAATCTTTCTCCCAAAATTTTGCACTAAAATGCTGTGATACTGATCTGTCCATTCCTGTCATCTACAGACAACTTCAGTGAACTTGTGAAGGAATTCCTGAATTCCTCCATCTGTGCTCCATCTCCACTTTGCACTGTGCTTTGCTCTATAAATGCTCTATGCCTCCCCTATCTCACCATGTCATGGCAAGATTTCTGCGTGCCTCACAAGTCCCTCTTCCCTTCTCTTCCCTCTATAGGATGCTTATTGCCTCTGTTTGATCATCCCATGTCTCTTATATCTTTTTCCTGAAATGTTTTTGTCATCTTTCATGCGTCTTCATGTAAAAGGTTGGTATTTTAAAACTCTTTGGATATACAAAACTCTTAAGATGCTATTATGCCAGAAGGTGGATTTGTCAGATGTTAATTCAAATTTGATACAGTGATGAGGACCAACCTGATGGACACTGTTCTCTTAGCGTGGTACCAGGAGCATTGTATCCCCTTGTATTCCACCTCCCATTTCCCTCATCCACATTGGCATTTTCACACACCTCTGGGAGTTCTGATGAACTTGGGAACAAAATTCTCAAGTTCATGACCAAAGTAGTAAACATGAAGTTACATGAAATTATAGAAACTTTATGGCATTAAGTCTCATCTTGATGAGAAGTAATTACTAAATGTCTTTAGTCTAACTGTTTCTAATGCAAGTATCTTAGAGATTTCTATTCCTAAATGACAGCCATGAATAGGGGATTTTCTTAAATATAAGTGTAGCAAAATTATCTTTTCCAATACTCCTACTTGTTCCAACTTTCTTTATTTTCTCTCTCTGTGCATTTATTAAAAGACTGTGTTACCTAACTGGAATAAGAGCTTTCTTTAGGATATTTAAAAAATACTCAAAAGGATGGTAGAGGGATAGTGCAGCCTCTTGCATGAAGTCTTTCATGAAGTTGTAACTGTAGACTTACCTAGTTTGCTCATATGGTGACTTCTATGATTTGAATGTGGGTCTGACATGTTGATGGAGTGGTTTTTACACTACACATTTATCTTTCACAATCATATATATCCCTGGATCTAATGGACTGTATTGGTATTTTGCTACTTTCTAGATCTTTAAACAATGAGTCAGGCTGGTGAAGGAAGTCCCGCTGACACAGAATTGGCAACTGAGAATGAGTCACCTCCCCGTGCGCCGACTCCAACAGCTCATGGCCAGGAGGAGGGACCCACCGACGTAACAGCAAGTCCTGCATTTCAGTGTTTAGATGAGGTACCATGTGCCCCATCTTTCTCTGTCTGTAACAGTGCAAAGTAGTTATTCTGAAGTGTATCTTTTGTTGTTAATAATTGGAGGTTGTTACCATAGACTATCAATATCTTCCCTATTTCTTTGATTTTTTTCTAAGTGATAAAAAAATTTTGTGAAGCAGTATCACATTCTTGCTGGGGATCCTGTGCTTGATAGATAACCATGTTATTTTTTCAGTGATCGTGACCTTAAGGGGAAAGAGAATAGACAGGTCTTGGTTTTGGTTTTGTAGTATTTTATCTGTAGAGGTAATTGCGTCATGATTTTTAAAAAGACTCCATGGCTGCAGGAAAAATCACAGGTAAGTGGCTCCTGAGGCACTATTAACTGATGATGATGATAGAAGAAACCTTTTAGAACTCAGTTTCTTTTGCAGATTTTTTTGTGTTAAGAAATCTTTCAGATTACTGGAAATATTTTTAAATTTAAGCTATCAAATACAGATCAAATGGAATCCTTAAAAATGTAAGACAGAAGAGCTATTAAGAGATAATCTAATCCAAAGTTTGCGCTGAAGTGGATTCTCTACAGACATTTATCTAATTTGTTCTTTAAATCTTTAATTAATGGAGATAGCTCTTTGGGTCTGCTTTTCCAGCAGGTCATCATTGCCAGAGTTTTATAAAGTTTTCCCTATACCCCAGTTTAAGTTTCCTTTGTAGTGAATAATGCACTTCCCACATTAAAATGGAGACCAGCCGATTTCTGCCCCTTTGTAATAAAAATGTACATCTCTCTTGTATCCTTAGCAGGCTTTGTTCATACTTCATGTTTTTCTCAAAGTTCTTACCTAAAGTTGCTTTACCTTGGCCTCTTTCCATCTTGGATCTGTCAGATCAGTTTGCTAGGCCAGCTCTCATTCTCTGCCTACAACCTAAGGTCAGGAGAAAGGACAGGGCAAGAATTTGGAATGATGGGGAAAATAGGACTGGCCCTTTCCTATCCTGCTATTAGATCATACTGAACATAGCATGAAGCTGCTGCTTTCAGTCCAGTGCCAGTGTATGGGGAGCCCACGGCTTCCAGTGTTGTTGCAGCACAAACCCCCTTTCTTCTCAGTCCAAGCAGTGGCAAAAGCACCCCCATGCCCCTTCTAAAATGTATTCTGCATTTCAGCTTTGTTTTCCTAATTTTTAACCATGGCGAAAACTTGTTTTTCTAGACTTATTCTAGAAAATTATTAGATCATTTGCCTGATATTTTTTCTCAAAAAAAAGTCTTTCCGAAGAGGTTATTCTGCATATCAAATTTAAGGCTAGCTTGTTTAACACTGGTGACATTGTAAACCGTTAATGGCAAATACAGGGTAACCTTAGTATTTAGAGTTGTTCCCAACTCAGGAAAAAACATGCTGTGGAAAACCAAAGTAAGCAATTTGCATAATATTTCATAAATGAGGTCTTCCAGTCATTTTGTCAATTTCTAGAAGGGAGCTATGGCTCGTTTATTTTACCATAATTTTTAACAGTTTGCACTTGTACTTCATGGGTGAGTTTGGCTTTTCATCACTTATTCACATTTCTTCTCTTCCACTGACGTATTTGTTTTCTTTTGTTGAACTTTATACATAATTCAGGGATAAATATATTACTTCAGTCACCATAGAGTTTGTTGCACTGATGCTGGCTTCAGCTTCTTGGAATAGCTTTCAGGATTTTTCCACAGAAGCAGAATTGTATCATATTATCTCAGTTTCACTGACTGGTCATTTATGCCTGCACAGCATATACTTATCAGAAGGGACACCTTTTGTTATTATACAATTTCTTTAAAAACAGATATATGCCCTCTTCCAGTCAAGCCAGTCTCGTTTTTCTCATGTAAGCAGCAGATACTCAAACATACAAAGAGCAAGAAGTCAAACATGCACACTCTCTCTCCTTTATTTTTAATAAAACATAGTAACATTATTTAGCTTTGTGGGTTAGGTAGAAGTATTAAAAACTTGACAGAGTTTGAACAAACTCCACCCACTTCATCATGACTTCTTTTCACCAAGTGTTTTTATTTATTACCAAGTTGACATCGTCCTGTTGAGTACTGCCATACATTCACAAAATGAACTTTCCACTTCTTTTAGCCTTTGTTGTTATGTCCTTGAAATAAAGATCTTTGCTCTAGCCCTTCTAATTGAATTTCTTGACTTGTGAGTCTTTCCTCATACCCTGTTTCCTTCTAGTGTTGGAAATAAATCAATCTGCATCATGTTAATAACTTTCATGGAAAATTTCACAGTCTAGTACCTGTGGGATGAAATAAATATATTACTTGAATAAATGCTACATTAAGATGCAGTAAGTTATGCTGGTTTTATTTTGATTTTAGTACATTATAGGCCATGTATATGTAATCTGATTCTTAAAAGGCAGCAAAAAATGTATTGAATTTTGTCATACATGTACATTGTATAAATTTAAAGAGCCATAATTTTATTAAATGGATATTTTGTAGTAGTTAACTTCAACAAAATTATCTAAATTTGTATTCACCCCTTGCTGCAAATTTATAATTTTTTTGCAACAGATGGTAATATAATACACTTAACCTCTCCCTTTATCCTTATATCATCCTTGCTACAACAATACTATTACTGCAAAAGCAGCAGAGGACAAACTGAAATTGTCATTTGAATAGAAAAAGCAACAAAACATGACATGAAACTGGATTAAATGCTCAAAATTACAAGATTACGCAGAATGAAAATAAAATAAGACCAATTAATGAATTGCCTCCTGCCCCTTCTATTAATTTTTGTTCCCATAATTTTTGCTCTTCACCAGATTGCACAGTAACCTTTTTTTGCCCTCTGGCCCTTCAAGTTGTGTTTTACTTTCCTCCACCTGATCCTGTTTTAATGGGAACATAAATAAATAAAACATCATTTGTCATAATGGTGTTGTTGATGTTTAGTTTGTAATCTATTACAGTTTTCAAATCCTCTTCTGTTGCTTAATTTTTGTTTTGTTGCCCAAATCCCAATCCCAGACACAAAAAAAGACCCCTACTCTATGCATCTTCACAGTCTGATAGTGAATCAAACAGAAAAACCCCAAAGAGAAATCCAGTGGTGTGTATCTTCTCCCAGTTTGAGGTCTTTTTACTTAAGGCAATGTCTTGTGGTTTTTCTTTCTCTTCCTTTTGTTGACATGTTCTTAGGCTAGAAAGATAGTTCAGTCAAATGTATACATCCATTTTTAAAATTGTACCAGAAAAATGATTCTGCAACATTTATCTTCCATATCTTTGCAGTGGACGCTCTGAGGCAGCTCTTAATTCTGCAGAGTAGTGTACTTGTGAATGAAAAGTGCTTTACTATTTACCAGATCCACTGAGTGCATACCTTGTTTGGAAGGTACCACAATAATCCCTTTCTGCTAACAAACATCATCCATTTATTTGCTAAATCTACACCTGCAAAAGAATAAACTCCTTTGCGAGATTTTCCTGGCTGGTCTATTGCAAACTGTTGCATTCTGTACCCTGTAAAATGGTCGGTGCCCCCTCTGTGATACCAGCACCAAATCTTTCATTTGTGCTGCTTTTTTTGATGGAAATTGTCACTATCATGCTACATTTCTTCATCACTGATGTCCAAGTGTCCTATTGCCATCAAGAAGCAGAAAGAACCTTTCATGAATATTTTTCATTACTATTTTGAAACTCAGAGTCTTTCTGAGATTAGTGAATTTATACTCCTGGCTGCCAAAAGTGGTTGAACTGCTAATAAAAATGCTAACCAAAATCTTGATTCTAGTGGAAACACAGAGCAAAATCTCCGTGTTTACCAAAAATCAACAAAGACTTCTCAAGCAAAGTTTGTTTCTGATTATCTGATCCTGATTCATGTCTATCTGCTATCTGGAAGCTCTTTAAAGTCATAGAACGATGCATATGTTCAGTGTTTGAATGTTGTTTAAGGAGAGAAAGGTACTTCTCATTTTTCTCTTTTTTCTCATCTGTGCTGCAGGAAAGAAGAGGAAGTCACATAAAGGTTGGCCACAGCTTTCAAATATAAATACTAAGAAACAATATTTCATATAGTTCTTCAGTGGCGTAATGACATCTAACAACACCATTCTAGCAATTACAGTTCTTTCCAATTTCTTTTGCTAACAAACTGGTTTTTAATTCTCTCCTAACTTAGGTTAAATTGTGTTTGTAAACAACTTTCCTTTAAAAAAAAATTTTTTTATCTTTAAATGAAAAGTTTCCTAGAAAAACTACCTTGGTAGATTAGGATAGAATTTTTTTTTTTTTAATATAAGCACCATTTTAATTTCTGTCCCCCTACACATACTGTAATGTGCTTTCTGCTATTACAAAGTATGATCATCACTATATTTTTGCATGGTAGCTATAACAGTGCATAATTTGTTTTAGTACTCACCAAATATGTATGTCCTCTATCAAAGATATAAAAATCTTGACACAGCTTTGAATGTTGAATGCAAACAACATTTTTAAACCTAATCTGATCCTGGCACACTCCACACTACAAGCTTCAGAGGCTCCTGGCCCAACAAAAAAGCGTATAAATATGTTGGCACAGACAGCTAAGATGTTGTCTCCACCTCCCCACACAGGAATCTGACTGCCAATTAAATAAATCGTTTTTTATTGTGTTAGTATGGTCACTTGGAAAGTCAGCTAGGAATGAAAATGTGTCTGTAAGCTAGAGTATGGTTTTTTGCACCAGCTTTCAGCAAGTAGGAAATAGTTTGCATTGTGAATGTTAAAGCGACTGGTTATTGCAGTAGGAAAGTTGATTGTTCTTAAAAAAGCTGTAGAGGAGTTGGGCAAATTTACAGGTGCCTTCAAACAGCAGGAACAGGAACAGAGCTGGTGTAACGTGCTTATTCTCCTGAGAGGTCCTTTTTACTACTAGCAGGTGACATTGTGAGGAAACAAGGGCAGGAAGTGGTTGGGTGTGTTTGAACTATCATAAAGCAGGTGGTATTTCTGTTCATTTCTGAAAAGGCTGTTTGAAAGTATTTATGATGTTTTGGTTTTCTGTGCTGTTATAAAGACAAGTGTGCAGATTTCATACCATACAGAGGAGCTAGAACTCTCTAAAGCTGTGAGAGTAGTGAAAGGAATAACCTTCAGCTGTAACATCTTCTTGCATTTTGGCCTTTTCTCAGCCCTTTCTGAAACTCATGAGACTTGACAAGTATATTGCTATATTGTTTTCCAAAGCTATCTCCCTCTTCCTGTTTTCTCACCTAAAATATGTATTTGATACAAGGCAAATCTGTACTAAAATTGGGTATGCCTGGCCCTGTATGTCAGCACAGCCATGTGATGAGGAAGCCAGAGAAATGTTGACCAGTCTTACACTCAATAAAAACGTTAGAGCTGGAGAATCATCTGTTATACACGAGGTTACTTTAAATGTTAAAAAGGGGATTCCTGGTTTACTTTGTCAAAGCACCTGCATCCAAATACTCCTGAATAAACAGAGCCTTAAAGATCTACATGAGAAAGAATCCTTGTATTTGGATTTAGCATATGGAGGTTAAACTGCAGAGTGAAGCAGAGAGGCTTTTGTACTCTATCTGAAGGAAGGCATGAGAATTTCTGTTTCTCAAAGTGGATCCTGCTTCTCCATAAAAATTATTCACTCCATGTAATTACTTAAAAGTGTGTAAAGCCTACTACTATTTTGTACTGTGTAATTTTAAATGAGGGCATACTATTCCTGCTGAAATGCAATCTTAATTAAACTTACAGTTTGTCTTGATTATATGAACATAATCAGTTAATTTTGGTTATTTTTTCCCACTATTATTTTCCAAATGGATTATTTTTGTACTGAGATCAGAAAAGACTGATGAATGAGGACTTAAAAAATAATATTGCTTTCATAATTTCAATGTTCTCATGACTTGTGTGAGGGTTAGACTTGACATACCATCTTAAAATATTGTTTTCTGTTTCTGGTTACCATTGAGGGTGACAGCCAAATTAACTTTTGGCAGAAGAGCTCTAACTCCATAAAAGTTTAATTAAAGCAGTGAATGAGAGAGATCAATTTAGTATGTGATGTGTCTGCATTTAGCAGGGCCTATAAATGGTATTGCTTAGCCATTTTTCTTTAAAACTTATGTCAATGTCTTCAGGTCTATATGTACCATTTTCTTTTTCTTTCCTGAAAGAAAAAGAACTCACACAAAAAAAATCTTAAACTATACTGAATATATTTCTTTGTAAGCCAGTATTTAATTATTTTCTCTTTTTTTTTTGCTCTATGAAAATTCAAAGTCGCATCCTTCCTGCTTTGGTTTTTCCATGACATGTAAATTATAGAAGCTAAGTAAATTTGGCACTTTTGTTTGATTTTGGTTTAATTTGTCGTCAGGGGTCTGGATAGAGATTGGCAACCATCTTAAGTTATTTTCCAAATAAACACGTAAAAGTAAGGGTTTTTCTCACCAATTTACCAAGCTACCTGTTGTTCTCAGCTCACTTCAAGTTTGTCTGCAGTCTTTCCCAATAAACCATTAAAGAAACAGGTATTTGCATTAAAAAGGGAAGAAAAAAGCACCAGTGCTTTCAAACCTTCTTTTCCTTTCTTCTCTGGTTTGTTTGGGGTTTTTTTTCTGGTTATAGTTTGGTTTTGTTTAAGCAATGCATAGAAAGCCAAGACATTACAGTCTGCTTGGCTGATCACATTGAACAGATGGGCTTGTGTCTTTATATTTTGGAAACCAGCCATAGGAATTTTGCTAGCAAACCCACTGTTAGTGATTTTTTCCACTAAAATTCACAATTTAAATATTAGCAGGATTAAAACCACAAGTGTTTTCATATGATATTTAGTGTTGCATAGATGTTTTCCATAGATTGAAAGACATATTTTGAATTATTAAGCCTTAGGCAGAGATCAAGGGCTTTTCCTTTGTATAAAAATTGTATAATTTAATTTGGGGTGGTATTTGTATTCACATGCTTTGATGACTCTTGTATGTGATCTGAAAGGTCAAAACATTGGTTTGCTTCTCCTCTTTCATGTTAAAGATAAAGGTTGTGTAGACTCTTGATTAGGCAATTACTTTTTCCTCTTCCAAAATGTGAATAGTTTCAAAAAAATGTCTGAGATTTCAGCCCTTGGTATTATCTGGCAACTGAAGGGTCACAAAACAGATCTCTAAGGAACTATCAATACTAGCAGTTACTCTCCTGGCATGTCACGTTGTCGTCTGTGTTGGTTATAGGTGTTTTCTAACTGCTTCAATTTTTACAGAAAATCAATAAAATTATTTATGAGAATTTTTTTATAGTCTGCATGTACATCTATTGCAGTAGTACAGCTTTAACAGTGTGACATAATTTTATTACACCAAGAAAAAACAAAAATAATGTTTGCAACAAGTAGATGGAGTTACACTTTGTAAAACTAGTACACATTGACAGAGATTCAGCTACAACAGTTCCAGGCAGGTAATAATCAGATTTCTGTAACAGCATTACTTTTTTTCTTTTTTTTTTTTAACTTTCTGTTTTTAAAGGCATGAGACAAAGCTTCTGTAGGTGATTTTAGTCACATTTTCTTATTCTGTTAAAATTTCTGTGTTTTACAAAGTTTCCTTTAAGCAAGATTTTGAAAGGACAGTTTCTTTTCTAACAAGTTAGCAGTAAAAAGACATTTTCAAGTAGAAGCTTGTAGATACTGTAAGTCATACTTAGCTAGTTATCATACAATGAATAGGAGCAAATTGTGCATTTCATGCAAAATGATTCATTATAATCATATGCAATTAGATATTTGCTCTTCTAACCAATACTTCATAAGTTGCTTTTTTTGTTTTGTTTAGACAACTATTTTTTATCCCAAAATAAATATTCTATAGCTTCAAAACATACTCTCAAGGAAAGATGATACATCTTGCAATTAAAAGATTTCATTGCTCTTTAAAATTGAAATATAATAAACCAAATTACACTTGAATTATCCTTCAAAGTATTTACTTCTTTAAAATATACATTAATATTTTACAATTTAGCAATTGCCAGTGTTTTTCATTTGCATAACTTAAAACCATAATAGTTTTGTTATAATCTTAAAAAAACAGTAGAGATCATCTTTATAAAGTATTCGGTCAGATGTATACTTATATTCTTTTTTTTTTTTTATGTCTCTTTTAATCAAAAAGGCTATGCCAGCAATGACCACACTTTATTTGATAAAGAAATAGAGTCTTAGTGTAGTTTTTCTGCATCTCAGGATTGGTATAAGCAAGATAGTAGAATAGCCTCTTGCTAAGATAAATTGCATCTCCACTCAGTGTTAGTCACTGCCTATAGAGACATGGCATAGATATCTGCAAACTTGTGCTCGCTATCTACAACATGAGAGTTAGTAACAGTATCTCTAATTTGAACTTCCTGAACTATTTGAAACTACTGAAAATTTGATTTTTTAATTTGTTATATTTTAGAAAAAACCTTTCATCATATATTCTCTTTCTTGCTTAGAATTGACAGTAGATTTTTATGTTTCTGTGGCTACAAAACATGTAGTCTAAAAATGGGGAGAACAGTCTTTTCTTATGTTACAAAACATTTGTAACTGTTTTTTTAATTTTAGGGTCTAATGATACCTAGATTGAGAAGTATTTGAATGAGAGCTTGACTCTCTACAAGAGCCTCTTGTAACATTTGACTTGCCTAAAGGATTCAGGAGAAAGAAAAATGGCACTGGAAACTCTTTGTATGTATTTAGAGACATTAAAGAAAAGAATATGGATTCTTACTGATGTCTTCCTCCTACCTGTCTACCTGCCTCTATAAACGTGCAATAATCTACATAATGGCTCCTTTCTCCTACAAATGACAAATAGGACCTTGAGCTTGAATGGAGGAACCAAAAAGAGCAAGAATGTTGTTGCTCATTACATGCTCTCTCCATGTGTAGATTTTACACTTCGGGACATGGCTTAGTGTGGACTTGGCAGTTCTGTGTTAACACTTGTACTCAATGATCTTAAAGGTCTTTTCCAAACTAAATGATTCTATGATTTTATAATTATTTCCTCTGCTTTTATTCAATTCTTCCACCAACTTGTTTGAAAAATCTTTGATGAAGGGAAGAAATTTGAGGAATCATCTTCGTTTTCTGTTTTCTTTAAGGCCTTTTTCGTGTCTTTGGGCAAACCATGTGGCCCTCTGTTTTCTAGTTCTTTAAAAATCATAATTTTTATTAATTTTCCTATGTTATATTGATATTGCCATGGTATAACTTGGAAGTTGTGAAGGAGAGATGATAGAAAAAGGCTGTTTTAGAGAGACTAGTTTGTTTTTTTTCAGTGTTGACAAATTTATATTAGTTACACCTCTGAATTATTTCCAGGTTAAAATGTAGGAGTCAGTCAGACACAATTTGTGGAAGACCAATAAAAGTTTTAGATCATGAAATATGGTATATCACAGTCAGTAAAAGCACCAAAAGCAATGTTTAGAATATTTACATAACGAAACCAAGACTTAACTGGTGTTAAGTTTTGGCAATAACTATTCAGGTATTTTAATGCTGGTTTTAATACATTATATGGGTCAAACGGTCTCTAAAAAACTTATGTGGAAGTATGTTGTTTTGTCTAGAACAATATTTTGCCAAACATAACTGAATACTTGATTTCTGAGTATAATACTGAGTAAGTATGATTTTGAGTGCAATCCAATGCAAAGTAGTTAAGACAAATGTGTAGAATTACTGCACAAAACTTTTGGGTCTGATCATGATCTTTACTGATTTAAAGGGTTGCCTATATCCAGTGGGAGTATCATCAGAAATACCATGCCATGTACCCCAGAAAATGCCATTGCGAACACCTTTGTATTTCTTGTGGTAGTACTTGCCATTGAGATTGGCTGACAAGCAGGCATCAAACCACCAGCCGGAGCTGTAGTACGCCCCACAGTTCCCTGAGGGATACCTGTCATTGTCCTTGTCTGGGGTCGTAAAGAACTTTTGGTCGTGGTTGTAGTGCCTGCTGTAGTGGAGGGCATCCCCTGCTGTGCCACTGTAGCCGTGGACGCTCAGGCGGTACTTGAGGTACTCGTTGGCCACATAGAAGTGGTCGTATTTTGCATACTCTCTGATTCCATTGAAATCTTCAAGATCGATTCTCAGTTGCATTTCCTGGCTCCTTGTCAGGAGGTGAATTTTGTCATTGCCTAGCCAAAACTCCCTGCTGAGGTTTCCAAAGCCATGTTTGTAGTCATTCCAGGTTCTGTTGAAGTTAGTGCTGCCATCCTGACGCCGTTGCAGCACTGTCCAGCCGCCTCCTTGTGTTTGCATGTCACAGTAAACTTCAAAGCTCTCGTTTCTGGGGTCAGGGCTAATCCTGTAGATTCCATTACTCCTTCTCCCTGCTGTGTAATGGTCAGCACAGTCTCTCTTCATTATTTGTATAACTAGTGAAAGAACAGGTAGCGTTAGAATAAACATAATTTCAATTTTAAAATATAAAAAAATTTTACCCAGACTGATGTGGCATACAGAACTTGCATTGGAGAGACTTTTACATCGGAAATAATGTTGCAGCAATTTCAGTTCTAAGGCAAAACACGTTTTCCATCAGATTTACCTTATAACAGATGCCACCTAGGATCTCTGCATCAGATAGCTGTCCAAAAAACCCCATCTAAACTACATTTTTTCATCAAAATGCCTAATATAAGGGCATTTTGATTGCTTTCTGTTTTCTCATTTTCTGTAGTCTATCTTTTCATTATCTCATGTAAATTCTGATTTCTGAAATAATATTTTCCCTATTAGAATTTTCCATATTACAAATACGGACTGATTTCTTCAGTCCATATTTCTAATGCTTTGTGTTTGCACACTTGCTGCTTTTTGTATTTAAATGTATAACTTCACACCCTGTCTATAATTTACAGCTCCATCTGGCAGTATGTTAGAGGAAGAACTTTGTCCATGTGAGAATGATGTTAACCTGGCTATTGTTAAGCTGATGTTATTTGATAGAGAACATAACATCATTAGGAATGCTTTTTGTGTTAATGTTGACTGTATTTTAGGAAGCAGGAAAAAAGTAATAAAATTGTCACATCTGTTGTAGTAATTGTGTGATTCCTAGAAAGATGAAGGTGGAAAAGTGATGGTGCTTTCCTGTGTATGTGGCATCTCTGGCTTTACAGAAAGGAAGAATGTTAGCATCTACTAATAACAGTACCATTTTCCCACCAATGGGTGATGTGTTTTATTCAGAAGAAAAATATCCCCAGTTTTTTTCTTCAGTGGGAAAATCCATTCTTAAGTGATACGGAGAGCTCTCAGAAGTTCTGTGTTAAGAGCCAAAACCATAATTTTCTTTCCCATTGCAGATTTGAATGTATGGGTGTGTTCATTTGTAGGTTTCTAGGAAAAATTGTAATTTTTCCTAGAAAATTTAAATTAACTACTTCTTGAAAGTGGGGAGTGATCTCAGGCTGCAGCAGGGAATAAAAACTGGACATTTATGCAACCACAAAGTATAGGAGTCAAAGGCTTTAAGCCAAGTCTAAATTCACAATACATTCTCCTTTATTTCACTGAACTTTGTGTAAGATCTTTGGTGGACTAAATTTCAGAGCAGATATTGACAATACATTTAAGATAAAATGCTTCTATAATCTAATTCAACTCCTCTTTAAATATAGTTTTACTATTACTTTCAGTGGGTGCAGGAATAGCTCCTGGATAGGAAAAAGTTTTTTTTCCTTGCTAGCTTTCATAATGAATATGTTGCTGCTACAAATGCTTTTAGCATGTTGCTGTAAAAGAAAAGGAATATCTATGTGATCATGTGCTATGAATGCTACCCAATGTTTCAATAAGTATAAGGAATATCTAAAATTAATTTAGTCTGTTATGAAGTACAGTACTTGGATGTGATTCACTGCCCATTATTAATATAACAAAAAATTACTCATTCTTTTTGTGAATGTTTTATATCTGAATGAACATAATTGATTTGTAGTGATTTTTATCAGATTTAAGCTGATTGCTGATATAGTAAAAGCATTAACTTTATTATTACTTATTTGCTCTTTTCACACTTTCAAGAATTTCAGTTGTACATACACTGTACACTTGCAGATCCTTTTGTTTTCAATATGTGTAGACAGAAGAACAGTTTTATTTTAATCTTGGATGTGAAGCTAGAGACTTAAAGATTGTAATGCAGCCTGATCTTTCTCTGTTTTGTCTCTTGAGAGCTTTATCTTCTTATGTTTGATATCTAAGTGGTAGAATACATTGACAATCTAGGGAACATTTCTTGTTTTCAAGGATTCTTATATGTAATATAAAAACTTTATGACTTTTAGAAAACCCCTCAATATTGCCTTAATAACAGTAAACATTAGAAAGAGAGCATTAGTTCTATTCCTTTATTTTAATTAGGAGAATTAAATGGTAAAAGAAAAAAGTGTTTGTCAGTGATAACACCAGTTTTCTGTTTTATACTGCTCCTATATTAAATAAATGCAAAGGGTTTAGTGTTAAAATGCTGATACATGTGTTACCCAGTTAAGAAGTGCCATTAGTAAGCTTTTTTTAGCTGAGTCTTTCAGATGTTTGCTGTGATTATAGGAAAATTATTTTATTATCCATCTGTTAAAAACAAAGCATTTTGCCAGGTTCACTTAATGATTCATGATGTCTTGCACCCCTTTTCAGAGCATCTGCAGTTTTGCAGTGGGAAAAAATAAAAATGCTGTTTTCTAAGGCACACCTAGAGAAAATTTACCCTTTTTCATCCAAGGAGAAAATATGTGTACGTCATTGATGTTTAATGTCTCTAATGAAGGGTATTAGGGTGTAAAATAATGTTTCACGTTTACTTATTAAATTGCAAAAAATTGTCCTTTAAAAATTAATGTTTTGAATCCCTCTAATGAAGTCCAATTCTAGGAGGGGCTGAACACCTGCAGCTCTCAGTAACCCTCTAGTGGCTGCTGAAATGTTTTACAGGAGTATAAATAAACACTAAAAGAGCAGATACTTGTGAAGGTAATAACACAGCTATTTGGGTAAAATATATTTTTTAATTGTTACCTAATACTAGTAAAATGCACAGAAAGCTTATACAGGCAGTAAGAATTAAAAGATTACATACCAGGTCTTGCTTGCATTGCTGGACACTTAGAAGAACATTTGTTATCCAGGTTGTTCACAGCAAACGTCAAATTTGCAACTTTGCTGTCAACATAATGTTCCACATTGTTCATATTTATGAGGCTCAGCTTCTCTAAACGACCCTGCAGTGTCTGAATCTGGCTCTTTGCATTTTTTAAGCTGGTTGCCATTCTGTTAACTTTGCTCTGCAGTTCTTTTACTCTGTTATCTTGGCTTTCGGTGTTTTCTGCAGTGTTAGGTAGCAGGAATTCATTACTTCTTTCTCTTTCTTGGTTGTCATCTGCTTGCAGCTTGCAATCTTGGCAGCATTTCTTTAGCTTGTTTACTGATTCTTTAAGGGTCTGTACTTCTTTGAGAGTCTTCTCAAGCAGTTTGAATTCTTTGGGTATCTGGATGGTCATCGGAGGCAGGTTTATCTGATAAGGGCAATCCTCTCCTTCATCACATTTCCGATTAGTTTTGAGCTTTATAGGACAAGTCTCTGTAGCTTTTGCTTCTTTAGCATTCTCTTCCTCTGCTAAAACAACTGCAAAGACATTTGTTAAAGCAAGGAGAGTTGACTTCAGCAAGACTATGTAAATGAGGAGCTTCATCTTCATCGAGAAACTAGCAGTATGAGGAAGTATGCAGAAGTGGAACAACTTTATAAGGGCAGCTTGAAGCCTGAGTTATCAGACAGCCTACACTGTTCTCAGAAATGGGTGGGAGTGCTTGCATCACGAGTGATTAATAGCAGAGCAAAGTTAGGTAGTGCTTGCAAGAGTAGCACATTGCAGTGAGTATTCCTGACTCAGAGCTAGTTTCTGTAAGCAAGATGATGAAATGCACGTGTGCTGGTAAATTATGCAGTTTAATTTTATTCCTTGTTGTAAATGGACTTTCTTTTTTTGGAAAAAAAATCGCCTAGCTCTTTATTATAACAGTCTTCTAACATCTATTTCTTAACACTTGAGTGGTCTAAAACTTGTTTTCTAAACCAGACCATGATTTTAGCACAGCAGGTGGAGAAACTGAAAACCAGCCCTTTTTCCAGTTTGAGGTTTATCACAGCAATAGCTTTACTCACAGTCAGTCCCCTTCTTCCTAAAACTTTTTCATGTTTAATACATATATTCATATAAATTACTTGAAACTGGAAACATGTTGAAACACACATGGAGTTTTGGTTCCAAACATTTTTCAGTACAGAGTCACAAATTCAGGAGGATGAAAAGAACTTTCTTCTTACTATTTCACCTAGTCCACCTTAAAATAGTTATCTGGAATATTCATAATTTGTATGGCACATCACAGTTAAAATTCACTATTATCTGATTTGGGGTACTTGTTATTGAGCCTTTTTAAGTGAAGGTTTCCCCTTTGATGTATGAGATCCTACCTGTTAGACTAATTGTATGGGAAACCAAAGAAAATCCTGATGTTCTGGTTAATGTCCCAAATTCTAAATCTAAAGTGAGGCAGAGACCTAGGGAAAGAACTCTCATCAGTTTGAGGTATTGCTCTTCTTTTTATTGTGCCTCATATCAACTTTCAGAGTTGGTCATGTACTTTACTGCTGGTTGTACCAAATGAAATGCTTCTCCAGGTGACGATTGCCATGTACTCCCTCATTCTCATTCTACAGACACCTTTGCCATTCTCATGTGGTGCCTACGCAGTTTTCAGGATCTGTGTTATTTTTCTTGTGCCTCAAAACAAGGCTACATGGATATGTCTTTATGCATTCACAGGTCAGTCAAGAGTCAAATAACTTGCATGAGTAAGTGGTATTTACACGAGTTCTTGTTAAATTGTCCAATCTGAACCATTTATTTCCCTAAACCCTATTTGAAATTACTCATAACACAGATTAAACATTAAGCAGACATTAGTCACACATATAATCCACAAATTCTTGTTCTCTGTAATGTTACTACCTTTATACACACCACATGCTTGTATTGGTAGTACAGGAAGGAGGCTTGGTAAAAAAACCTACTTGTCTAACCCACTGCAACAATTCCTTCAGATTCCTGCATAGCACAAAAGTTTGGGCACTTTCTTGGGAGATGGGTTTTGAATGGGTATTTTTTTTACATTTCCCATTTTCTAAAGGAACATCCCAGAACCTGCCATGGTGCTTTTAGTTATGTGGCAAAACTGTATCTCCCCCTTTCAGATCATAGTAGCTCCCCAGCAGTGAGGTGAAAGGCACCCCCCACCACTCAGGTGTAAGATACTGACATCACTTTGGTTTTGTTAAAAATGCATCAAAAGTGAAATGTTTGTAAAAGATAAAGTGTATGATTTTAATTTGCAAGTAAAATTTTTAATTTTTTTATTTGATTAACAGGATGCTAATTTTTCATTGTATCAGTCTAAAGTCAGGTATTTTCAGAGCCTTGTTCTTGTGTATGGCTGCTACTGTCAAATGGAGGAAAGCTATACCAGCCTCTTTTGAGAGGCTTTAGAAATAGAATAGAATTCTTAAATCCTTGTTATTTGGGAGGCCACAATCCCCCCACACTGTTGTTTGTTCACTTTACAATTTACTCTGCTATCTGCTTTGTGACTTTGAACTGGACGAACTGTTCTGTATCTGTAAAATGAATAATAATTATCCTTGATAGACGACATTCCATGATTTGCCTTGAAATATTTAAATGTATAACAAATATTGTTGTAATTTGTGATTGCTGTGCTGCATTGAAAGCCTAAACTATCTTTAGAATATTGTAACATCTAGAAGGGCAGAAATTTCTGCTAATGCTGAATGTAAAAAACAGGAAGTTCAGATAGTAAGGTGAGGTATCTGAGCTTTTCAAACATCTCTGTTTGAAACAAACATCATGTCCTGAGACATCCATTCCTTAGTCCCATATATGTCTTCCTTTTGGGATATTTGCTTCCTTCTTTGGATGAGACTTCTGTAATATTGAGTTGCTCTATTATCCTCCTGATTTCATTATTGGTCTGATGTTCTGCTGCTAAGCTATCACCAGTCTGCTTGGAGTCCAAAAGATCCATTTCTCCACCAGTCTGTATGCTTCCCCTACCTGGAACACTCTTGTAATTGAGTACTGGTCTTTCTTCCTGTTCTGTCAGGGAATGTCCATTCCCAACAACTTGTCACATCTCTCTTCTTTCTTCAGGAACCCAAAATAGTATGACACAGCCTTTTTCATATTTCATGTCTCTTATCCTTCTGGGAATAAATGAAGCAAACTTTCAAATCTGAGTTTTTCAGTGTTCTTTGCCCTTAGAAAGGACACTGAGTAGTCTTAAGCTGTGGGATGCTGATGCAGTTTAACTACTGGCAGAAATATTGGACCAGATTTAAACTGAAACCTGCAGTTTGTTTATAAACAAAGTTTCTTCCCAGATAGAGCTTCTCTAGATCTAGAGTATTCTGCATAATACTTAAAAGTTTAAATTAGTTAAGCAATCACAAAACCCAAAAGCCCATCTTTTTCAACTGTGAAAGGATCTAACTTAATAACAGCTGATGGCTGTAACTGAGACTTTTCTGCTAAGGTGTTTGGTTTTTACTTAAAGCTCACTTTCTTGTAGCTTTTAATCTCTTCTAGTCTACTTTTTAGGACTGTGGACTGAAGAGACATCTTTATCATACAGACATCTTCCTAAAGGTAAAGAAAATAACTGACAGCTTAAGTTACTCTTCAATTCTACTGAAGATTTTAATTCTGTTCACAGAACTACGTGGTAATTACAAGGTTAAAGAAGTGATATATTTTGTTTTATCAGACTTGTCTGAGGATTGTTTATCCAACGTTTATCAAAACCAGCATGAACCGTTTCCCATGAATTTTTAGAGTAAGGTTTTTTTCTTTTTCTGGCAGATAATGGAATGTAGGTCAAATAGAAAACAACAAAGTTATGACTGTAGGCAGATGTTAATTTAACTAGTGACTATGGCAATTTAAAACACAGCAGCCTGGCAACTGTTTGATTTCTGGCTTTGTTCTGGGAGTCAACATCTCCTGCAGAAGAATTGCTGCAAAATATCCCAGTTTATCTAAGCAGTTCAAATGATTGGTATGAACAAACCTGAAGTACATTGGGGCTCATTCATAATGAAGCATTTTGGTGGCAGAGGTGGAATGTGTTAAGATTCGACTGCTGCAGTAATATTTCTGATGTTTTTTGTAGACTTCAGTGATTCTGTGACAGATTTTGGCTGAGAAAGAGGATAACAAGTAATTAGATTAATTTTCAGGTTTTTCCACAATGTGGAAAATATACCAAAAGTCCGTACTAGAAACAAATTCTGATTTAGAATTCTTTCTGATTAACTAAATTGTTTTCTTTTTTAACTCAGTAGTCATTCTTCATGCAAGCAGTCCTTTTGTTGTCCACTGGATTGTGGGACTACCTATTCAGCTTCCTCATGTGTCTATGAGAACACATCAGAAGACAAAAGGAAAGGCAGTCCTATTCCATTTGATATTAATTGTTAATATTCTTATTCAGATATAGATTACATAGAACTAGTGGCTGCATGACTTCCCACCTGCTTAAATTGTTCATTGCTTTATCTATAAATTCTGGCAGCAGGCAGAAAGGCAGCACCAACATAGAGCATGTAAGTAGTAGATAGGATATTTATATTAGCAACTGTAAATGTAATACATGTTATAAAATTCATGTGGTCAAAGAAAATCACTCATTCTGTTGAGGACTCTATTTGTGAAGAAGGAGATCCACATAACTATGTTCTTATTAATTCTATTTCTCCCATGACATCTGATCTGCCTGCTCAAAATCTACTGCTCACTATTTCCTTTATCTGTACCTGTAGAAGATGGTGTAGTTGGTTCAATATGCTAAGAGAATAAATCCAAATGCACTTTCGGAGTGATGATATGCCAAATACAAAAGCCTCCCCCTCCTGTGTCTTTCCAGAAAAATTACTTTTTGATTCCTGCAAACCTGCTCCAAGCTGGTTATTTAGTGTCCTGCTTTCAAGCTTCGTAGCCAAACAGGCGACAGTAGGAAAGCCATGTCCTTTCCCAAAATGCCTGTCTTACCCATCTCCTATGCCCTTTTTTACTGAGCCATGCAAGACTCAATTGGCCACCAATATTTTCTCACCCACTACACCACCTCGATTGTGGCTGATGTTTGTATTTTCCGTGTAGGGATTGCTTTTTCCCATGAACTGGGGGACAAAACGACTGTTATGAACCATGCCTTGGGAAAGAATTTAGGATATCATTTTTCCTAGTCATTATTTGTTAGTTTTAGAAGGCTCTTCAGCAGTTTATTTTTCATTAAAGGATGCCTGGTTCATCCATCTCTAATTAAAAAAGTAAACTTGTAGAAGTTCAGTGTAAGACAGTACAGTGTATCTACTGTAAGTAAGTGTATTTATGATCTTTGTGTATACCTTTACCCCCACCTGACTGCATTTGTGCAACCAATAACCTCATAGCTTCAAGTATTGTTGTTTATCACCTAAATTAAATGTTTAGGAAACTCAGTGACAAATATTTTTCTACTTGAAAAGCTAATAAATAGGCTTTTTCTAAGGACTTCCCATACTTATTCTAAAGTCTACTTCCTGTAATAAATGTATGTAGTACCAGGTGAGAGGGATTACACCTTATTTTTAAACTCTAATTAACAGTATCAATTAAAAAACCTCACTGCATTTTTCTTTACTTTCTACCAGCATAACCTTTCTCTGGAATAATCACTTAAGCAAGACATATCATTCCCTAAATATCTGCAATATAGCTATTTCTGTGTGTACTTTCAATGTTTCCCAATCCCCAAAATGGAATGCAGAATTGCATACCAATAACTATGATTTATTGTGTAACTAAATGTTTAGTCTTAAATTAGTGATTTTTATTTTCTTGTTTTAAAATACTTTGAAATATGTGCTGAAGCCTGAAATATTGTTCAGTAGAGAAATTATAGATAATTTTGTGTTAATCTTCCATAACTCTGTATGAATATTTGAGACATATTGAAAAATGTACAATGACTGAATAAAAAGTGTGAAGATTGTATGTTTCTGGGCATATATAAATTATGATGTAACACTTTACATTAAAATCAGAATTTAGGTCACCTAAAAGCCTGGTGTTTGGGCTGAGCTAGGTAGTCATCTTTGGCTCATGCTATAGTCAAAAGCAACTAAAAGCCTCACTGAAAATGTTTCTTACTTCTTATAAGTGCTGGAAAGCAGTCTGAAATAATTTAATTAGTTAACTTCTATTATTAAAAAGAATTAAAATCTTAAATAGACTTACTTAAATATTAGTCTCTATTCTGGTTTTGGGGTTTTTTTCCCTTCTTTATACTTCCTAAAGTCTAAAGGCAATGTATTTCAGTCTTTAACTGCACAGTTGGGGAAAAATATGCAAGTGACACAAAGTAAGGTAGTCAATGTTTAGATTCAATATACTTCAGGACAAGTCAGTATCTTCTTTTGGGTAAAAATTAGAGAGAGCTGATAGTACATCAGCAGAATACAGGGACTATCTTCTAAAGGGTGCAATAAATATTCAGCCACTGTATCCTTATTCAGTCACTGCTTTTTCAAAATTTGACAGGACAGGGCCCTCACCTGACCTGGTCTAAGTTTAAAGCTATCCCTGCTTTGAGCAGGAGGTTGGACTAAATGGCATCTAGAGGTTCCTTTCTGCCTTAATTTTTCTGACTTTATTCCTCTCTTGTATGACACGGAGTTTATTTTTTGCTTTACATTTTGTTGTAATAACAATTATTTAAATATAGCATTCTGGAAAATGAAGTGCATGCCTTAAGCCCTCTAGAAAAATGGTGAAGATGGTAAAAATCGTCCTATGTATTGAATTGCCATGGAAGTCCTGTTAAATGCTCTGGCATCAGGACTGGTAATTTTTGGAGCAATTTTCTTGTGTTGTGTTTTGGCTTTTTTATGACAGAGAGGTTGGAAGCACAACCTTTTCGTTGTTTTTCCTTCATATTTGGATGCTCCGTCTTGAAGCATCCAGGACATAATCTTCAGAATTAGTGAGAAGTCACAGTTATGAACTTGTTCTGAGCTGTGGGCTGAGCTTAAGGAGGAATCTCCAGTTCCCTTAGTCCATTATCATGGGTCCAAGATTTTGCCTAGATAATTTGGAGGCACAGGCAAGCCAAACTCCAGCAGATATCCCTAGCGCTGTGATTCTGCAGAGACTGGTATCCAGCAATATGGATAGAAATGCAGGAGTCATAGCAAGGGCTCAGTGTGCTGGTACCTGTTGCCCCGCTACAATGTTGAAACAACCTCTGAGAAGGTGGCGTTGCCTTCTCCCCGGAATAAGGAACACCTGAGCTCTGTGCTAAGTGTCCAAACTGTGTGGCTTCATGAGGATTTTGACAGAGGATTCAGAGCTCTCTGTTCAAAGAGGAGCACTTACCCTTTCTCTGCCCTGAATGCTTAAACTTTTAAATATTATGCGAAAGAGGTAAGAAAAGCTCTTCAAATAAACAGCACAGAAAGAAAGTTACAAACCTGACAGAGCAGACTGGCCAGAAGAGCCATATGCCAAGGGGCTAATATTATACTGAAAGCCTGAGTGTATACAAACTATAAAATATATTAATCCCTTGATATTTTTCTCTAGTCTACTATTAGGAGGCAAAAGAGTTGTTTGACAAGACCTTTCAGATGTTTGAAATAGCCAATGAATATAAAATGTTGCACATTCTATGTGTTAAAATAACATTAAGTGTAGTCACAATGTCCTGTTACAGTTACAAAACCTACAACTTAGCATGAAGAAGGGGAAAGTGTTATTATTCCATTTGAGCTTAGAATACATTTTAGTTGTTTTGCAGTAACTGCAAACATAATGAGAAACACGTGTTAGCTACATCATTTTTCCAAAATGCAGAGATCCTGGGCACTGCTGATATTGAGTCTTTCCTAAGAAGCCTCAAGTGCTTCACTTTAATAATGATTGTAAGTAATTGATGTTAATTGGTAATTACTTGGTGGTGACTTTATTTATCTTCTGTGCTTACTTTGTGTGTTTTTTTATTAAAAGTCTGTGAAGAGTTAGACCAATATTCAGATTCCATCATCTATTTATGTTTAAGATTTGGCTGAATTTTATTCATTTCTGGAGAGTCCCAAAAGAACTTTAGGAGCCTTGAAATTTGAAATGGGAAATGTTCCTAGAATTCTTATTTATATCACATTTGAGTTACAGAAAACTTGTTTTGGAATTTTAGATGAGTTCCTTGCTGCGTTGTTTTGAGCTGACTGTCAGAAAGAATTTAATGTAATCTGATAAAATGGAGAATGCCCACTGTACTTAATGCAGAGTGAGGAGGCGTTGATAAAGTCAGGGCCAGATTTCACTAGTTTTGCTCACATGGATGAGTACCTCATTTATCAGGTGGGTGCTTTCCCTTCTGTGGTTTTAATTCCCATTCATATTCTGACACGTTCTCTTTCTTACAAACGTCTATCTATATCCGCCTTCCAACCTTGGAGAAAATACTGTGGTCTTACATCCAGGGGCTAGTGTGCCTGAAGTCAAGCTGGAAGGATATAAAAGAGGTCCCTCAGATAGTGTGTAACCTCACATAGCTCTCACTTTTTCTTGGAATTTTCATGAGGAGATTTTGAAGACAGGTCTGGTGGGGAACTGTTGGTAGCAAGTGAATATGAACTTATTACTGGTATGGATAGAAAGAAAAGTTATTCAGGTGTATGGTACAGCTATTTGAGTGCAGATGTGTTCTCTTTTTCTCATGGACTCCTATATTTAAATGATTCCTGCTCAGAGCCAGAAAATCTACCTTTTCCTGCTAGAAAAATATCAAGGATATGTCCTTCCCTTTCACCTTTTCAGCAAAATTTTCCCCCACGTTTTTTGCAATAGGACAGAACTACCCAGCACCTTACTTCATGGGACTTTTCACTGATTGAAAGAAATAAATTTGTTTTGGACCTTGGATTTGGATTTGGTTTTGGTTTTTTTTGTTTTTCTCGTAGAAAAGCCAGACTTCAAATTGTGAAGCAGTATAAAAAATTGTAGCAAAGTTAGAAAATCACAAGGGTAACTTAATAGGGTGACTTAAGGGTAACTTAATAGGGTAAAATAAACATAACAGAAATTTTAAATTAAAAGGAAAAGATGCAAGTAAATCCAGTAATAAGACACATACTTCCATATTTTCAATGTAATTGCATTTATGGGAGTATGGGGAAATGGAAAGCAGAAAGTTGCCAGGCAACCATCCATTAAAAGACAAATCTTCATCCAACTTTCCAGTAATTCTGCATTTAGAGAATGAAAAATTATTACTCTGGTTTATCCAGATGATCTATCAATGCTGAGTGTGTTTGAAAATGTATGGGGTCCCAGTTCATTATACAATGAGAAAGAAAATCTGAGAAAAGCAATATACAGTTAAGTACAAGTGACGTGGAATGGGACTGGAAGACTCAACAAGAATATTTATCTGACTATATTCCAGACTCTAGATCTGAGATCACCAGTATAATAAAATTACCTCAGTTCTTTCTGGAGCATTATGGTTAACACAGGACTGAAGAAAAGTCATCCTCAATCACCATTTGTAAGCCCTTTTTTTTCCTCACTACTCCATCTTCTCACTCACTCTTTTACTTTTCAGTGTAGCAATGTAATTAGTTACACTGAGGAGAACTACATTTCACTAAACCCAGCAATGTGAGAGCTTCTGAGCAATAAAATGAACTATGAGTGCATAAATACTGTTGGTTAGTTTATCATTAATGTGGGACAGGCCACCTTGAAAGAATTACATATCTGTGTATCAGGGGCATAATCTCTTGTCTGTAGTTTATCATTACAATTAATACAATTTTTCTAGAATAGGATCATGTTTCCTCCCTTCTTCCACATACTATTTCGTCCCCTCAAGCAGTTGCATCTTTCCCTTCTGCCCTCCCAAGGATCTTGGAGAAAACAGTATACCAGGCTTTAATAGCAAATCCTGGGGCCAGAGTAGCGCAGTGCTGTCTCTCTGATGGCTCTCCCAATAATGCTGTGGCAATGGGAACTATCTGGTGATGAAACTTTCCAGGAGGTCTCACTGCCTTTGACATGCTGGTATGCTATCCATGCAGTCTGTCTTGTGTAGTCCTCAATGCTACAAGTCTTCAGGACCATGAAATAGAGCTCTTATCGTGGAACTGAACTGAGAAATTAGGTGTCAAATCTGTAAAAAGTTTATGGACAAAGAAGAAGACACAGCCTCCAGGACAAGCAAGTTTATTTCTGTGGAAGTGTTGTCAAACATGGCATAGATCTGCATTGAGAACCTAAGCAGTTAAAAAAAATTGTAACTCACAGGTACAGATCAGAGGTGCATGGAGAAAGTACATTAGTAAGGTACCACGCAAATAGGACAACTGTATCTGCATATGAGGCTAAGAAATAAATCGGTTGAGAAAAGGGAAATATTTTCTTTCTCACAGAAGACCTAGATAGTATTTTGAACTTAAGTGAACAGTATCCTTGTTCATAGAGAATGCCAAAATAAATACTTGAGAGCTGCTTATCTTTAATCTCATGCAAGCAAATGAACGGCAGATCTTTTCTTTTCTTGGTATCTTGGGGAGCAAAGATTCTCTTTGCTACCATGAAATATTTTGAAACAGATCTTCAAAAATACTTAAACAGTTATAAAAAAAGTATGTACTTCCTTTGACATATTAACTTGTATTCTGCATCTTGACCATAGGATTAGTTCTGGGTGGTTTCTTGTGAATATTCTAAAGGTTGAATTATAACTTCTGTGATTTTCTTGGTGCTGTAGTAATTTCACTTCTTATTTCAGGAGATCTGCATAATCACAATTCTTGGCAGGGTCCCATAGAAGTTGCAGATTTGACTTGCTGCTGCACAAGGCTAGCCATGGACTGGGTTGCCTTACATTTTTTAATTGGATTTAACCTGGTTCTCCTTACATGTGACCAAAGGAGGAGAACAAAGGTTTTCTAAAGAAATACTACACAGGAAAAGTGTGGCCAGCAGGACCAGGGCAGTGATTGTTCCCCTGCACTCAGCAATGGTGAAGCCACACCTCAAATCCCACATTCAGTTTTGAGCCACTCACTACAAGAAAGACATGGAGGTACTGGAGTGTGTCCAGAGAGGGGCAAGGAGCTGGGGAAGGGTCTGGAGCACAAGTCTGACAAGGAGCAGCTGAGGGAGCTGGGGGTGTTCAGCCTGGAGAAAAGAAGGGTAGAACTTACTGTTCTCTACAACTACCTGAAAGGAGGTATAGCCAGGTGGAGGTCAGTGTCTTCTCCCAGGTACCAAAGGATAGGGCAGAAGGAAATGGCCTCAAGTTGCACCAGGGGTGGTTTAGATTGGATATTAGGAAAAAATTCTTCACTGAAAGTGTGTTCAAGCATTGGAACAGGCTGCTTAAGGAAGTGTTTGAGTCACTGTCCCTGGAGGTATTTAAAAGACCTGTTTGATCTTGGTGTTTGCTGAAGACCTGCACAGGAATGTAAGGTAATGTGTTCTGTTGCCTGGGGATAATCCAGCTTTAGCCCAGCTCTTTTTTACAACCCTACTGCCTGTGGAGACACTTTGAGCCTCAGTTTTGCCTGTGCAGGCCAAACTGAGGCTTTATACCAAAACTGATCCAGTTAAGCAATGTGGAAAAGAGGTTACTTAGAGCCTGAGTTCAAAGTCAAGACAGAATTATCCTGAAATATTAATACAGACAGAAAGTCAGAGAAGAAATGGTACAGTGCCGGTAGCACGGTAGTTGTGACAGACACATTCTTTATGTTCTTATATTTATACTTTGAATTTTTATGTAAATAAGCTTTTTTTTTTTGTCTGTGCATTTGATTTGGTTTTGTATTTAATTCGTTATGTTACCAAAGTCTGTATAAACTGAAAGCCTGCCAATTACAGTTATAAAAAGTTGCAGCAGAATGAAATTATTAGTGCTTAGGAGATTTCATAACTGTCTGTTTGCCTTCCATAGCTATTTTCTGCTGGAAAAATCACAGACACCAGAGTAGCTGAGCTGAAAGAACAGTACACCCGGCTACATAAGGCTGTGATAAGGTATAATATTCTTTTTAAACATTCAGTAACCAAAGCATTATGTTTTTAAAGTAGTTTTCTGCTCCTGATGAAGCCTAATTATCATTTAAGGCTTCCTTACAGTTATAGTTCATAAACAGGAAGCCAGAACACAAGGCTGAAAACCAGTATTATTTCATAGGAAATTTCAAGGTAATTTGGGATACTTAAATACTTGTTTGAACAACATCTTTGTTTCTAATACAAGCATAATAATACTGGGAATGGATATACAGACTGCAACAGACAATTTGCATGTTTTAAATAAATATGTATTTGAAGGTCATGTAGCCAGAATTTTAATATATTGCAAAGACTGACTTGCTGAGCTGACATCATAGAGAGCAACTGAAGAAGCTAAAGGCTCATTTCTAATAAGGAAAATGAAACTGTCACTCCTAAATAGGTGTGAATTTAACCCTCTGAGAATATTGACAGTCACATTAGACAGATAATAGATTTTGATTAGAAGCTTAAGCTTCAAAGTCTAAGTGAAATTTGGAAATTAGGTGTAGCAGTTGTGAGCCTGCCCTGCACCAGTACTTGCTGGAGAGAGAAGAGATCATGCTCATGGCCTGATGCCAGGCTTGCACAGGGCACATGTGGGTGGAGGGAGAGAGATAGAGAGGGACATGTGGAACACAAAACTACAGCTGTACCAGGCAAACAGGGTGTCCCAGAACAGATCAGTTCTACTGAAAATATGGCAATACTACCATGGTTTTTATGAATAATAATTTTTATATTACAGCGTACCTGTAATCAGTAAAATCAGCATCATGATAATCCTGTCACATTTTTGTGATACATACCATAGTATCCACTGTACTAACAATATTTTATCCCACTTTCACTGACGCTCCACATCAAAACCTTTATGGCATTCTTCCTTGAAGCTAAAGCCTAATTTAAGTATTCTAAACTTAATTCAGGTTATACCTATTTATTTGGGTTGTGCTGGGATTTGCTGTGCATCCTGGCAATCTGAATAACAAGTGCTAAGTAATGTAAAGTAGTTAAAAAAGGGTTCCCAAAATACTGAAATAATAGCTTTTCTTGAGGATATCTGAGTCTTCTAGTTATGTCTTAATAAAATGGGGAATTGGAGTATGGCTCTGACTCTGTGAAATGTCATCTGACTTTATTTCGAATTACTGAGATAGATAGCAAATCTTTCTGAGAAGAAAAATTAAAAACAGCATTACTAAACCCGTTCGGGTTCCTAGAAAATAGAAAAATACTTTTCTGACTGCTCAAATCAAACATATTATGTGGGGTTTGGATTAAATGATTGAGAAGGTTTCTACATACTGGTGTTCACTGAGCTGAAGCATAAATCCAGTAGCTGCTAATTAGTTGATTTTTAGCCAGTGTTAGTTTGAAAACTGTCTTTCATTGGAAAAATGCAAACATATTGCTACATGTTTTATGTATTTATACAGTATTCTTTTATTTGGGACATTGATTTATGTGAAGGCAATCCCTTTGTGTGTATAGCAAGTGGAATATGGCCTGAGTGTAAGCAGGACTCAGCTGTCTTTTCTGTCACACTTAAAACTACCCTTAACAGCATGCACCAAAAGCATGAAAATGTTAGATGGTAGATTACATCTCTCATTCTTTCCATCATTCTCACATGAATTTCATGAGTATGAAATGGCCTTCTGTAGGAGAGTGGATCAGAGAGAATCATGTCACATTCTTTATTAGATGTAGTCATGTGTCAAAGCAAAACACCAATGTATTTTTTCCTACAACTGCATAAATTCTGTTAGATTTAAAGGAGATTTAAATATCATACAGAATGTAGTGTTAATAACTCAGTTTATTTTTCCCTTAGTGTATGTGTGTAAATACATCACACATGAAATTATTTGTTCATGATAAAAGCACACTGTTTTCTGTTGAAATCTGTGGTTTTCTTATTTTCTAGTTTAGAAAAAGGAAGTGGTTATCTGGGGAGAAATGTTGCATGAATCAAAACCTTTTTGGCTACATTATTTCAACTGTGTTTTTGCAGTATAGTCAGTTCTATATTTTGTATTTTTATCACCATTTTACCATCTCAACTCTATTCTTTAGTGTGATATGTAATATTGTTTTTCTGTCTAAGCCATAAATGTCAAATTTGAGCCAAAATTTATGTCTAGAGTTTCTCAATATGGGAAATTCTAAGTTCCTTTGTTTTTAAAAAAAATTAAATTGCACTCTATTTTTAATTAGTAGAAGGCAAGGGATAGAGTTCTTTATTCTTCTACATAATTGGGACTAATTTTAGCATGCCATTATATAAAAATCATAATGTAGTAATATTGAGGAGGCATACACAATGATTTCTATAGCATAAAGCATAGGTTTACGTGTGGTGCATTGTATATGAATTTTCATAGTGTAGCTCCCTTTAAGAGTTTTCCATAATAGTCTATGTATTTTACTAACAGCCTTTAGGATGTTTTTCAGCTGTCACCACACAGGTTCATAAGTATATTATGAACACCAGTCTCCTGACGCTGACAGGAGCGAGTTTGTTGTTTCTGTGGAGCTACTTTTTGGTAATACAAGTCAGATCAGATCACTAATCATCGTTCTACAGGCTTCCACAGAAGCCCACAAATGTATTTTCAGCTTGTGTATCATTACATGAGTTATTTCAGATATTGGTAGCACTACAGCAGCAGCAAGATGTAATTCACCACTGGGTAGATGTCCCAGTGTTTATTAAGAAATTTGTCATATAGACCAGACTGGGCCTTGTCCTGGTGAATATTTCACCATTATAGGTCTCCACACTGAATCAGATCTAGCCTTTGCCACTTCTCAGGATAAAATGGATTCCCTGTCTCTTAATTTGTGTTTAGGAAGTGCTAGAAAAATAAATTAAACTAAGTAACAGTCTGTCATCTGGTTAAAATTAGATGAGATGATTCTCACTCCAACTGTAGGTATGCAGAAAAAACCCCTGAGACCAGATTCCACTGCTCTCGTGGCATCATGGGATGATTCAGGTTTGAGCAGAACTTAGGAGGTCCAACCTCCTGTCCAAGGCAGGGTCAACTAGGAGGTCAGACAAGATTATTCAGATCTTAATTCTATCTCATCTTGAAAATCTTGAATTAAATATTGTAGGTATGTAAAACAGTACAAATACAAAGCTTGTGCTTCTCATTGACTAGTTCTAAATTTGTCTATTTAATGTAGTTTACAAGAATCTGAGACCCAGCTGTTGCAGGAAGCTGAACGCCTGAGTGCAGAACTGGAACAATGTGAACTGGAAAAAGCAGAACAGTTCCCCGATGAAGCTTCCAGCAAAGCTTCCCAAATAAGGCAACAACTTCTTAGCTGCCGAAGTGAATACAATGTTGTTAAAGGAAGAGTGTATGAAAATCGGTTGAAGGTGGAATGGTAGGTGAAAGTGGCCAAATGCTGCTAATTTTATCATAGCTAATCAAGAAAGATGGTAATATGGAATAAAATTCAATCTCCTTTACATTTTGCATGGACACATTTCTTGATGGCTGTTATTAAATGAATTGCCACAAACTTTCCCCAGTAACAGCAACATGTCAGCGATGAATAAATTTACCATGGTGAGAGATTTGTAGATAGTTTTAAATTTAGAACATGGTATGGTGTCCTTTAAAATGCTGTTTAAAATTTACTACATTGCATGAATCATATTTAGGTAGGCAAAATTAACATGAACAATTCTAGTCTAGGATACCTTCAATACAAGTGTTTAAAGTGTCTCAGAGACCTGTTGGCTTGGATTTTGTGGAACAATGTCATAAATAGACCCAATGCTATTTTTAACGTCAGTAGCACAGTGCATTCAAGTTTTTCTATTCAGGTATTCAAAGGGGAAGAAATACTTGTATATTCTAATGTCAGAAAAATGATACATTTGCTGTGAAAGGAGTGAAATCTTAACATTTCTATGTAAGGACAACAGTCCAGAATTAGCTTGGTATTGTATACATTTCAATTATCTTCATACTTTATAGCAAAACTACAAACAGAAGTATTGCATTTGTAAAAATATGTACCTAGGCAGATGAAATCAGATTTTTATTTTGTGGGGGCTTGCTATTTTTACCCATCTTCAATCCAGTTGTAGTGTCGTTGGTGTGTGTATAATACAAACACACAATGTCAGCAACTCAGCAGTTAAGACTATTATTCTGCAAGGAAATCAGAAACACTGTACACACTGCATGGAGCAGATTTTTCTGGCAATTCTTTCTTGATTTTTTTTTGGTTTTTAGAGCCAAGTGTTTGCTCTAAGAGAAAAAGAAACTTGAGAATGAAGCAAATTGGGAGTGGGAAAGAAACATGGAAAGCATCTGGAAAAAATTATTTGCTATGAGATAACTAAAAACCATGAAATTTCCTGAAATAATTATTAAATACAGAATTTATTGCAATTTCCAAGCAGTCCAGAAATGAGGTCTTCAAAAGTATTATGCTTTTTAACTGTTTGTCCTCATATCTTATGAGCATTTTTTACTGATTTTGCATCAATTTTCGAGAAAATTATGAGGATTTATATGCTTAGGGAGTATTTTCCCATTCTCTATTTTCTACCTCTAGTCAAAAGTAGAATTCTATTCTATACAAAACGCAGTGTAGGTATTATTTCAATTACCCTTGAACATTTACAAGATTAATCTTAATATATGAACTGGATATCTTGCAGATTAAAAATCCACTTTTTGGGTCAGTCATGCTGTAAAAAATGTCCCTTCACTGTAGTAAGAAATTTATGTCCTACATATTGCCTGGGATCAAACCCAGCTGTACAGTCTGACCAGAGGTCCATGAGGTGCATTATCTAACGAACACCAAAAGTGCAGCCCCAGTCACTCGTGATGTGAGGATTTCTTGAGCCATATACAGTCCTCTGTGTTTGGGAATCCTCAGCTGACCCCTATTCCTTTGAACTTCTCCCATCTCCTCCAGAACAAACTTCTGACATTGCAACATGCTGGGCGATGAGTTCCACAGATTAACTACATAAGAACTGCCACCTCCTTGCTTTTTTTAACCTGACCCCTACAGCTTCATTTAGTGCCCTGTAGTTCCTGTATTGGATGAGACAACAAACATCTGATCCTGTCTTCATTTTCACTGTTGCAGAATGGTTTGATAGATCTCTTTTGTACAACCACTTCCCCCTTTAATGTGTTGATTTTTCAAACTTGGGAGCTACAGATTATTTAATTGTTCCTTGATTGGAATCTGTTTCATGCCTGACGATAGCATTGGGTCTTACGCATGTTGTGGGTGTGAAGTGAGAAGGATGTGCCTTGGTTTTGTGTGGATTTGCTTACTGGGAGAGAAATTCCAGAAATATTCAAGAAATTATACTGATTTTGGCTTGTGCTAGTGTAGAATGAACAGGACTAGCACAATATGTGTGAAGAATGGTTGAGTGAATGTAGTGGAGAAATGAGAAATGGACTATGAAGAAAACCAGATAATGGGTATGAATACATGTTTGTAATGAAGGGATGAGTTTGGTGCCTGTGAAAAACAGTGAAAACTAATGTCCAGAATAGAGTTGTGAGTAGCAGGTGATCTAACAGTCACACTGATGTAAAATGAAGATCTATATGCTTGCTGGTTTTATCCAAAGAATAAAGCAACATTTTCTGAAATATCTGTGTGCATGGACAATGTCACAGACAGAGGGGAGAGAAGCTGCATCAAAGGATATTAGCAGTTTGCTGTTAGGTTGCTGCTTGGTTTCCTTCATTTCTCAGGATAAAAAGTCATGGTCCAATCTCTCTTGGCCCTTGATCTCTCTGGAACAGAGTTTCCCTTGTTGTCCAACTGTGTTAATACAGTCCCAGCTGTGCTTGGCACTAACAAGTGAATTTCGCCTTGGGAATTATGACTAATGGCTGTTCAGTCTGAAAACAAACATGTTGTTTATTTACCTTTGTATGTATAGCAGGCAGGGAACATGGAGGGGGAAAGGTTTTGAACGGTTTATCTGGGTCTCTTATCTACAGCTTTATCCTTTTTTTAGAATGTCTACTCAGACCTACTGCTCAGCTGTAAGTAGAAATCTAATCTTCTTTCCCTGGTTCTGCAGGTCTCTGTTCCTCTGTTTCTGTAAACCTTTCTTTCGCTGAAGTATCCCTCTTTGATACCTTTGTTTCCTGCCTTAATTCACTTTCTCTGATAGCTGAGAGTACTTAGCACCTTTTTTGCACTCAGATTCAAATCTGACAATGACATTTCTCTCTTGTGGAGTCATACAGATATGCCATAACATTAGCAAATGTGTCAAGGTCTCTTAGTATTCCATACTCTTCTATCCTTATTTAATTTCTTATTTGCTTGCCTCTGTAAACAATTTTTTCCAGACCTTTCTTAACAGCTGAAGGTGATATTTCATCTTCTGTTTTAATTCTTTATTGTTCCAATGAATAGTCAACATTCCCAGAATAAATTTAAATTGCTTTCAGCATTGTAGTATCATCAGGTTTTCAGGATTTTTGTGTCTTTTTTCATAGTTTGAATAGGTACATGAGGTATTCAGAAGCCTCTCTGACACACATCAGCTGTCAGGGAAGTCACCCTGAGGGTGACTGCATGGATGGGGTGTGTTCCCACTGTAGATATGTGCCTCCTCTTCCAGCTTGCGGCCTGTTCTGCCATATGGATGTACTGGGCTCATTGCTGGTGTGTCTGCCTGAGAGCTTCGCACACGGGGAGAACGAGGGTTGGAAGAATTTTACTGAGCTTATAAAGCTTGGGCCACTATCCCAAAGTCAGAGCTGACTCTGGGAGTATTCTTCCTCTTAATAACTACTTGGCAAGGGTAATAAAGTAAAAGGAAGAAGAGTCATCTCCACTCAGTTCTGCTAAAATTGCATTCAGAGCCATGAAATTTCTTCATATAATTGATAAGGACCCTCAGTAAGTAAGAATATAGAGCAAAAAAGCAAATTAGCAGAACAAGAAGGAAAGAATCAGTGATCAGCAAGGATTTGTCCTGGCTCAAGGAGACATTTCACTTTAATGTTCATGTGAGGCTTGGAGTTCTGGTTTATGAGACAATATAAAGACGAGCTGCTTTTCTTTGTTACACAATGATATCAACAGTAGCTTATTGTTGAGAAATAATAAATATTAAATCTAAATCTATCATCTAAACAATTCACTTAAAAGTAAGCAATTAATTTGTACTAAATTTATCTATAACAAGAGTTTGTGAGATTAAAGGTCCTTGATGCTTGGAAACAATTTTGCTTGAAAGCCTGGGTCAAATCTCCAGCTCTCACAATGATTTGTGCAGGTAACAAAATGGCTCATCACTGAAGGACTCTGTGCAACTGCGTGGAAGTCAGGATTGCAAAGCTGACTGTCCTTGTAGAAGCATTGCAAATAAGGAAAACTATTTCAATACTTGTAATTGTTTCTGTATTAGTCACTCAATAATTAAAAAGGGAAAAGTTAAGCTTTTGTCCGTAGCTTCTCTCGTAAAGGATTACATGCAGTAAGTAAAATAAATAGAGTCACAGCTGAAGTTGTTCTCAGCTGGTCTTGTGACTTCATTCTCTGGTTCCTACAAACTAATTACAGCTCAGAGCCTTACAGGAAGCTCATGCTGGCAGCTTGTCAGCTGTGATAATTTCTACCTGTGGTCACTAGATTTTAGTTGTGAGGTGCCAAACAACTTCTATTGTTGTCCAAGCAATCCCAGCTATGAGACAGAGTAGCTGAAGGAGTTCACTTTCTTGCCTGATGGGACTTTTAATGATAACAGCATTGTGGTTGTTTCATGAGCTGAGGAAGTGAAATGGACCTCTGTTGACAACTGCCACTACATTTCTTAATCTCTCCATCTTAGTTTTCTTATTTCTGTGTCAGCTTGCAGCTGTAAATGTCTCTCAGGGAAAAATCTGGAATGTATTTTTTATTAATGGCCCAGTTTTTCAACTGCCTTTTTTAACTCATTACATCTGCATCTATGATAGCTTTTCATGTACAATACTGCTATTAGACTTCATGAAAATAAGAAGAGCAATGTTAGAAACGTTTGCACACATTAATGCTTAAGCTTAGGAGGTTTATCTTCTTTCCATTGTGTGTGTTGTTAGAGGTGATAAAAATATAATGATAATAATAAAATCCACATGATGCTGAAAAATAAATCCATCAGGAAAGGGCTGTAAAATAATGAGAAATTTAAATGCCTAATGCCACTTGCAGCTGTTTTGTTTATTGTTGTGATTGATGTCTAAGTAAAACAGTCATGGGGTTGTTATCCATATAACACAGATTAAAAGATTCAAATACTAAATTGAAAGATCAAAATTTCTCTGCTTATCTTACATTAAGCTTCTGTGTTCATCTATTAAATCAGAGACTAAATTTAAATTCTTTGAAGAATCTTATTTGATTTCTAAATGTGTGTTAATAATCCTGCCTCCCCTTTAGAGTCCACAGAGAGATGTAAGTTATCTTCAACTGGTAATTTATGTCATCATAAAACAATCACCTGGGATGTCAGATGACCTGCCCTTTGGAGGTCCCAGTTTTTATCCCTGACAGTAAGGAAGCCCAGGATGTTGGCTTAGGGCTGCCTGTCTGACTTCTGTGTATGCACAGCTGGATAAAACTCATTGCTCAAAAGAGAGAGATTTAACTTCTTTCTTTTTACCCATTTTTTCTTTTCACACTTCCACTGGTTTTTGTGTGGAAGTAGTTGGTCTGCTGGCTATTTAGGTAGCTTGGTCCTTGCCATTCACTGTTGCCTTTGTTTATGTCACAGAAAATGAGGTGTTCAAATCATTTTGCTTTTGCTGGATGGAAAAGTATTTGTTGTGAAACTGGAATGGTTCCACAGGAATCTGTCCTTATGAGTGAGGAATGTGGCAAAATGCAAACAGTGTCAACTTTGCTCTCCTTCCTGATCTTTGATATTGCTCTTTTGATCATCCAGTGTGATATGAAAGAGGGCACAGCAAGGACTAACCACAAGCCATGCAGTACCTCTTTAATCATTTTGCACAGGACTTATTTAATAATATTTTGTAGCAGTCAAAGAGTTAGAGGTATTTGTGCAAAGTAGACATTCATTATCCTTAGTGTGATTATACCAGTCCCAAGGAGTTCAACTAGGAGTACTGCCAAAATGGGTTTGGAATATGATTTTGGAATTTTGGAAATAATTTTTTTTAATTAATTTTATCTGTTTTGGGGGACGGTTGATTTAAATTCAACTTTTTCTTTAAAAGATTTTGTTTTGCAAACTCAGTCACTCTGTGAGTGTTCAAACACTGGCATTCAAATTAGTTTTTAGACTTTACCATTCCCTGTAAAGGCATACTTGTACTCTGCCATACAAATATGATACATGCTGTATATCAACATCTACTCTGCATCTATTTTCTCTTTGCTTTGCATTTGAGACAGAGCTTCTTATTCATACGATGGATGTTGTGTTGTTTTGTTTAAATTGCAACACCACCAACCCAGTTCTCTTTTTTTTTAACTGTTTCCTTTCCTTAATTGGAAATATGTTGCCTGAGACTTCCAGGTATAAGCTTCTCTCCTTTTGTTGGACGACTCAAATATAAGAAGGAGTTTATTGAGAGGGTGGGAATGGTGGCGTGGGGGAGGAAACCTTAAATCAGCACTGCTAAAGGGTTGAGCATAAGGTCCTAGGGATGGTCCTCCATGAGGCTGGCTGCTGGGAGACTGATCTCTCTTCGCATGACCACATGCTTTCTGAAACCTGAGCCACCACCACCACCATGGTGGTCTTACACTGCTGCTGGAAGGTTTCAGAAGAAAAAAAAAGAAATAGCAATCAGCTGCCTCTTTTCTGTATCAGCCACATTATGAGGTAACTGTAAAAACTGCTTTGGGTGGGTGGGGCTGCCCAGGAGTCCCTTGCCACTGTTTACAGCTGCAAGTGACACAACTGTTTTATGGAAGTTTGTCCCCTTCTCTTAATGCTTCCTTAATTTAAAGAGTTACCAGACTGCCCTGGATCTCAACAAAACTTGACCAGCACATCCTCCTGGTGGAGTTATAAACACAAATTTAAGCACTGAAGTTAATTCTTTGCTATACCTGGGACAGAGGATTTGTTTGTTCCACTTATTTCTTAGCTGCAATCTTTAGTTCTTTATAGTCTGAGACTCTGAAATATCATTGTAGGTACTAAGTACATTGCAGGACCTGCCTCCTTGTTCCCAGTGAATAGCACAGAGACTCAATTCAGTTCAGTTTGGCTGTGATGGCATACACTGTATGCCCATTTACCTACTCTAGGTGCAGACCTGTCCTGTGCATGCACTGGGATGTACAGATGTACCTTCAGTAGGGATAAGCTTTTGTATTTGGCAGTATTTACCTACCTGCTACCAAGAAGCTCCCTACTGTAAATCCAACAAGCTTGTTGGTTGAACTCCCTTTTTATAATCATTCCTTCATCTTTCTCAGGGCAGTGTTACTAAACATCCACAAGATCTAAGAGCTTTCCTATTTTTTCCTTTCCTCCTTCTTCACTTCTTTGGCATCTGTCCCTATTGTTGCCTGAAATTAAATTACAATTTAGTTTTGGATATAGGTTAAGATCACTATGGCTATTTAATTTAGTTTTCTACCATACTCCTTTGACTTAGCCTATAACTGCTGCCACTTTTCAGGATTTTTTTTCCACAGGATTCCATCCAGATGTGAGGAGCTTCACTTACAGTTGTCTGAAGAGTAAATGTGTATGTGAAAACATTCATAAGAAGAAGGTTTCTCACAGCAACTGCACTTTCTTTGATATGTGATGTCTTTGTGGCTATTTATTATCCACTTCCTCTTTCCCTTTGCCACATTTCCATGTTAACATTTTGTTTTGAGGTTGGGAGGAACTGTGGGTGTGCGGTGCCACTAGTAAAAGGCAAAGGTGAGTGAGGAATGAATGCACCCCTGCAGGTGGTCAGACTAAGAAAAATCAGGTTCAAATGTTTAGATGTGTGCACTGTAGAAAAAGATGTGTGCACCTCCATACGTGCACTCAGTCCTTCAGGACCCCCAGCTACCAGTCAGCAAACTTCCTTTAAATCTGAGCACCTTTCATGATAATTCACTGTGTGTTTTAGTCTAACACAGGATAGGCTTTCCTACTTTCTTACCATTTACTATATTACAGTAATGGTTATTATATTACTAATATATTTAGTTCTGCTTTGATTTTTACTGTAGTTTGCGAGAAGAAAAAAAGCTTCTGGAAAATGAATATGAAAGAATGTTAAAAGAAAAGGTAAGTACAAAACATGAGAAAAGCAATGCTTTATGTTATGTCATCTAACATATAAAAACATCACTGAAAATGTTTCCACAGGGCATACTTTTAGAGTTTATTTAAAATAGAATACATACAAAAACAGATTTTAAAAGAAGCGGATTTATAGGCTATATTATATCATTCTGTTTTGATAACTCTAGGGCAAGTAATAAATAACTGATTCAGAAAAGATCTGGATTTTTTTGTTTACTCAAGAAAATATTTACTATATTCAGCAAATGGACACTGCATGTAAAGATAGCTGCAGGTTTTTGGTTCTAGGATGTGAACATGAAAAATACCTTTGCAGTCATAAATCCTGAGGAATATACGTGGCATTGTTGGAAATAACATTCTGATAGTATTGATAGAAGAAACACACATCTGGTTAAAAAACCACATTTCATATCTTGTCAGTAAAAATGTTGTCATCATTCAATGTTACTGAGTCTGTGCTGTCAGAAGCCTGCAAAATGTAAAAGGGAAAATACAATTAATCTGGTCTTTTACTTCATTTTTAAAGAAGGATGATAGAATTAAACAGTTGAAAGAAAATTGTGATGAGCTCAGCAAAGAAGTAATCCAGAGGAAAGCAGAAATTGATTCAATAAAAGAAGCTGTTTCATCCAAGGAAAAGCTGATCTTAACAGATGAGGAAGAAATGGAAAAGCTTCAGGAGACACAGACTTATTTAAAAGTAACACAAAATTAATTGTGCCTCTGTATCTGTGAGTGCATGTGTGTGTATATGGGTGCATGTTTTGTCCAAAGGAGCAGTGAATCTTCTGGATATTGTTTGTCATTCCAAATTCATTATGTCTTTACATTAAATATTAGACCATTTTTCAATAGGCGTGAAACATGCTGCTGTGCCATATCCTTATTACCCCTTTAGGAAATAATAATAGTCATGGTTTTGATTAAAAAGTGGTTTCTAAAAGACATCTTAGCTATGTTGTGTTATTGTAGGCTGCTCAGATTACAGTTCATACAAATTTATGCTGAGAATTAAAAACATGCTTGGGTCTACTTCTTTCCATGTTATAAATAGCATAGTAAGATGTATTAATAATATTCAAGCATAATTTCTATCTTGAAGACATGCTAAAATTGTAAATATCCCAAAAGTAGCAGCTACAATTCTCTGGGACAAACTCAAGTAATTCAAAAACATATTTCTTACCGATTTTCACAGCGGTTCTAAGTGAATATTACTGCTAAGAAAACTCATCAGATTTGAGGCTATTAATCGAACCTTTCTGTTTTGTCACTAGGCTGAGCTAGTTAGGATCCTTGGTGTTCCAAAGCAACTTGCAAAAGAAACTGAGAAGTTGAATCAGAAAAAAATGTATGTTTTTAATAAATAATTCTATATACATGAATATATATATATGTATGACTTCTTCTCATCCCTTGGTTATAGAAATGATTGAGGATAGTTGTTGATTAAAATTAGGATCAACATCCTAATTTTAAGTGTTAAACTAACACTTCCACAGCTGCCAGTGTGGCCTGAGCTACAAACGCCTTCTCCCTTGGTCCTTCTGTACCAGCTGTTGAGTCACAGGTGCTTTGCTGTAAGGTCCTGGCATGAATTGCAGTCTCTAATACTTCATCAGGAGAAATGTAAGCCAGCTGACAGCCTTTTCTTCCTCTCTCTTGTGAAGCTGGGCTTCTTCTCCTCTGAAGCATGGCATGTGCTGTGTTCTGTAAGTGTAAAATCAAATTAGTGCTGTGCAGTTTCAGCCGGGTCACTCACAGATCCCAGCAGTCCAATTGCCATCCAGATGAATGATGGGTTTTGTACCCTGTTTGTGCACAGGGTTACACTGAAGTTTTTGTATCTCCTACTTCCAATCCCTATTTGTAATACAGAAACTGTTTGACTGTAAATATCTCAGGTTTAAAACTTGTATGATGGTTCTCTTCTACATTTTCCTCATTACTCTGCTTAATGCAACTCTGCCATCATAAATCTAAGAAGTTTGCCCTATTGTGTTACAGAGAAGCAATTTCTAAAGCCTACATTGTGCAGATGGCTACTAATGAAATATTTAAATGAGTCTTTATATTTGTGTCACATTGCAGAATAAATTAACCAGAGTTCCCAGTCTCAGGAAGAATATTTAGAAGTGTCACACCCACGTACCTAGTAATGTTGACAGAAATCAGTTTATTAGAATTCTTTTTAATACTGTCATGGTGCTAAGCTGTCAGTTAGCCCCATGGCTATCTGCAATTTTATTTTTGGACTATATTGGAATTTGGAAGTTTTCAAACATATATTGTTGTGAAATTGTTTTGTGTGTCCACAAAAACTAGCAACTTATATTTTGTCTTTTAAATAAGCATGTGGAAAAGTTAACCCTTACTGCTTTGTTAAAATATATCCACAGCGATGCAGAGAAGAAGAATGAAGCCCTAAATGACCAAATAGAAGAATTGAATAGAACCCTGAAAGCCACTGAAAGAAGGATTGAAGAGATTTTGCAAGAAAGAGAAGATGTAATGAAGGAATTGGATGAGAGACGAACTTTGATAGAAAACAATGAACGAGAATGCATTACTTTGACAAAATTACTAGAAATGAGCACAGAGAAGGAAATAGCTGTCCTATCAGACAGGTTAGAGTAAGGGGAATGAGCCACATGGAAAGAGTGAATGATTCTCTGCTCTCAAAAGTCTTTCTTTTTTCTGCTGTATTGCTGTATTTTCAAGCTTTATGCTGCAACCAGTGAAAATTAGAAATGATCAGGCTTGGTATTGACTTCGGAAATGTTTACATAAAAATTTGGAACCTGGAATCTAGGATCTGACTTGAAGAAGAACATGAAAAAGCATAAGCATTTGATAAAATGCTGTGAGATTTTGCTCTTAAAGTGAAATATTTTAGAGGGTTTCTCTCTTTAGTGCACATAGTGCATTCTTTCCTGTGTAACCCACTGAAAGCAAATTGAAGAAGAAAAAATGTCAGTATTTTCATTTTCAAATGAGGGTCATAGATGTCTGCGCTCACGTACTCCTGAATTTCAGTGGGAATCGGTTAATCATCTCTTTAATAGTCCCTTCAATTACGATTCTATATTTACTTGGTAAAGTAAAATAAACTATTAGTTTGAAGGCAAGCATCAAATGATTCCTCCTTTGCAGAGGGGGATGTCTAGCTGTAATTCTGGCCATATGCTCAGCAACAATGCTTTTGCCTTTCAAGCTTTGTACTAAAGGTCCATGGGATCTTATTTTGAAATGTTCCATCATACTAAAAAATGTGTTTTCTTCTTCCTATATGTACTAGTTTCCCTGGAATTTTTAACACATTTAGAACAGACTGTGAGACCTCATCGACATAATTAGGGTACTATAATTGATTGTAGATATAAAAAGAAAACCTTTTTAGGTAATTTTTGTCAGTAGTTTACAGGTTTGTCTTGCTGCTGAGCCATAGTGATGAGGTACTCAAAACCCATTAAAATAGTAGTGCCTGTTTACATATATGTCTTGATTAAGTTACCTGTTTCTAAAATTCTGTGTCTATCTATATAGACAAATTCTGGAAAACAATTTAAATAAATGTCTCTTGGAGAACAAAAAGCAACAAGATATTCTCAGTCACCATCAAACACAGAAAGATAGAGAACTGAAACATTTAAAAAAGTTGGAGTTACAACTGAAAGGGATTTGTGATTCCTTGGAACGAGATAAGGCAAAGCACAAAAGACTCAAATCAGAGGTCTGTATGAATGCATTGATCATAAAGATTGTAAATTTTCTTGTAAGAAATAGTTCTATGAAATCTCTTGACAGTCCTATAAGGGGGAAAGGGGGAAGACTGATATTTCACCTTCCTCATTTTCCCCTTGCTTAAGTATTTTACCCATTCCTCTTTCAATAAAGCTTTACTCTTTTCTGTTTTACTTAGTCTTTTCACTATGGTAGTTTTAAAGGGAAGTATCATTTTGCTTGTGTATTCAAAGCATCTTCTTTCTTTTCTGATTCCAATTCGTTCTTAAAAATTTACTTTGTCTATAAATTTTTTATATTTTCTTCCTCTCACCACTAGTTCTTCCATTCTCTCTTTCTTATATATATTTTCTCCTATACTTGCTCTGTGTTTAGTTTAGATTCTGAGTCATATAAAATTAATCTTGTTTAGTCAGGTGAATATTTTTTCACAGGACTTGATGTTTCCTACCTTGACACTGTCCTTGAAATTTTTCTTGGTCCTTCTGAGCAATTTAGGGCAGAAAGGAGTCTTACATAGTTGCAAAGTTTTAAAAAATAACTATATGTATCAAAACTCATATATACTTAGCTTTGCTATTTAAACAACTCCAAATATTACTTGATAATATTTATTAAACAATATTTTTTTGTCTCCCTTGAAATTCCTTCTCAATTCACATGTGTATTACCTAGTAATATGAGCTCACCTGGGAGGAGGGAGGAAAGCTCTATAACTACACAACAGAGTTTTGGACTGAATTTCCTGAAACAATGATTAAAGGGCTGACTCATATTCCAGACTTTGATCTTAAAGCTTAAAGAGTTTCTGTTCAGTATCAGCTAAGAGAATCTGGAAGATGGTATTTTTTTCCTGTGTTCCCATTGAGGAGATGTTTCTGGACGAAGAACCACAATTGTTCAAAATCATGCAATGCTAAAATCAAATGCCATAACTCACCAACAGCTGTGGTTAGAGTCCACAGCCTGGGGTGAGATCCAAACCCATCTCAGCCCAATTCCTTCACCCTGTGGAAGGACAAGACCTTGTATGTGTCTTACAAATAGTATCGTCATGAGGAGTAGGGGAAAGGGAATGCCACAGGATGCAGAAGTGGCATTCTAATCAGGATTTTACTCCAGCAGCTGCAGGATACTATAATGCAAACAGGCCACAGCAATAGGGTTGTTTTAGCCCATCCTCCCATGCTCGGTGTTTTCTCTGATTCCTTTCTGGGATCTGTTAGAAGAGCAGATGTGAAATCACTGCTCCTCTGCAGCATGGTGAATTCAAATGCAGCACTGCAGTAAGGCAGAGTCAAGTGGCAAGCTCGATTCTGCTTGGCTTTTGCTATATTGGGACAATTTTAATTTGTAAGACTTGGAAGCACACCTAGCAAAAGTTAAAAACCAGTATTTTAAGTGGATAAAATTTCTTTAACTACTTAAATCCTCAGATTTACATTTATTCATTGTGATTCAAAGTGAAAAAATCACAAGAATTAATTGTTTGTATAAATCCGTGATTGCAGAAGCAGCAGTACATCAGTGTGGTTCCCCAAATTTCTTCTTTTGAATCATATGCTAGGTGCAGAATGACTGATGTTTAGAATAAGGAAATTACAGGAGCACTTCCTTCAAATGTGTTTTTCCCGTTAGTAAGTTGTGAAAGGTCAGCTATTGCTAAATGCCGACGTTGTGTGTGAAAGAGAACTGCTGCTCCTCTCCATGTGGGCCTTCTCCTTGGTCAGGCCAACACAGAGACAGCCAAAAGTGCCTAAGTTGAGCCCTATCTTACTTGACAAAGAACAAAAGTCCTTAATGGATTAAAGATGTTTATATGAGCTTTTTACTTTTACACAGCAAAAGTGGTAACTAATACATGCTCCACATAAAAGCTATTTTTGCTCCCACCACAAGAGTGAAAGTCATTTTCTTAGGACAAGCGTTTCTGATCTTTTAGTAAACCTAAGTCAAATCAAATCTCAGAGCTGGGAGCTGCAACCGAAGTAACTCCACACTTTGACATTTACTGTGTCTCTTGTTCCCCTTTCCCTTAATGCGAATGAACAACATTTAATTTTACAATATTATCACAGGAGTGAAAATCACAACTGCAAAACATTTATTTCTCAGTTTTGTTTTATGGTGTTTTGAACTCTAACATCTGGTTGAGATCTGAGCAAGATATCACTGGGTTGGGTGTATTATCTTTGAATATCTTCCAGGTGTTGTTAAATGTAATTTTTCCCCATCCATATGAATTACAGATGTGCAGTTAGAATCATTTGGATTGGAAGGGACTTTTAAAGGTCATTTGATCCAAATCCCTGCAATAGGCAGAGACACCTTCGTCTAGATCTGGTTAGTCGGACCTCAGTCCAACCTAGTCTTAAATGTTTCCAGGGATGGGGCATCAACCACCTCTCTGGGCAACTTGTGCCAGTGTTTCACTCCCCTTGTTGAACAAAATTCTTCCTTATATCTAATTGTCCCTCTTTTCTTTTAAAATTAATACTCCTTATTCTATCACCTTGTCCTGCTAAAATGTTTTCCCCATCAATTACAGAGAGGCAACATTTGCCTGCATAATTAGCCTAATGCATTTATTTCTTACTTGCTTATAACTGTAAAGAATTTTTAAGTGAAGTTATTCACAGTGAGACCAAAACAACTTCTTGTCTTAGAAATTATATCATGTAAGTAGTTGTAGTGAGATTGATCAGATATATTTGTCAGAGGTAGCTTTTAATATGTATTCCTTCACATAATTAATGTTAAAATCTGATTGAATAAATGAATTTTCCCATAATGAAAAATAATACATAAATGTTTGTGTTGTTAGATTTGGCTTTCTAGAGCTTAATGAAAATCCTGCTGTAGTGGCAAAAAGAAAAAAATGTGATATCCATTCTACATAGAGGTGAACTATTTTTTTTCCTTTAGTAAGTTCAAAATTTCACTCTGAAAATCCTCTGTGAATTTAGAAGGTGACAGTTTTATATACTCTCTTTGTGATTATTGGTTTTTTAATGACAGTTTAGTTGCTGAAAACCATAACCCTTCTAAATTTGTGAAGTTTAGTGTTCATAGTTCTTGAAAGAAAAATTTTAGACACTCAATATGTTGCTGAGGAACTCTACTCAATGAAGCATTCTTGTACTAGCTATTATAATAGGAAAGAAAGTTAATTTCTTAATTTGAGTAGCTACTCCTAATAGAATGTCTGCAGTTTACATTTTCCTCATTTTTTGTTTGCATCACTCTGTGCTTGGTTTATTTTTGTAGGCAGAAATTAACTCCAAAAAAAATGCAGTATTATTAGAAAGACGACGAGAACTGCAGGAGGAAATTGAAACGATCAAGAGAGGTTTAGCTGAACAGGTGCTGAGTCCTGCTTTCTCATATTTTTTAAATTTTAACAGCTGGTTTTCTATCATAAGAATAAAGGAAAAAAGGAAAGGGAGTTTCTAGCTGCAGCTTTCTGGTGAGAAAATGTGGTAGTATTTGTTCAATTTTAAAGAACAGTTGTCTTTCATTTTTAAAAATATTTTTTGGTGTTACTGGCCACATACCAGAAGGTAGAAAGCAAATCTACTTTCTAATTTAAGTCTTTCTGAATGTTGTTAATGACACTGCAGTTAGAAATCTGTTGTTATAGATTTCCTTTGGATGTGGAACCGTGTCTTGTTGCAACAATAAAAATTCAGCCTTTGTACATTTTGATTTTTCATCTTCACGGTTCTGTCATTTGTGGGTGTCTGTCTGTACTCAGCACAGCCATACAGAATGTGGAAATGCAGATATCCGCATTACGAGAGCATTGGTACTTGCCATGACATAATTGACTCTGTAAGAAGGAATCTATCTCAGACATACATTCTTAAGACCAAACCTCCTTGTTTCCTTACCCTTATATCCATTTTCTTCATGTGTTTTGTTTGAATTCATTAACATTATCAGGTGAGAATCAGCTTGTATTTGGATACACATGCATTCCAGTACCTACGTGTCACTCTTTGGGATACGTAAGTTGTGTGCCATAGACAGGCCTGCAGTCAGTGGAGCCTTGGAAGCTTCCACTCACCTCCTCCTGAAGATCTGACACTGAACTTACTTAAAGATGATAAAGCTATAAAGACCCATTGTGTCAATGGACCACAGCTGAAAGATGTTAGACTGAAGAACAGAAATGCTCCTAGGTGATAGTATATTTTGGAATGTTATTACAGGGATTGTGCATGGTGTTTTAAAGCAATAATTTATTGTTTTTAAATCTATGTAGTCTGTATATTTGTTTACATTGCAGATAAACCCGAAGCATTTCCAGCTTTGGGTTTGCCAACACTGATGCATTGTTGCATTAGGATTTAAATTTAATCTTCTTTAGGAAATGATATCAGATATGGATGCCCGTGTGTTGGAAGAATGCATTGCTGAAGAACACTTGCTTTTTAAAGAGCAGGAAAAATGCAGAAATGAGTTATCCACACTGACACATCTGACCGGGCTCAGAGCTGATGAGAAGCAACTGAAATGCAGGAATGTTCAGAAAGCCAAGGTAAAAAATTGTATATTTGGAAGACTGTTCAAGAGTATAAGCTGGTATAGGGAGAAATTAAATTATTAGTGAGGGGAGCCCTGTGGACTCATTTCCCACTCTAGCTTTGAAGTTCCATCAGAACACTGGAAGCTCACAATGCTGTGGTGTTTTATTGGCAATTTGTGGTGCAGTGCAGTATGTTAAAATATCACTCCATAATTGAAACAAGGTATTGAAAGGACATTTAGAGAGTGTCCAAAGGAGGGCAATGAAGATGGTAAAGGGCCTTGAGGGGAAGCTGGGTGAGGAGCAGCTGAGGGCACTTGGTCTGTTCAGCCTGGACAAGAGGAGACTGAGGAGACACCTCATTACGGTTACAGCTTCCTCGTGAGGGGCAGCAGAGCAGAGGGGCAGACACTGATCTCTTCTCTGTAGTGACCAGTGACAGGACCTGAGGGAATGACCTGAAGTTGTGTTGGAGGAGGTTTAGGTTGGATATCAGGAAAAGGTTCTTCACCCAGAGGATGGTTGAGCACTGGAACAGCTCCCCAGGGAAGTGGTAACAGCATGAAGCCTGACAGAGTTCAAGAAGCGTTTGGACAATGCTCTTGGGCACATGGTGTGACTCTTGGGGATGGTGCTGTGCAGGGACAGGAGTTGGACTTGATGATCCTTTTGGGTCCCTTCCAACTCAGCATATTCTCTGATTCTCACATTCTGTGATTTTCTTTCAAGCTTATGGAATAAAATGAACAATTTGAAAGAGGCAGAAAAGCAGATAACCTCAACTGAGATTCTCAGAAGTAAAACTGTGTGGTTTATTTTACAAATATATGAACATCAGAAGATAAACTGAACTACTACACATTCCAAGGAGAGGCATAAATTTTTATTTTCCTGTTACATTTCAAGGCATAAATAATTATATTGATTTTGAGAAAGAGGGAAAGAAAACTTTTCCTATGACTAGTCATTGTATTTGCTGCCTGCATTTTGCTGGCATGACGTGTGCTGTGATGTCACACAGAATTTACTAAATACCAAATTGTTATATGGGAACAAGGTATTTATGTTTCCAAAATGTATGTCTGTATTCAGATAAACTAGATAAGTGACTGTTCTACCATCTCGGGAAACTCTGACTGTTTATAAAAATAAACATGTCAGGCTTTGTACCTTCAATAAAAATCAGTCCATAAACAAGTAAAACAAATAAAATAACACAAATTCAGGAACACACAGAGAAGCCCAAAGTTGCAACCCATCATCCACCAGCTTTCCCTAATACCAATCTCCTCCTCCTGATAGCAGTGGGAGGAGAGAAAAGGCCTGTCCATCTAAGATTGATGGCCTAGGCTATGGAGGACTGAACACAACTGGAATCAAAAGATCCAGAGACTTAGCAAAATACAATTCTGCTCAAGCATCAGTGATTGCTTAAAAGTCAGAACTGAGTAAAAAAGAAATTTTATTTGTAAAGGTACAGTTTCAATGGTTCATACACCAAATAATTATATAGTGATGGAATTGACAGGCTGATCAGTAGAAACAGTGGAACTCCAGATACAGAGAACCAAGCATTTAAGATGCAGCATCAAATTATCTACATTACTAATAGTAATTGTAAGCTTAATATAAATGGAAAAACTGTGGTTTTTTATGTTGTTTTTTATGTAATAAAAACATTTCATTATAATAAGAAAAGGTTCTTATTATAACGTCCCCTCACAGTTTTTTTCTCATCTAAGAGTTGTTCTGGGTAATTTCTTTTATATATCTTTAATATATCCAAAGTGATCACTAAATATTATTTAAATTTCAGATTCAACTCCAAGGTATTGTTAAGGAACTAAAAAGAAAGGATCGTGAACTAATCATCTGTAAAAAGATGAAAAAGGAAAACCAAAAAGAGTAAGAAAATAATAACAATACATTATCTTAAAAAAAGCAATTAAAAAATTATCTTCTAAAGCAACTTTTATCCAGGTAATGTATGCATAAAATACTAACAATTATTTCTTTCACACATCTCATTTCTTCAGACTCCAAGGATTTGCTACGATGTATGACCTTATGCAAACTGAAAAGGAAAACTGTATACAATTGATGCGAACTGCTCAGTGGAAAGCAAGGGAAGCTGAAAACCGGGTAAAATTGCTAGAAAATAGAATAGAAAACTTAAGGAATGCTGTTGTAGCCAAGGAAAGGTGAGTTTGCGGTACACTGTAGCTCACAATTATAGAAATGTAAGACTGGAAAAAATCTTAGGAAAGAATCTATTCCATCTTCAGTTATGCCCATATCATCCTTGATAGTTATTATCCTGATTTTTAAAATCTGATTAAAACAAAGGCATTTAGAAACACCTTTCCATAATCTGTTCCAATTTCTTATCCCACTAACACTCCACAACTAGCTTGAGCATCACTACTTGGCAGAAAGTAGTTTTGAAGTTTGTCTGACTACTCTCTCACTTTCCCATCCTTTATACCACAGTTCTTGGATCTCTCAGGTTTTGCATTATCATGCTGTTTCATTCAATATGAGCAACACTGTTGCACTCATACTTGCTGTCCGTAGAGAAGAAGAGGTCTGACATATTTAATTCCCCAATGAAGTGGTGCATGGGACTATTAAATGAGTGACTAGCTAGGAATGTGGCTGTTGAATTATGAAATTAAAACAAATTGCGGATTTTGGTTCAAACTCACATTGAAATTTATTAGATAACATTTATTTCAGATAAAATGTGGTTTCATTTTCCAAGCAATCTTAGACAAAATGAAAGGTTACATTCACAACAAGGATAATGAGGCAGAATAGCAGGTGCTTGTGACTCTCTTTTTTCCTAGACCATTATTTAGTGGGGATACCTTTTTGCCATATTTTTGTCATCTTAGTGATGAAATTCTGCAATATAGACAGAATTACAATGTCTTGGAAATCCGTACTTGGGCAAGTACGGAGACAGTGAATAGCCGACTGTGTGAGCAAAACAGGAAAACCAAAACTGAATAAATAAAAATAACTTGATTTTCCCAAAACTTCATTATTTGGTGCCAAAAAATTGCTCAGAGAAAGAATACACTAAGTATTTATTGTGAATCTCCTAGTAGTTTGATTTCAAAGTCATGCTAGAGATACCTAAAAAAGAAGTGGAACTTCAGTGATTGAAGTGATTTTGTCAAGATGTACAAGCTGACAGTTTGTGGCAAAATTTTTGAGGCCTTCCCAGGTGATGAAAGAAGGGGAAAAAAAGGCTAATAAGACATAAATATTGTACAGATATCAGAAATTTTCAGTTATTATTGATGACCCTACTCGGTACAGATCCAACAGATATTTTGGGCTCTGCAAACCTAGATTTAAAACTAGTCAGAGGTATTGAATTTTCAGTAACTCTCTTTCCTATGAAAAATATTTTTAATCCCGGTAGTAGATTTTAGTATCAGTACCACTGACTTTACTGCAACCTATACAATTTGGAGGACAGAGTATCGGTCCAAGTAAGACAAATAATTTTCAGAAAATATTTAAAACATATTGCCTTTCTGCAATACTGTCATACTTTCGGTCTGAAACTTGACTTACAGAAGTTTAATTCAATTCAGTAACACTCTGTGGTATTCAAAGTGTTATACATGTGAGGGAAATGAAAGAAAGCAGCTCCCTGCCCTGTATACAGCGATTCAGCAATTTAATGATGGAGCCCATGAGGGAAGGATATTTCATCTGCAGGTCTCTATTTTATCAGGAGACTCTGCTTCTCCTTTCACTACTCCTTTTGTATGTTGACACGAATGTCTTCCCAGTTTAGATAATGTTGTGTCTCGATCCAGAAGTGATACCACAGATCAAATGCAATAACTCTAAATTCTGTGTTGTGAGATAGTGAATAGTCCATTTGGTGACAAGAATCTGTCTTTTAAGTGAGGGACCATCATCCAGTGATCAACAAGGATGCTGGAAATAATGAGATCTGTTCTTTATTTTTATGTGATTTTGTCACTAATCTTCCACTATGATTTCTTTTTTCATCTGTCAAATGGGCAATCTGATAATTTCTTTCCTGTGTTAATGCTGTGACACATTGTTTTATAAACAGTAGATTTGGAGAACTTTGAATCGCAACCACAAAATAATTTAAATGTTGTTCTTTAAATAGAAGGGCAGGATTTCTACACATTAAGATTTTTCATCACAGTTCATGCCTATGCTCTTGAACTTTATTTTTTATGGCTACTTGGGCTACCTAGTAGAGAAGAAAAGAGCTGTAGTGCTGTGCTCCCTATATAGCATTTTTTCTCTTGAGCCAGAATCCACTTCTTTTCAAGCTGGAAAGAACTTGCAAAGAAAAACTGCTCTCAGAAAGTCTTTCTTCTTCTAGTAAAGCTTCTGTGAAGCAGAGATATAGACGAGCACTTGTGTGCTTGAGAAATAAATTTAAGCTCTGCTTTTAGTTGCTGAAATTGGTTTCAAATTGAAAGGACTAAAAACATTCCCACATTTCTGTTATGTTAAAGAAAATTGCAGGAAGAGTATGCGAAGATTAAAAAGAATGAGAGAATGACAGAGTTGATCAAAAAGGATTATTGCAAAGTTGAACAAGAGATGCTAGAGAATAAAGAAAAGGAAAAGTATTTGAATATTGACAAACTTACCACTATAGCCACACACATGGAAGAGGAAATTCTGCAACTACGCAAAAAATGCGATAGGGCTATTCAGCAACAAAATGAGAGGTACAGTTGTAAATTTGATCTAAGGTAGTGTTTAATTTTGACTTCCATGAAGCAACAATATTTTTCAGCTTATGAGCACTCCTCATTAGGAATGCTAAGTTTCTGTGGCACCACAATGTTTCGCTGAGCAGTCCCCCTCACTGCACTGCCAGTGCTGCTTTGCATTATGTGGATGTTTCTCCACTGGTGATCATACTCATTCTTTATTACTATTATTCAAAAAATACTGTAGCTTGGCTACCGAATGCCTTGAGAACTTGTAGCTTTCTGCTCTGTTTGTGCATTATGCACAGGTAAGGTATCTGCAAAAATGCAGGTTATCAAAATCTGTCTGATCTTAATCCATTTTTAAATGCTATGGAAGGCCAGAAGACCTTAAAAATTATGTGAGAGACAAGAGTAACCTTTCCAGGAGTTTGTTTCCTGATTTTAGCATTGCAATTATTTTGCTACTTATTTAAAATGCTGTCATTAGATTAAAATAATATTTGTGAAAGCTTCATACATTTTCACATATTATTACTATCTTTCAAGGTTGCTTTTTATGTTCTTGAATGAAATACACTGAAGATGAGTAATTTTTTAAATTTTCTTTTAATTTTGGCCTTATTTCAGTGGTCTTTTGCTCAGAGAACGAGAAGAAGAACTAGGCTTTTTATATGAAAAAATAAAGAGGCAAGAGATGTTGTGTAGAAATGGAGATATTAAGATGCAAGTTATGGATGAAAAGATCAGTTTTCTGAAGCTGAAGGTAGCTGAGAAAAAAAGAGAGATTAAATTGTTTTTTAAAGAGCTCCCAGTGAGGAATGCCCTGGATGCACATCTGGTGAGACTTCAGATACAGGTTGGTGTTAAAGGAAGCCTTTTCTTACTATCATTCTGTATTTTAAAATTTAAGGTGATTTCATAAAAAAAGATATATCTGGATGTACAAGGTTTATTAAAACAGCAAATTTAGTAATACACCTGTCTAGCAAAACACTGATACATGTTTTTAACTTCACATATGTGAGTTTCTACACGTATGTGTAACTGGCTCATGCTCTTTGTTTCACACATGCCAAATGTTTCCTGGGTATGGAATCCCAGCTGACCCACCCCGTAGTCTGAAATGTCAGTATGACTAAGCTGGAGAATGGGAGTCATGGGGATAAATGGGACTGTAGATAAAATTTGTTAATTCTGTATTGATGGAGTAGGTGGAGGGGTGGGAGATATACTTAGTCCATCAAATTTCTAAAATAATAACTCAATTCACACTTGACCCTGAGCCCACTCTGGAAACTCTGCTGCCTACAATGATATAATCCACATATATTTTCTTCTGCACAAAAACAGTGTAAGTTTTAGTTCTAGTTACAAAATAGCATTAAACAGCTAACAAACTGCAGTGCTTGGGACATTCTTTCCTTGCTTTCTGAAATGGCTCATTTACTTTTGACCTTATCTCCAGATGGTAATTTTTCCCATACATACTCTGTTAGTACAAAATCATAAATTAGAGTGTACCATTGCCTTTCAAACTCACATCGATGGGAGCTGTGACTCACTGTTTAATAGTGCTTGCACTATTCTCTTACTTCTGGCCTTTTGAAAAAATTTTATGCTCTGCTACAAGAATAAAGCATAGTCCAATACCTCATGCAATTCATGCCCCAAAGAACTTTACAGGGCCATCACAGATTTAAACAATGAACCAAGGCAGTATTAAAAAAAAAAAAAAAAGACTAAAGGAAAAAAATTCCAAAAAGACCCCAAAGTTTTCAGGTAAGGTTTAAAATGAGACTGAGGGTCACTGAGTCAAATACAGTAGTAGCAAAATGCAGATGATTTTTGTGAACTGACAGGGTCAATCATGAAACTTTGCTTTTTCTGCTCTGAATTCCTGCAACTTTCTCCTTTATGATGATAGTTCATGTGAAACCTAAAATCACTGTTAAAGGGACGCTATTGTTGCAGGTGCTTTAAATCTTTTTGCAATGTTGACATAAAAGTAAAAAGTAGGAAAATACAGAGTGGTGTGATATTATACATGCAGTAATCTTAATAAATGTTCCCAAGTCAGGGATTTTCCAGTGAGCAATGGGAAATAATTGGTTATCAACCTTTAAAATTTAACTAGATGCTGTGATTACTGAATATTACATGGTTCAAACTGGCTGTTAACTCATTCATGTCCTTATGCTCAACCATTCCAGCATTAAAACTCCCACTGCCAACAGGAATTAAGTCCAATGAGAAGTTTCAAATTGTTTGGCTTTATCTCCATGATTTAAATAAACCATGAGCCCGAATCTGAATTCTGGTGTTGGTTGCCAAATTCACATTGCTAGTTCCTGTAATGATTACAGAGTTGACCCCATGTTGAAATCTGCCTCAGCGTCTGTTCAGTTACCACGGCCACAGACCGTCTGGATTAGGCAGGCTGAATCCTGTACCTGTGCCTCTTTTCTTCTCCCCTTTTCCCACCCTTCCTGCCTCCTTCAGTCTTCGCAATACCAGACCTCTTTGAAGCAAGTGCTAGTAACCTGGACTAGGTATTTTCATTATTATCAATGAAAAAAATTAAAATCAGAAATATTTACAGACTGCAAAAACTGACCCATAATCTCAGCAGCTGTAGTGCCCATTGGGAAGGGGAAAAGCCCAGATCACGGCTGTATGCCAATTCAGAGAGAACAAACACTTCACCTGGGTCTCCTATATTCCATGTGAGCTGCTTAATCATCAAAGTGGTGTATATTCCACTTGTATGCTTTTCATCAGAAGCTGCCTATTTCCACAAAACATCGGTGAATAGTTTAGCTAAAAAAAATACCATCATCTGAAGCAAGACCAGACCTCTTCTAAGCAAGTGCTAGTAACATGGACTAGCTAGGTTTGTTACCATCAATGTAAAGATTTTAAAAGAGAAATGTTTACAGGCACTACTTTACACAAATAGTACCTGGTGAGACTGTAAGTTGGTTTTGTCTGGGCATAAAACTATGTAACTTTTAATTGGGACTGCACATCAAGGGACTGGTCCTGCTGACTGAAGTGACCCATAAAAACTAATCTGCCTTCATGCATCAATGGGAAATACTTAGCATTAATCATTAATTAGTCCAACACGTAGACCTGCTGAGCTGTCACAGTGCTGTAGATGGGACTTTCGTGCCTTAGAGTTCAGGCAATGTACAAGCACTGTCAATTTATTTGAGGCATTTGGCAACAACATTTGTCCAGGTTTTAACACAATCCCATGAAAATCTCCAGACTGCGTCATCATAGTCATAGAATAATGGGACTAGTAGAGAGATAAAGAGTTTATCTAGGCAATCTGCACCGACATCAGCATTGGATTGCCTGTCATTCCTGAGAGGGCTGAGCTCTGCTTTCAGGCTACCACTGGCAAACCAGTTTCCCCAGCAAGCTATCCCAGTCTTTCCTTAACAGTGGAAAGATTTTCTTGACCTTTAGCCTGGATCTTTCTTGCTGTGGTGTAAGAATATTGGTTTGTATTCTGTCCTCCAGGGACATGACAAACGGACCATTCCTTTCCTTTCTGCAACATTTCATTTTCTGGAAGGATATTAATCATGTTCCTCTCCCGTCCTTTTGCTAGGCTACAAAACCTTGTTTCTTTCAATCAACTCTCAGAGATTTTTCTTAGCTTATTCTTGTCCTGCATTTCCTTTATTTTTGGCAATATGGTCTTTATTTGTCTAGAGGTGCAGTGCCTGGTACCTGTGGCTGACAGTGAAAGGATTCATGCAGGCATCTTGCAGGTTACCTTCCTGCTTATGCATCCAGGTATGGTGGCACCTTTCTTGACACGACACAGTGATTCATCTTCATGTAAGTGTATGTAACCATCAGACCCTTTTTTAAAGAAAGGGCATCCAACCAGCTGACTTTGATTCTGTGTTTGCACAATTTTTCCTGCCTACATGTAGCAACTTATATTTTTATTTACTATTATCTTCTTGGTTCAGACCTTTTTTCAGACCAAGGTAATTTTCAATTTGAATCTTTTCCAAAAAATACTTGCAGCCTCTCTGAGCTTAACCTCATTCTACTGATGAGATATTTAGTGCATATTTTCATCAAGAATCCATTTCTTTTTCTTGTTTAAGAGAATATAATATGAAATATTGAAGCTATATAGAACTCAGAATGTATGATACCTACTGTTTGTCATCCATACACCTGTGAAATTATCATACTAGACATTGGTCTGGTTTGGCATGACTCAACAAACCCATGTTGGCTGTTATCCCTGCCTTTTTTTCTCTTCTCAATACCTACAAAGAAAACTTATTTATGTGTTCCAGATTTACTCTTCAGAAAGTGATCTATGGTTCCATAGATCCGTCCCTGCCCTTTTTTAAAATAGGTCTTGTATTTGCCCTTTTCTAGTGCTGTACATACCTTACCTACCTTCTCTGAAATTTTAAAAAAAGCACCCCATGTCCACTTTTTCAGACCAGTTGCTTTATCTAGACAAGTGTTCCCTCCTGTGTGTTCATCCTTCAACAATTCCTCCTAACTGATTACAATCCAATGTAGAAAAGCCTCTCTTCTAGAGCCTTTTCCTATTCCCTGTATCAAATCCACTCTAAGAAAGAAAGAAAGGATTTTTTAAAAATGTAAGACTTAGAATCTCTTATAACTCAGATAAGGTCTTGTCCAAGGAAAACTACAAATTAGGAAAAATATAAGGAAAGATGCCTGTAGTCATGTTACTTAAGCAAACACAGAATAGTGTGGTTATCTCTAAATCCACTTGGATACTTTTGGATTGGCTTGCATCTGATCACTTCCAATTCATATTGCATTTAAAAGTAAGGCTAGTATTTACATTTAACATGAAATTTTTAATGGCTTTTTGGACAATGGTTTTTCTGCAATAGTCCTTCTCTAAATTAACCATTCAGTCCTGAAAAATTTTCCTTGGTGAGCTGCCCCTAATCTCATTAAGATACCACTGCCTCCAACAAGGCATTTTCCCCTGAGTTGGTGGTTGAGAAATTTGGCCCCAGATGGAAAAGATCATTGGAAGCATAGCTGCATCCTGCTGTTTGTACTGGCCCTGCTTTTACATTCTTCCACTCTGTGTAGTTTTGGGCTTGAGTTTTAGCTATTTGTTAGCAAAATATAACTTTCAGTACCTAGCTATGTTCAGAATCATGGTTTGCTGAGGAAATGGTTCATGACACTCATCTAAGTATTTTACTTTAGCTGCTTTTAGACAAAGTGTACAGGAGTGAGTTGTGTGGTGCTTTTTTACTAGGCAAAGAAATATTTAAGAGTTCTGGTAGTGTTCCACTGCCACGTGAGAGTATCTGTCAGTTTTCTCTTTTGTAGTTAAATATGACTTGTTAACTTCCAGTGACAAACCTCATCCTGGCAACATCTAAACATTTACTTTATATTTGGTGACTCTTCATAACTTTGAGAGCCTGTGACTGCTTATTTCCATAATCAATCATCACCTGCAGTGGATGGTTAACATTTACACTTGGGTAGTGTTATGTCAGCTCACTGACAGACAGCCAGGTGCACATCAGAGCACACAGCTCCACCACTGCCAGTCTTGCAAGTCCGAACATGAAAAAATGGCCCCAGTGACTCCTTCAGCGAGTATTTACGCTGAGCCTGGATGTCCCTCTAGCCTGTTCTGGGAAGCGTTATTCCATGGGAAGGTCTCACATGAGAAAGGTCAGGCAACACCTGCCTCTGTGAGTCCCGAGGGCACCACACTGCTCGGTGTCACCACCAAGTCACTTCAGGATGCATGCCTGGGAATGTGAGTGTAGAAAACTTGGATGCCTGTAGGGATGAGACTGTCAGTGCTAACCAGCAGGGAAACAGGACCTTCTATTGTATTCCTGAGGATAAAAAACAAAAAGCAGCCTGAGGACCAAGAAACAGGTGGAACTCAATTTCTGTCAAACAGCAGGGTTTCCTCTGTCCTACAACAGTCACACTGTAGTTCCCTTTTAAAAGAAAATGTAAAAATGGTTCATAATTTTCTGTGTTACCCACCCTCCTTCCCAGTACAAGAAAACCTTGTCTGTTGAAGTCTCCAGACCAAGGTTTGGTGATGGGTTTGGTAGGAATAAATAACTGTTGAGGTTCTTTGTTTGCTAGTATTCCCAGTGCAAGGACAAGATCAAACAGCTGGAGGAAAACCATGGTGATGCCACAAATGAGAGCAGAAAGCAAGAAATGGGAGGGAAGGACCCATCTCCACCTGAGCTGCTAAAAAGGATTGAACAGGTAACGTCACTTCTCACAGCGCGAGCTATCCTGCTGTGCTTGATCTCTTACAAAATGCAAATAGTGTGTTTTATTTTTAAAATAAATTTTCTGTGAGAGGAATTAAAGTAATGATTGGCTATTGTGAACTCCAGTCCAGTGTCTGCTTTCCAGGTCAACTGAACATGGGACATTTTGACTTCTTCTAGGAGAGGCTGGGGAGGGGGAGGTCTGTCAGGTACCCCTGGCTCTGTAGCATCCTCTGCTGACTCCATTCACACCATTGGCACTTCAGTGCAGACCCACCTCACTAGAGGAAGGCACAGAAAAGGCAGCAGAGGGAGATAAATGCAGAATAATAAACTGCTAACAGTAATTGGCTGTGAGCTGTTCTAGCACTGTCCATGGGCTGTGAGCAAGAGGCAGACCTGCCAGCCTCTTAACAAAGTCTGCCTGTGTGACACAGAATCAAACACTGCACCTTGCCAGGGCTGGGCTCTACTGCTTTGCTTCCCTGATGAACAAGGAACCATGAAACAGAGCTTGGTGGAAGCAGCAGCCGGGCCAGCCCAGCAACTGACACCTGACTGCAGCACTGCTGGTGACTGCCCTGAGAGATTTCAAAGGGAAGCATTAGGTCCAATGGAAAGCCAGTTTCAGAGCCCCCCGTATGGAGGTGAGGAAGGTAAAGGAACAGCATTTTCTTGCATAGTTTTGTCTGTCCCATTTATAGAAGCACAAAACTCCTCCCACTGTGTTCAGTGTTTAGATGGGATTCGCAAAAGGTTCTGAAGGTGTGAGGGCAGTAGCAGCAAGCTCTGAGCACACCTCAGAGTTCTTCTTTTGAAATCCAGTTTGTAAAGACAGATCCTGACCACAGTTGCTTGAATTACCTGAGCTTTTTGCTTTACTGTCCCATATTCCTTGACAGGAGGGAGCTCTGCATAGCCGAGCAGGCTACAACACAGCCTGCTATCACAAACCTGCACATTAAAAAGAAAGGTTTCTTGGAGTCATGATAAGTTTAAATGTCTATTTCAATCTCTTTGGGATTTAAAGTCATTGTACTTGTAATTTGTTTATGGAGCCCATCTTTTTTTTAGCATGAGGGGGGAAAAGTATTTAAAGCAAGAGCTGAAACCTTCCATTATGGTGTGACCCAAGGAACCGGAAGATTAAAAAAAAAAGATTGCTAGAAAAAAGCTCCATTGCTTTCAAGAAAAGCACAGCAAGGCAGTAACAATGGTGTAAACCCCTGCCCCCAAAAGGGCACGGTCTGATGTGGAAGAACTGTACGACTGACAGTAACCAGCTGAACCAAGCTGGGCCTGCTACTTGGCAGAGCGGGAGTCAGTTTTAAGAAAACTGATGGTGAAGGTGTTTTTTTATGGCTGTTCACTGGTATTATTTCAGCAGCTCAAGGCAACCACAGAACACTTTGTGCTGCACCTACCCCTGTCCTTTCCTTACACTGTGTTTGTTCTTACTGCAGATCGAGGCAGAGCTGGTGCAGAAGGAGCAGAGACTGCTGAAGATAGATTTTCTCTGTGAGAACATTTCCGATCTGACGGACAGAATCCGTGCCGTGGTGGAGAATGGCAAGCAGGACATGCTGCTGTTCGCCAGGAGGGTAAGAAGGGCACTGCACGCGCTGCTTGCCAGCCTGTACAGAATGAAACAATATCTGGGCAGAGGTGATTAACTTGCAAATCACAGAAGTGGCTGGCAATGTTGATAGGCAAATCATAAATTAGTCTTCAGAAATTACAGACATGAATAGTAACAGTAATACAGATATACCAAAACCATTAGGTGAATGTCCTCTCTTTTAGAAAGAAAGTTGCACCATAAATGGTACCTTTCACCAAATATAGGATTAGTTCTTTCTGAAGCAGATGCTTAGAAACTTTGTAGGATCCTCCTTTTGCTTATATACTTAACAGCTTTTCCAAGTCAACAAACATGTCAAAGGCTAAAAGGGAATAAGGGAAAAAAAGAAATAAAGGAAGGCCAGGTAAATTCTACTCCAATATACAAAAAGATGAACTTGGTATCTGGCTCAAACTTCTTTTGTTGTTCAGGTAGGGAGGATCACACAGGAAACATAATTTCAGTTTTAAAAACAAATACAGTTTTTAAAATATAATTATAGCTATTTGCTTTTAACTGCCAGTAAAATTGTTCAGGAAAGACCAAAAATGCTCCCAGCTCCCATATTCCTAATGAAAAAGCTGCAAATGGAGTAGAGCTGAGGGAAAGGCAGAAAAAAAATGCTACATAATTAATGTACAACAAGGCCAGAGTAGAATTTTTTTCCTTAGATGTTAGGTTTGGCACATATGAAAGCTTAAAACAGTTTTTTATAATTAATTTTAAACACATAGAGAAATATCATAGTTGTTAACTCTGTTTGTGAAATGATGGCCATGGGCTAATAAATTACTGTAAGAATGGCAGTGTGCCAAAAGTTGCATCCACAAGTACTTTGACTCTCCCAATTCCCTATTAGTCACTTAAAGAGTATTTAAGTTTTGTTGGTTTTTTAAAATCATCTTCAGTGAGAATCAAGGATTCCTGTCACATTCCTTTTCTGTTCATCCCCCTTCCAAGGGTAATGTCACAACCCACAGCCCCTGCATCAGCATTATTACTCAATTACCTCATAGGAATTTGGCTTATTCCAGCTTTATTACAAAGTTAATTGTGCATAAACTCAAAGAGAATTGGGATCCCAGGCCTTTGAGGGCTGGGGAGTTTTACTGTCCAGCTGAAAAGGACAAGAAGCAAGGACAAATGTGCTTTTCTTGTATTGGAGTAAATGTGAGTTCCTGAGCAGCCAATTTCTTTGGTTCTAAGTGATCACAAAAATTAAGTCATTTTCAGGTATTGAACTACTATTTAAAACCTTGTCAAGTTGGACTTACTTTCTCGTGCCTAATGCTGACCCAAGTGTCAGGCCCAGTGAGTGCCTAACTACAGTGCAGATATTTTGCATTCCAGACCAACGAACTGCAGAAGAAGATAAATGACAAAACCTTGGAGATAAGGGCTCTTTTTGCAGAGTTATCCATGAAGCAAGCACTTGCCATTAAACTCCAGCAGGAAATCAGAGACAAAGAGCAATTTGTGATGACTGCTTCATTGACAATAAGTCAAGGCCTTCCCTCTCCTAAAGAAGCAGAAAAGAAACGGTGGAAGATACTACACAATGAGAAGATGCAAAAAGCAGCAGCTGAAGCCAGAGCTAAAGTAAGTTTTTGTCATACATTGCAAGAGCTCCAGGAGCCAGTGCAGATGATGGTACAGACAGAGACAACTACTACAGTGGGTTTGTGGAGTTTTAACACTAGTCTGGCAACACTGCTTAGAGCTGGTTATTGAATCTTGAGGAGATCATATACTAAAAGCCTCACCTTTGATTATAAAAGTAGTTTGTGTGACTATATTGTGGCTGAAGGGCAGGACAGCCATCAGTGGAATACTGTTTTTCATTAGATTTCAAGGTAAAGCTGCAAAATGTGGAGTGTGGGGTTCGGAAGTAAGTTTAGTGTCTCTCACATGTAAGACGCAATGAGCATCAGATCAGAAGCAGCAAGAAATTGGATTGCTGGGTAAGACACTGAGGGTAGGCAGGGCAGCATGGCCAACAGTGCTTCAAACCCTACCCTGCTGGGCACTGCCTCTGTCCTTGAGATGGTCAGTGATCCCAGAGCAGAGAGCTGCTACAGAATAGTAATGGTTTAGAATAAGAAACTTCTGTCATGAAACACCTTCTCATGCTGTGACTCAAGTTTCCTTTCAGTGCTGAGGATAAAGGCTCACTGCAGTAACTATGTTCAAGAACAGAATTGTTCCTCAGATGTTCTGTGCACAATTATTACAGCTTTTAAAAGTTCATCTTATCTGTTTTCTTGACAAATAACAAAAGCATGACAGGCTCAAACTGTCTACTATTTAAAAGGACAAACTCACTTCTACAAGGTCAAACCCTCATGCTTTCCTTTTAATACCGCTTCAGCTTTCCTGGGTTGCCAGGGATGAGAGTAACAGTGTTTCCTATGTCACGGATTCTGTACATTGGCTCGGGAGAGCACTGGAGTTTTAAAGCACACAACCCCTGTGTGACCAAGCTGTGTTTCTCTGACAGCACCCTGCAGAGGAGCAACAAGGTGCAGTACCCCGCCATGCCCCCACTATCCCGGAGGAGGGGAGGCTCCCACTGCTGCAGCCCCACGTGGCTCCCCTCAGACCAAGTGAGCCCAGCTCGAGCCCGAGACATTTCAAAAAGCCTCCTGCAAAGCTACCTGAAATCTGAACAGACAGCACCTGAAGCAGGAGAGACCAGCACCAGCTGCTGGATCACAAGAGTCAGCAGCATTTACATGGCACTGAAGGAAGATCTGTAGGTGTTCAGCCAAATGCCATACTGAAAACAAAATATTTGTTCATGCCGAAAGCACAGCTAGCTAGTTGGTGATCCAGAGTCCCTTCTCCTGGTATCCCAAATGCAGTGCAGTATTTCCAAGTGTTAAGAAAAGTGAGTGATTCTCATGCTTATGCTTAGGTTTTTTTGTCCAGATAAAGTTTTATTACATCTGAAGACATGTTATAATGCATTCATTAAAAAGAACAGGCTAGAAAATCTTCTCTTGTTATTAATATAATACAAAGTAATCACCACTTATACACATACATCAACATGGCTTTCTGCAGTCTGCGACTGGAGTTTACACTTGCCAGAGAAATTCTAATTATATTGAGAAAAATATTCCTTCCCACTATGCAGTCACTGAGACAGCTTGTGCCGGTTTGGCAATGACAAGGGAGTGACCATGAACTTGCCAAGTCACTCCCAGGAACTGGATCTTTTTATTTCACTGCTAAGGAACAGGGAGCATCAATGGAAGCTACTCAGAGAGAATACCAGAGGTTGTTTCGAAAACCTCCCAAATATATCAAGTTTAATGAGTTTCTCTAGTTTAATAGTCTGATATTTTGGAAAGTTTTTGTAAAATCCAATAAAGGCTGCAGAAATCCTGCATGGCACAACTTGGCAATTTTCTCTGGGTAGAAAATTGCTATTACCATTTAAAATTAATGTCACAGTTCAGAATTTAAAACAAAAGAACAAACAACACTGGCTCAGTTACATACAAACAGAAGTTGAAAACAAAGGAAAAACAGCCTGCCTAATTTCTTTCTGAAGCTGGGGTTTGAACTGTAACACTAGAAGTTGTAAAAAAGAATTATGTAAAACTCTGTCCAAGCCACAATTAAAATAAATTTCTAAAGCTTTTTTCTTATCCTATATTGTTTACAATATATTATACATAGCTTTAAAAACAACAAAAAACCCCACAAACAAACTCCCAACAAAATCTGTCACATGCACTTTAAGGAGATTATATTTTGTGCTAATTACACAAGTGAAAATATCAGAATGCAGCTCCAGAAGCAGAAGTACTGTAAGGTAACTGATACCACCACAAAGAATGAATACCTCCTTACTCATGCCTGACATAAAAAGTCATTTGTTATTCTTACCTGCTTTACACAATCACACCAAGAAATCCTTTTATTAATCCAAGTAAACAGTTACTGGTTCTTGTTACTGTACAACTGGACTGCCTTTTCTAGCATTGTCTTGTGAAAAGAAGTGACATTTATACCGATTTTCACTGCGTTTTGATACCCACTGTTGTTCCACTCCTTTGACCACTTCAAAATGAAACTATAGATATATTTCAAACCTGGGGTTATGTCAAATGTATTTCTCTAGGATTTATCTAGAAGTCAGCAATTTCAACCTCAGTATGTTGGACCAAACACCGTTTTGAGTAGCTCATGTCAGTACTGGCAACTACCCAAAACTGCAGGTTATTTGGGAAACAACATTGCATTTAAATGAATACTTTTACAGAGGCACCACAATTTGACAACCTTCTTCAACAGCATGTTATTTCAGGAATATTTGAGGCCCAGAAGTGTCATAGTGTGCTTGAGTGCAGTTTCCTCTACAAATCTTGCATTTACGTGGTCTTGTTTTTCACATGGATGCAGACCTAGAGAAACATGGTGAGGAAGTATTTACAAAATTGTACATGCTCCTGTACACTCTCAGTCCTGTAGTCTATTAAACATCTTCATCTACAATACCAAAAGATAAGGGCTAATAGGACTGGGTTTTCATGTACCCAAAATACCTATAGCTTTCAGTGGTGCCCTTTGGATGCTCATCCATGGCAAAAACTGTCCTATCAGTGGGATGTAAGTAAATTGTATCCCACACAGAGGGAAGACTGTCTGGAGGCTGGACTTCCAAACCAATTTGACACTGGCGATCCAAACCCAGACTGAAGCACAGTGCTGTGTTAGTGCTAGTGCATGAAATGGCACGGGACACATGCTCATATACTCCTACACGGTTTAACTCTTTTTCCTCCCCAGATAGGAGGGGGAGGAATACGTGGAGAATGTATTCTCCCCATACATGGAGAATCTTGGCCCCTGACACTTTCCTTCAGCAGAAAGACAACCAAACCTATGTGTTCAGACATCACTGTAGTTCTAATAACTCAGTTATGTCACTATAGTCAGGATACATCTGAGTGAGCATCAGAGGGTAACGATCACTGGTCTCCCAAAGTACAGAATTAACATTACCTTGATTCTCTATCTCTGTCAACATATTAGTCAGGTAGTTCAGTGGCAAAAACTCCACAGGGACTGAGAGTCTCTCAGGGATAGGCCTACTGCACTGTAAGAGAGACCATTTCAGGTTAGTTCACAAAGTCACACAGTACCAAGGTTCAGCGTTTCTTTAGAGTGTTATAGTCCACAGAAAGCTCAGGAATCTCAACACTGTCAAAGCATAAGATCTAAAAACACGGCCTCTGTGCCCTTACCTGCCTGTTTCCCAGCTTCTCGAGCAAAAGTTTCACATATTTCCGTGCAATTAAATTTGCATTTATCGGATGATTCCAGTACGGGCGGACCTTTTGACCAAGAGCCTAGTAAGCAAAAAGAAATCCCAAAAACCTGAGAACATAAACACGGGACAGTGGAAACTTAGGAAGAGGAAAATGGAGAAAAAACCTGACACAAAATCCACGCTGAAATGCAGATGTGCTTTGCTTTCAGACCCTGATGACAAAGAGGTCATCATGTTTCGATGGAAGGAAGCCGTGGAGCCTTCCTTTTGTAGCCAGTAACTAAGAGATCACAATATGCTTCCAAAATGTGGGAAATCAAAATCTTGTCTCTCAATCCTCACTTCAACTGGTCTGTCCCAGTGCCACTGTCCTGTGTACTTAAGCATTAATTGAACCTTTATCCTTTACTGTGACTGATTTGAATCTATTCTTCCCCCAAAGAATAATGCAGATGCCCCATTCCTTCAGGACAGGGCTTCTCAGGCTCAGTCTAAGGAACCTTAGCCAAACCGAATGCTGACAAGGAAAGATACTGGGAATGGAAGTTTGGATCCCATTATCCTGGAAACTGATAACATTGACTCACATTCCCAGAGCCAAAAGAGATTCAAAACCAGGTTTCCCAAAGCTTCCAATCCCAACCAATAAGCAAAAGAATAGGAAGACACTGTGAAATTAGCTCCTTCTGCTATTTTCCCTATGTAATCTTCCCCTGCCCCTCCCGTTCAGCTGCACTGCAATGCAGACAGCTGTTCATTTTAGTAAATGCTGTACAGTTTCATGGTGCTTTAATTCTTGCTTCTGATGAAATTGAAGTCGTCCACTGCATGTAACCTGCTCAAAATAGTCTGAGTCACCCCAAAGTGACCTTTCTGGCAAAGAGACTATTCCCGGCATTTTTTCCCAAAGCTGTAAATAGATACAGTAAAGCACTGGGTCTACTGTGCATAGCTAGCAGTAGTTGTTCCCTAAATCTCTCCCAGCTTAGCCCTTCACGTCAGAGCATGGTTGGAATGGAGTTCCCCACCCACCAGGCCTGGGGCTGGCAGCTCAGGGGCCCCGTGCTGACCCCAGCTCACCAGCCCTGGCCCAAAACAAGACACAGAGGACAAAGAACATCCTGTGGAGTTCTCCTTCTCTATCCCTTCTCAAAACGGCTGCCAAATAAAGAAGCCTTTGTTGGAGGAAAACGCCAGCGGCCATTTGAACTCTAAGTGACAGCACATAACAAGCAAACAATGGGCAACTTATGTGGAGAGCGAGGCATTCCCTGAGGGGGATCCCTGGTGTTCCCTGCTCCCTGACATCTTGTGCTTCCCCTACAGTCCTGTGCTGTGCACTAAGAGCGAAAGGGCAGAAGGAGGAGGGCATCTCCCATTCTGCTGGAAGGTTTTATGAAGCACCAGTAATCAGCTCTAGCCTGTGGCTATACAAGACACCTTGTGAAGGGATGAGACTGTGAGGTTTAGCTGAGAGGAGATCTTGTAATTCATCCCTGCCACAAAGCTGTGATAACATATGATTTTATAGCTTTTACTCCGCCAGCTTTTGAACATATTTTTTGAAGTGTATAGAACCAAATACAGAGGTCACAAGTGTGAAAGGATGCTAAAAACCACACACAAAACTCCCACAAAGCCCTCTTTAAACCCTCATTGCTTTATGCAGATGAGTACTCATCAGAACAGTGTCAGTCTTGTTGACTCCTGTACGGTACTGGAGACTTGGTAAAACACTGTGGACAAATCTATAATCTAAGTTATCAGGGTATCCTACAGGCCAGGAGCAGCAGATGAAGAAACTATGGATGTTCTGGTAATATTTGAATCAGGTTCTTTTTGAATTCCAACTGAATCTTTCATTGGTTTGACCCTATGTACAAGAAGGAATTTCCTATCAATTCCAAAGTCCAAGAAATTCTATCCAAAGCCATTAGTTACCTCAGGAAGCCTCATGACGATACTAAATTTCAGCTTTTCATTCTGCTCAGTGTCATCCAGATCTATAAGCAAGAGGGGAAAAAACCATATCAAACAAATAGTAATCACATAACTTTCAACTTTCACTGAAGACATTCTGAATAAACATCACCTCCGTCGTGAAATGAAAATTTCAATTTAAAGTAAGGACTATTATTTACATTATACTACATAAATAAGGGCTGTTATTTACATTTATATCATTTATACAAATATATTTCTGTATATTTGTACATAGCTTCACCATTTTATATAAAAATTTATGCAGTAATTCAATGTACTTTGACTAAGTACAACTCCCCAAGTTTGTAATATTTCATTTATCAAGACCAGGCACAGATTGATACAGCATATTTTGTTGTCCCTTTTCTTGGACACTGGAGAAATAGCACATCACTGGGCACAGCTGGCTCATGTTCAGCCACCATTGACCAGCACCCCCAGGTCCTTTTCCCCTGGGCAGCTTTGCAGCCACTCTGCCCCAGCCTGTGGCACTGCCTGGGGTGGTTGTGACCCAAGTGCAGGACCTGGCACTTGGCCTTGTTGAACCTCACACAACTGACCTCAGCCCATCAATCCAGCCTGTTCACATCTGTCTGCAGAGCCCTCCTGCCCTCCTGGCCTGCTTGGTGTCATCTGCAAAACGGCTGAGGAAGCACTGGATCCCCTTGTCCAGATCATTGATGAAGATATTAAACAAGACTGGCCCCAATACTGAGTTCTGGGGAGCCCCACTGGGGACCAGCTGCCAGCTGGATGTAACTGCATTCCCCTCCACTCTCTGGGCCCAGCTGTCCAGCCACTTTTATCCCCAGTGAACAGTGCTCCCATTCAGGCCATGATCAGCCAGTTTCCCCAGGAGAATGCTGTGGGAAATTGTGTCAAATGGTGTAAAGTCCAGGTAGACAACACCCAGAGCCTTTCCCTCATCCCCTGTGTGGGTCACCTGGCCACAGAAGGTTGGAAGATCAGGTTGGACAAGAGAATCTGCCTTTCACAAACCCATGCTGGCTGGGTCTGATCCCCTGGTTGTCCTGCACATGCCATGTGACGGCACTCAAGTGATCTGTTCCATAACCTTCCCCAGCCATGAGGTCAGCATGACAGGCCTATTCCTCTTGTCCCAAACATAAAGCAAAAGCTGAGGGCTGGATAGCAGACTAACTTCCTCACACACAGATGTGTACTTTCATAGAGTCACAGAAATTCCCCAACAAATCCTATGATGATCTTTAATATTTGCTTTTCTAAGAAGTCTCAAGTGGAAAAACTACAAACTCAAATTCTCTCCACAGAGATATTTCTTTGTGTGCCAAGGTAAGGCCAATCACATAGCCCGAGCCCTAATTTTCTCCTTTCAGGTAGGCAACATTATCAGCTACAGCCCTCACTGAAACAACACTCTAAGAAGAGCTGAGTGTCCTGGGCAATAAAACCTGTGTCCAAGGGGAGCAGCTCCAAGGACAACACTCCCAATTAGCTGCTGGTAACAAATGAAACACGCTGTTTACTGTACCTTTCAGCAACTTCCTGACACACGTTTCTGTCAATTGCAAGACCCCATTGTCAATATAGTGCAGGAGGGTGTGCAGAGGGAGACATCGAACACCAAGACCCAGGTGCAGAGTGTGAAAACCTATGAAAGAGACAAACTTGTTTAGTACAATACATATTTTTTTCTAATTCTCTACTGGAGACTGGCATTACTCTAGCTAAAGCCATCACTTCCCTTAACTTCTGATTGTTTCTAGTTGGTGAAGAAATCAATTTATTGAGTCATGTAATCTTATTTAGACATCCTTTAAGTCCTCTCAAGTACAAGCTTGTAGAAAGAAGAATGCTAGGGGGACTGAAAACAGTCATTAAAGTCATACACTGTCACTAAATGTCTTCAAGTTTTATATCTAAATTGTTCTATTAATTTGGTTTTTATCTCCCTCTCTCCTCCTAATTAATCAAAACCTGAGGCCTCACCACCCTCAGGACATCACTACCACCCATACACTCCCACAGGCAGTGTTAACACTTCAGCTTCTTCTTTAACATCAGCCTGATGATGGTCTTGTTATCATCTAACACTACTGTGTGGCAGCATTTGTGCCCACACAGACTGAGGGACAAACTCATACCAAAAGCAGTTTCTAAGACCGAAGACAGATCAGGAAGCAAAACCCAGAAAGATTCAAACAGAATTGGAAAACATTAAGATATTAAGATGTCAAGATGTCTTTCCCTAATGAAAATAAACAAGTGCTTTGAAAACGCTGTAAACAATTATAAGGAGCTCTAGGAAGTGAAAGTCTACTATCAAGACCAGCTTGTCCATCAAAGCTGGAAGTAATCTGTTCAGGATGAAACTGAAAATTATTATCAGGGCAACAGCATGAGGGAAAAACTTTATTTGCTACAGGATAGGATTTTCCCTTGTAGCCCTTGACACTGAAGTCCAGTTGTCTAAAAATATATATATGTGAAAGGAGTCTAAATCTTAGTTCTAAGATAAGACTGCACCCAAGCATTCCACTGGAAACCTTTCGTTTTCTCTGTTTCTAGTAACTATTTAGTTTTGCATCATTTCACTTGTACAGGTTTATGAAGGGCCTTCCCCTCTATATCTGACTTGAATAGATGTCAATACTGCCAAAGCTAACTTGACACATGTGTTGCAACCAGTGCTCTGCTGGGAGGGTTTTATAGCTCTCCTCACTTGTGATTAAAACAGCAAACCACAGAACTTACCAGGAGGTAAAGGCATGCACATGCCATTTGCTGCTTCCAGAATCCGACTCATGATGTGGAACACCGCAAACTCTCTTGCACTTCCTTTCTCAGCACTGTAGTTAACAAAGTAGCAACACATTAAGAACCAGAGGTGCCCACGTTCTCCTGGAGAGAGGGTCAATTTGCCATACTGGGTGTGCACTGAATGCCTGCCTTTGGGATGAAGCACCATGGGGTGCTGCCTTGTTTACTGAGGTGTCTCACCCAGCACCAGCTGCCCAATGCTGCAGACGCACAAAGCCTCTGAGTCCTCCCCCCACTGCTGCACATTTACATGGCTCTCAGCTGTACCTGGAATCAGCAGCAACAGGTGAAAGGGTGCTGGTGTAAGTGACCTGGCTTTTATAGGTGTTTAACATCCACTACCCAGCTTAGGACCACTCTAAGCTCAGCAACTTTGAACTCCGGCCATAACACTGCCTGCGTGGTTAATATTCACACTGGCCTAGGGAGGGCCAGCAGGATCCTTAGGAAGAGTAAGTGACAGTCACATGGACACTGACAGCAGCACAAGCACTGACTGTTCAAAGGCGTACTACCACTGAAAACCAAAATCATTATGCCCATATTTTAAAAGGCAGGCTGAAAACTTTAACAAATCACTTGCTCACAAGCAGAAGACACAGGAATGAAGCTGGTATCTCCTCCAAACTTCTTTCATTATTCGATGCACCAGATTCAGCTAAAACAAAAAAGAGAAGACATTGCCCAGAAGCCTGCGTACAGCAGGCCCTTGGCCTTCATTCATTCCACACACCAGTTTATGTTAAAAAGTTCTCATGGGACTCCTACTAAGTCTTCATTTTTTTCCCCTAGCTCCTTAAAATGTAAAATTATTAAAATTCAAATTGTAATGGAATTGCCCTATTCCAGAAGTTTAAAGTGCTTCCAGCTCATCAAAGCATCTTGCAAGACATACAGCAACGTAACACATTGTGCTTCTTGGAGATAACTGATCTCATGCTCTTGCATCAAATTCTTAAAGATCTTTGTGCCATGAAAGCAAAACCAGCATGTCCAAGTGGCTGAGCATTTGGCAAGGAACAGTCCCAAAGGCTCAGCAAAAGTGGGTAATGTTGAAGACAGTGGAATGCTTAGTTTGCCAAGAAAAGTCAGCAGGAGAAATCACAGATCTAGTCCTGGCAAGAAGGAAAGATGAGACAAGCAAATGCCTCTCCTCATCTATTGAGTTTCCTTTTCATCCCCAGTGAAGTGAAACAATCCCCTGGCCCGTGTGGTTGCTCTTCGTGCTCGCAAACTGCTGTCCACCACACACAGTCAGCATATACCAAACCCACAAGCCCTGTTCTCACTTGGGCCATCTCAGCTTCTGCAGCTGAAAGAGAAACCACACACGAAAGAGTTGAAATAACTTCCTCATGGTTGTCATGTGTGACCACTTCCACATCTCAGTAACACAACTGAGACACTTCCTCTGCACCTTTTATCTCTGGCTCTCAAAGCACAGCAATCAATCAATCCCAGGAAACTCAGGAAATGAGTCTGACCCCTGTTCTGCAAAGAGGTGTCACAAGAAGTTAGGAACCCTTTTCCTCTCTCCAGATGGTCAGAATCCAGGAATGTTTTTTCCCCACTTTCTTTTCCCCTCATTGGCTTTGCCCTCTCCAATGTCTGACTCGTCACAGGCTCTGAGCAAGAGAGAAACAGGACACACAGGAGAGGTCCACATGCAAAGGCCAGAACTGGAATATTCATCTTCAGTAATGTTCCTGAGTGTTCCTCTGTACCTTGGCCAGAAAGCTCTACAAGGTAGCACCTTTCTCCTCCACCACCACTTGAGCCAGGCTTGCACAGCTGCCTGATGCAAAATAACTACCTAATACTTGCCATCTCCACACTTTCTAGATGCAGTGGAAAGATCCAATTTAATCTTTCTTGGAATATAGCAAGTTTCCTAGGAAATGAGTCATTTCCAGTTTCCAGAGAAAGGTCACAAGAACCACACCTGCTGCTGGCATGAATTTCACCTCTGGCCAGCACAGAGGGTGCAGCTAAGGCCTGTGCATCAGGAGCTGCAGCTAGATTTGAAGGATCAGTGTTGAAGTGAAGGTTCTTACAAGTTCCAAAAGTCACCAAGTATTATTTGTGCAACACAAACATTTTTCAACAGTATGCTGCTCCAGAATGAATATTTTTTGCTTAACAACACAGCAAACCATACAGCTTTCACAGGGCACAGAAAGCTAACAACTTCTTAAGTCATAGTCATCCAAGCTATCACAACATACTTGAATCATAAGTACAAGAATGTTTGTGATGTGACGCCCTCACTAACAGCACAACTCACTTTGGAGATCAATATCTATCCTTGCCATTGTAGAAAATACATACAGAAAGATAAGCTGTGTCTCAAACTTTTTTTTCAGAACATAACACACAAGATAAGGTGCATGAAAGAAAGGCAATGCTGTCTGTCTGATGGAAGGGGCACAGGCAGCCTCCTGTCTGAGGTTAGCAGTGGGTGTCTGGGGGAGCCAAGTTAAGAGCTACACCTGTACCAGACAAGGTCATTTTTCACTGAGTAACAAAGACACAATACGAAATTTTTTTGGGGCACATACATTAAGCCATTTCCCTTGGAGTGGTCTAAACTAATGAGAAAACACATGACCAATAACAAGACAGCACATGCAGGAGGGCCTTGGCTGATGCTGCTGTCACCTTGTCTTGAAACATCTGCAGTTCCAGGCAATGGTGCCAAGGAAACTGAAGTTCCACTAAAGGAATTGTGTGGTCAGCCCCTATAGCTGTTTCTACAGGAAAGACTTCGAAGTGATCAAAGAAGAGAACCAGGAGCAAAGGAGAAAAGAGAGTGAGACAAGGTCTTGCTGTCTTCCAGATCCCCTCCTGGGCAGGAATATGACACAGTCCTCTTCCTCCTGAGGAAACTCAAATCCAAATAGTGTCTGTCTTCTATTCCTCTGCAGCTGAGCCCACATCAGATGACAGCTGGCCACAGACATCAGGGGAAAATGTACAACTACTGAAGTGACTTGCAGAGAAATTTCAGCAGTTTATTCAGGTCTGCCTCTTTCCTGTGCCACAGGCTGCCTGCTCACCCTGCCTCCCCTTCTGCTTGCTGCCAGGGCAGCAAATGTCATACTGCTTCAGTAAGTTACTTCTCCCCTTTCCTGCCTCACCGAAATCAAAAGAGTGAGAGAAACAGATATGGAGTAAAGCTAAGATAAAGTGATTGGAGAGGAGAGAGAGCCTGTGGACATACAACAACCACTGCAGGAGAGGTGGCACATGGACTGGGAACCAGGCACGCTCCAGCTCTGCAGAGCTCCTCAGCAAACAAGGAACTCCCACTGAGATGTGTCAGTCACACTTCCCCATGTTACTTCTCTGTATACATGAACAGTTCTGTGACAGCAACCAGCCCTTGCCTGTTGTTTCATGAGAAACTCTCAGTGCTCCCAAGTCTTGGCTTCTCTGACTCCTGCTGCAATTGATTTACACAGTGACTACACACCACAGAGCCTAATCTCAGCCACTCCTGGGCTCCTGAATGCAATGCAAAATATTTTATGAAAGCAAACAAATTTCAAGTCTCTTTCTGTTTCAATAGTTTCAATAGCTCTGGTACTCACTACTGATGGTACAGAGATCTGTGGGAAGACTCAAACCAGTTAATTACCCTGAAGAACTCTGAAACATTTAGGATATAGAAAGATTTGAGATGTAAGAGTTTCTAATTAGGATGAGGGGTAACGCAAGTTTAAAAATGAAATAATTTCTAAAGATTTCCAAACAGTATCTAAGGTGCACCAGCAAAGCAGAAGCAACTTTTAGAGGCACGTTATCTTTGTTTATAGTAGCTTTTCTAAGAATAAGCCTGTCAATTGAGTTGAGAGAATTAGTCCTGAGAGTTTGCTTGCGGGGAGGGCTGACATTTGCTTTGCAAGACTCAGTCTACAATAATTTAGCCTTGCAGAACAAGGTTGAATAGATGCTTTCAGATTTTTATCTTAGTTTTTACTAAAAATGAACAAACTGTTATTAGAAATCAAACTAAAGAAGAATAAATGTTCCACTTGTGTTCTTTTCAGCACCATTTTCAGGTACAAATCTTTGGTTCACATACTGTTCCTATTTTAATCAGCCGCAAGTTTTAGTTTCTTTCCTACACAGATACATAAAAGTCTGCCAATTACCAGTGAAACAACTTGTGAAGCTGTTCGAGTGAGGCCTAAAAAGTCAGGAACCGCAGTGAGGCTGCAGCGGTTCAGAGAACGCTGTGGCACTGACAGCACAACTGACTCACACAGGACTCCGGAGGTGAGGCAGGCATCAGCAGCCTCAAGGAAGTTTCACAAGGTTTTCATCCCTAGAAAACAGCACTGTGGGGAGTTTCTACTGAACACTGGGGCAGGGATGGCACAAAGAACAGGATTTACAGCTGTCATGCAAGCTTTTGGGAACTCTGCATTCTGCACTTGAAGGACATGATCTTGAGACAGACAAAACCAAGTACATCTGTGCACAACACTTATGGGTTTTGTAGCTTTTTTTTTTAAGGTCTCTTAGGAGGATGAAGGACAGAAAAATAAGAATTTGGAAAGCAAATTTTCACAGTAGTTTACAAAGATTTCTTTATGCAAAACTGTCTCCTGTCACACGCGCAGCCCACCAAAGGCACTGTGTAGGAGTGGTGGTGATTTACCCACAAGTCAGATTGTAGTGACATCTTTTTTTGTTCATTTGTTATTTCTCCTGGTGGCACTTTCATTATTTAAGACCTGCAGCAATGTGTTCTACAGGAAACCAAATGGATCTAACAGCTTTAAACTTTCAGGATGAGTTCCCATTTTATTTCTGGGAGTAGAACATATTTGTACAAGCTGTAAAGGGAACAGTTTCTTCTGTATTCTGAATGACTAGTACAACTCTTTTAATAATATTTAAATAATATTAATTTCCTTTATCAATATATACAATATTAGGCTGAAAAATATGTTTCAACATCCTAAAAACAATTTCTTCCCACCAAATATATGCTGTATACAACTGGTGCACACTCAAGGGTCTACAATCCAACAAATCCACACTTGCTCAGAATAGTGACTATGAAATCAAACTAACCAGGTTTGCAACGTAATCCAAAACTATTTGGTCAATCTTCTTTTTTCCGACATATTGTAGATGTCTCATAAGGTGATCCTTCAGCTGAGCAACCATCTAGAAAAAAAAGCCAACGATTCAGTGTCCCTGGGCATCCTCAAAGAGACACAAAAGCTGCAGCAGGTGCAGGGCCTGATCAATAGGCATTGGCTCAACAAAACATTTCCCCATTACAAAACTCCAGTTCAGAGTGAGATCCCAAGCTACTGTACAATCTTGCTAAACTCAGCAGCAGATGTGAATATTCAAAATGGTTGCTTGGTGCAAATTCAGCAAAATGAACACAAAGTTGAACTTTCAATGATACTGAAGAGAAAAAGCCTACAGCTCTCACACCTCTCTGTGTAAAGCCAAGGGAACAGGGTGAAAGAAGGATTTAAATATGAACATTGAATCCTGAGAACAGAAGTACTTTTTACAAACAAATAAACCTGAGAGATTTTATGTTAGAGAAAACTAGCACAAGTACAATTTGTGGTAGCTGCCAAGAACCTGAGAACCAGAGTGATTAATGGCAATTTCAGGTTAAACATTAATTGTGAAGTCATTAAAATTGGGTGTTTGTTATCATACAGTTCATGCCACTCCCTACTCTCTCCTTTCTGAAATATTCACTGACCTCATGTAGCTTCAGACTGCAACTCAAGTCCGTGCTGGCTCATTGCTGAGAATTACTAAGAAGCTCAGAGTGAAACTGGAGCAAATAAACATCTCTGTCTCAAGGAACTTATATGTAGATTAATCTCAGTGTGTCAAGACAGCAATACAGGTATGAGGAAGGCATAGACAAAGGACAGCAGTGACCTGCTTTTTGGATCTGAATAAACAGAGGGGAAGGAATGTAGAGACGCTTCAGAGAATGAGAGGCAAAACTTGGAAATAGGGAGACAAGACTGCAAAGAAGGAAAATTTGCCTCAGATGTGAACAGACAGGACAGTGTTGATCTGCTCCTCACTGCTGAGACCTTCTAGTGCATGCTGAAGAGTTAGTTAGTTTTAAAAGTGAGGGAACAAGGGATAAGCTGAGATGTGTATTTAGACAGAGGGAGGACAGGTATGGATTTGAGACAGGATTTATTGCCCAGAAGCACATAGATGATAGATCCTTTAGGGAAATCACTGGTGGAAAAGAGTGCAAAAGAGGAAGGGACATCAGAATGACCATGGCAGTTTCAGAAGTGAGGCAGAATGGAAAAGAAACAGTAAAAAGGTGTTAAATTGAGGAGCAAGAAGATCTCTGCTCATCAAATTGAGAAAAGCTGTGTGGGGGAGGAATTCACTTATATATGTTTAAAAGGCATAAAGTAGTCCAAAAATAACTGACAGATTAGGACAACCTCCCAGTTTCTAGCCAAAGTTATACTGGGAAAAAGCACTGACAAATCAGCTTTCTATTCCTGTTTTTCCCCTATGCTTTATGATGACTTGCTAAGATGATATCATGACTATGAACTCTAAAACTTAGGAAATACCACGTTTGCCCTATAGCTATTCTGAGTGAGCTTCCACTCAGCACTGGAACTTAGAAGGTCACTCTTTACACATCTGTGGAGCGTGTGCGTCCTCTAGTGCACACTGACAAAAGCACATACCAGTCCCATGAGCATCTGCTGCTGATAATCCTCCTCTTCAAAGAGAGGTACCAGCCTCGCCTCTGAAATAAACAGAGCAACAATCATTCAAGGACATGTCACTACAGAAATATCACAAGAATTCAACCACCTTCAAAAGTACTTAGGAACAGACAAGCAAACAGAAGTTGTGGTTTGATCTACTCGGCTACAGAGCTAAGATAGTGAAGAACCATGGACTGCATGAGAGAACTGAGAAATGGAAAATAACCCTTTATCTGCCATCCACTTCTTCTCTTTGATATTTAAGAGTTATCACAGTGAGGTGACTCAAGAGAGTAAATAGGCACAGAGAACCTTCTGGTAACACCAGTGCTAGTGCATGTGCTACTTGGATCTTGTCATTTACAAACGAACTAGAGCAGCTGCATGAGTTTTCCAAGGAAATGGCTAGACAGAAAGTAAATAGTCCAGGGAATCACCTCCCACTGACTCTCTCTGATGGTCTGGCTGCTTCTGTTACTCAGATTTGCAGACCACTATGAAAAGAACACAACTTTTCTAACTAAATGGAAGGAGATTGTAGTGTCTATTGAAATTAATAACCTGTATTTCCTAATCAGTGCTTCTTGTCTACTAAAACAAAGGAAGAAAAACAATCTTCTATTTCATGATATAGATAAAACCAGCTCAACACTTTACAGAACCAAGCACTGAATCTTACAAAATTTCTACCTGTTTTTGCTCACCTTGAAATACATTTACACCACCACTTAGCAGCACAAAGACCTGTACTGCTTGATTTTAAAGGACTCAAGGACAAATCTACAGGGAAACACTACATTGATGCTTGTTTCTGGCTGGCAGCTATTTAGAAATTCTCTAGTAACAGTTAAGCATCTGACTTTTTTATCAATAAGCACCTTTGAAAACATGATGCTGAGGTTCACAAAGTTGATACAAAGTCTCTCAAAGTCAGAGCCCATTGCAATAACTAGCAGTGACACGGGTGACTGGTGGTAGGGGCTGCAAATGAGCACACTGAAAATGCTTGGTAATAAAGGACCGAGCAGCACTTAGATCAGCATCATTTCACATGCCCACCGTGGCAAGGCACACAGAAGGCACTGATGTGTGAACAGCAGGAACATAATGCACTACTAAATTCGGTTTTACTTATTTGTGACAGAGGAACTGAGCATCAAAAAATCTCAAGTGTTTCTGGCCTAAGGAAATTCATTACACCTGCTCTCGCTACACCATGTTTTTTGACCAGCCCTCATCTCCTGCACAAGATCTGATGTTGCAAAGGCAGCTGTAAGTGGACAAGACTCTACAGTAACGTGGTGCCATTGATACTCTGCTCCACAAGAAAAATCCTGAAGAATATATCCTTTAGCAGACTAAGTTTTACTGCTTATGTTGTTAGATCCAATATGAGCTAGGGACTTCATTTTCAAGCATTTCCTAGTAACTATGTGAAAGTTTTCTTCTCATCTTAAATCCTCAAACTCTTCTGTGCTGAAAACACACATAGCAATTTATTTTTAGCAAAAAACAGCTGGATGGAAATATTCTAATAAAGCAAAGTCTTACAGCTAAGGCCTACATCAAGAAAAGTTTTACTTACCAGAGTCCCAAGTGTCCAGATGAGAAAGCACCCTGGGGTTTGAAACAAAAATCAGCGTGTTTCATTTGCAATACTCTAAAGCCTTTCATAAGTTCATTAAAAACTCAAATGAGCCTTTGATCTTTCAAAGACAGCTAAAGATATCTGAGAACAGTACATATGACTAAATTTATTAAAAATACTAGATAGCATTAAAAAAATTCTATCTGTCTAGGTTGCATGAGAATAACTTTGTATCTACCATGAATTCCCTAGCTCTGGAGGCCTGTGTGCATTTCAGATCATGCTATAGTGATGACAAGGATTCCAATAACTGATTTTACCAGGATAATCTCCTTTAAAGATATCCAACCAGATACCTAATCAGCTAATTAAATGGCATGTTAAATCCTTCAACATACTTGTTCAAAATAAGAAAGGGTAAATATAATAGAAACAAGTACGTACTTTTTGGCATTTTCAAAAATATTCCTCAAGTATGCTGTGGTTCTTCTCTCCTCTCTCTGGTTTGTAAACAAACAAAAATCACAAAATGAACAGAACAGAAGGCCAAATAAAATACTCCCTGACAGAATGAAGATGAGAAATAGAGTTGATTTTCCCTTTGAATGGAAATAAATCACAGTGGGGCCTCAAACCATCTTCCAAGTGCCCATGCTCATAGGCACTCACACACATGTAAACCACGTGACAGTACAGTGCAAGCTCTGCTTTTAATTTCTTACATTATTTTAAGTGAACAAAATTTACAGGCAATCACCTTAGGTGAAATGACTGCAAGTCTTTGCACTTCTCATAATCAGATTCCCATTTATTTGTCTTCAAAATAAAAAAGCCAACTCATCCATGCTTGACTTTAAAACACCCATTTTAGAGGCAGCTCTGGAGAGTTCCAGTGTTTCAGTTCCAGTGCCTCTCACTCACCTCTTCTGAAAGGTTACGCCATTCCCTCCTGAGCACATTACTCTGGTAGTGCAAGTGCGGCTCTGCATACTTCACACTCTCCAAATTTGAGTTGAGTTTCTCCCAGAAGCCTTTGGAGTTTTGGAACTGCAAAGTGTTGCAGAGGAAGCATGAATATAAGCTGACCTCTTAAAGAAATACCTCATCACCCTCCCACTAAGTGACTGCAAACACATGTGATTCATGTAGCTTCAAAACAATCTAAGTGAAAAAAGTTAAACCAAATCGCTTCAACTAATTCTCTTGATGGCATGGCAGTGGTAGCACTTACTCAAACTTGAGATCAAGATTTGGTGCCTGGAAAGAAATGAGTATTTCTGGGTCATAATTCATCTGACCTATTTACATGTTTGAGACGGGAAGAACTGCACCACAGACTGCACTGGCCATATTGTCTTGACTTCCTCTGACTGTAAAAAGAGCCTTAGGCTACTAACTTAGATATAAATGTTTACATTTGGTCAAACAAATCCCATTTCAGGTTTCTAGTAGTTCCAAAAAGAGGAATACCACCACAGCCATGACAGCAGCAGGCTGCCACCATTTTCAAGATGCATTATACTTAGATTGCAAACATCCATTTACCAACCTCAAGTAACAGTGATTCCTCCCAGAAAAGAAACAAAATCCAAACGTGTCCATAACAATTGTAAAGCAAATTGTAAAGATAAAATTAATTTAAACTCCGCTGTGCACAGCCAAGAGGAACAAAATCCGAACAAAACCACACTGGTTTCCTGAGCTAGTTCTTGGACTGGGTATAAAAATTTGAAGCTGCTGTTTATAAGTTGGGCGAGATGCGATCGTTGCTGAGGAAGAGATGAGATTAGGGCAATTCTTTTTGACAGGTTTAAAAAAGAAGAGATGGTACAAGCTGTTCTTGCCCCTCTTAATACGCATTATGTCCCAACACAGACATTACAGTAACGACATTTGAGTAAAGAGAAGTTTGAGTTCACAATATTCCTCCACCTTGCACTAACATATTGAATTTTGCTCTCTCCTTTCAACTATTCTACAAGAACAATAACTTTAGAAGAAAACCTCAAAAGGAAGAAACCACTTCCTACTATAAACTATAATTTGTCAAGGAAAATAAATTTCAAAGACTCAATCCTGCCAGCCACTTTCCTCTTGCTGCCAGTGCCTATTGTAACTTTATTATTGTAGCTGCAGCAGAGAAAATATATCTTGGGTTTTGCTTCATGTTAGTTATATTTAGCAGCTGCAAACTAGGAGCACATATGGCACCATATGTTCACTCCGTTGGACCTAACTCACGAGATCTACAACCTACTACTGCAGAATGTTTCCTAAACGTTACCAATATGAAACCAGAGAAATATTAAATACAGCATAAGGGTATCATCTAGTGACCAATCCATGCAACAGCACCACTGCAAAACTGTGTTCAGCCCACACCAGACCTGGATATGTGGCAGAGGGAAGCAAGACAGCAATTTTCTTTCATATATGAAATCTCTAACAGGAAGTGACAGACTTCAGTGTTGTCTGCTTTTAATCCCAAAAAGCTGCATTGTATTAGATCTCATTTTAAAAGTCAAAAGTTTAAAGTAAAGGATTTTTTAAATTACATATATTGTTTCTTGAGGATCATCCTGAGGACAAGGACTAGAAAGAGAAGGCTTCTTCATCTTAGGTGTTTATTTGGGAGACATTTCTAGAGAGTCAGGAATTAACACCTAAGCATGAACACCTAAAAGACATTATACTACCGGAAGTCAAAGCCAGGCCTTATCAGTTTGCAACCCACAAAAAGCTCCCATGAAGCCTTTCATAATTAGTGGGTCATTAACTGAAGATAGAGAGCTCTCTGCTATACCCTTTGAAAAGATGTAGGGTGACAATTGCCTTCAAGAGGCCCATGTCTCTCTGGACTGTAGTGCTGTGTCTCCACAGCAGTGATGGCATTCAGAGAGCTCTGTAACCAACCAGGCAGCTGCACAGGCAGCTACTCCTTGAAACATCACTCTGCACCTCAGGGGTTCAGCACAGCACGAGGGAGAAGCTCTTTTCCTGTGCTCTGACAACTTCTTGCACTATATATTTTCACTCTTCCCTGGACCTCCTCCTATTTTCTTTATTTCCCTTCTTCCTGCTGCCTTCTCCCTTTCTGATTGAACTTATTTGCACCCCTAAAAGTTTGGTTTGTGCTTAAAAAGGGGGGAAAAAATTTAACGTGTTAATTGCAATCCTTATGTAGAGGTTTTGGACAATTGGACTAACTGTTCCTCCTTTCTCAGTATATCTTAATGACCAGGAATTTAGTGATAAAAACACCTGATACCCAAACAGCACAATTTTTTTGGTGAATATAGACATAGCCCTCCCAAAGGCTCTCAAAAACTCATGGGCTTGAGAACTCCAAAAGGCTTCTCAAAGTAACAATTCAGCATTGTTTATAGCATTGTGAAATGCCATAAAATCTTTGCAAAAGAAATACTACTTGTAGGACCAGATCTGTTACCAGGGTCTGACTCCTGATGCCAACAACATGCACCAACTGAAACACCAACTGACCACTTAAACTCAAGCCATGGTGGGTTTGTGACACTGGTATGGTACAAAACAGCCAGAGCATTAAACCTTACTCTGTGCATTAGCATCTTTGTCCTCATGCAAGAGTCAGAGCAATTTGCCATCAAAAGTAGCAGGAAATATTTGTCTTTAGCTCAACTCTGACCTTTTCAATCTGTTTAGGTTTCAGACAGAAATAGGAAATGAGTTCCACAATCAGGAAGTATAGCTGCTAAAGGCATGTGCCCCCAGGGGCTTGAGGTTCAATCTCAGACAAATTAAAGGCCTGCTAACTTTGACCTTAGTGAATTACAAGGATTATCTAGCAACAAATTTTCTCAAGGTCTGATTTTCCCAGGTGTCCCAGTTCCCAGGGCAGCCTTTCCAAGCAGAGAATGCAAAGCCCGATTCCCTGACAGAAGCCCTATGAATGTGCACAGCACTGCTGCGGAGTGAAAGAGCAGTGGGCAATTCCACTGATTTTTAAAAGATTTTGTGAACAGTGAATCTTTATGACTAATTATAAGCACGTCTTTAAAGACCTACATGGAACAACATTGTCATGTATCCAGAGTCCAATCCTATGTGTTGCTGGTGTGTTTAAACTCCTTACTCTTCCCATTAGCTCTCCACAACAAACTGCTTATTAAAATCCTCTTTCAGATTTTGTAGGGGAGTACTTAGGAAAATTTCAAGTATTTCTCTAAACTGGAGCTGAGGGAGTGGAATGCGAAGACGGGAAGAACCATTCATGTTGTTTTCAACGGAAAGTGCAATTTCCTACCCAAAACAGCATGTGCTCTCTCCACACAGCCCACTGCCCTTTCCAGGCTGTGCAGGAATTTGTCTAGATTTGGTAGCCAAAGTTCTGACATAAGTGCAATCACAGGATGCTCCGGACAAAACAAAATGAGAGGGTCACGAACCATCCACACTATTGGCAGCACAATGAAATAGCCCTCAAAGTGGGCATATGTAGACACATGTAGAAATCCTACTTGTCTGTTATGCCACCCCTGCCTTCAGCTACCCAAGCCATAAAGCAAAGTGGTATCAAACTGATTAATGATAATTAATTCGTGGATAATCCTCCCTGTTGAATAAAGGTGTCTTCAGAAAGGGAAAAAAACCCCACCATCTTTGAGTCTGATTAACTGATATTTTAGCAAATGCATAAATAATTTCCAACAGGGTAATTTTCTGTTCACGTCTATTTTTTGATAGGGCTGCTTCATTAATATTTAGCACACCCCCAACCCACAAAAAAAGCAGCTACTAATCTGCAAAGACAAATGTGGTTTTATACCGGAACTTACCTCTAACACAGGTAGAGAAATAATGTCTGTGGCACATATTACTCCAGGGACCACCTATAAATACAGAAAAATTATTTAGAGTCTTATAATTCAGCATAGAACATGGGGCATCTTAATGAATCTCCATCACCAATTTCCTTTGTGAAACTAGCTAGCTAGCCAAAACTGTGCCCTCATTAAAAAAAAAAATCCAATATATTAGAACAGTGTCACAGCAAAGAAATTAAAAGACACTATTCGTTCTAACTGTAAAGTCTTGCTTGAAGTTATTTTACTTCTGCAAACTTACTTGTAAACCTTAACTCTACTGGTTCTGTTTGTCCTGGAAATAACTGCATGATTTTGCTGGTTAAATGTATTCTGTATTCATTATAAACCTTATATGATAAGGAATAAATTAATACTTCATTATGAAAACTGAGATATTTAACCATCCATTAAATTATAATAACTGTTCTTGGTTTTGTAAGTGCTTTTAATTGTTGACAAAAAATTTGACTCATGGAAACACAAAGGGTAAGACTTGGCAAACTAAAATAGCCATAAAGCACAGGTATCAATTTGGAGCATATCTATGAAAAGGTAAGACACACAAGCTATAGGCTGTACAAAGGGATAAAAACCAGACCCTCTAGCTATTAATTAAAGTACCAGCTGTTATCTTACCCCAATCCAGTCATGCAGTGATGTGTAGGGCAGGAGTTTATCCAGGTTCTGAGTTTCGGGACACATTCTGCAGTACAGGGAGGCTGAATGTAATGTAAAAAGATTTATAAGGGCAAGATTGTATAAACTATCAGTTAACAAGAGTAGGCTTCACAGTTCCTTATCTGACACTTTTTTCGGGACAAATCCTGCTGCTGTTTCTGAAACAGCTTCCTCCATGGTGGAACTGGTCCCATTCTGTGCACAAAAGGAGGAAGAGAAGTCCAGATGGCTGCAGGGCCGGGTCAGCTGCTTGGCTACAGCTCAGCACTGCAGGGGTCCTTTGTGCAAAGACTGTGCACTGGCTAGACTGAGGAATCAGCTATTAGAAGAGAGTATCATGATAAGCCAAATCCTTTTGAAAAAATGGTTTGGGCTAGAGCTAGAGAAGAGTGGAGCTGAGGAACCAGTCTCCAGAGACCTAAAATAATGATAAATCCATTTGTTCCATTAGACAGAAGACTGCATTTGAAAAGTTTTACTGCCAATCTGATTTTGAGATGTCTCTGTATCTTCTAAACTACTGATACTGTCTCTCAATGCCACAAAATGCAGGTTAGTTAGCATAAATCATAACCAAAATTTCAGAAGTAAGAGTCGGTTTGTACTGACATGGCCTCCCCTTCAGTGTCAACTGGAGTAAGCAGGAAAACTCAGTATGCAGGAAAAGAAATACCTACCAATGATAAATTCTTGAATGGGGTCAAAAGAATGGCATGTTGACATGTTCTCAGAAATCCACCGAATAATCTGTCAGAATAAGAACAGGGAGCTTGTCACTTCTCTTTGTTTAAGCAAGCGTTGTAAGAGAGTATAGAAACTTCAGTTTTTGTAGTAACACTTTGTATGGAGTAGCAATAGAGGCACAAATGTTTTCAGGACAGTCTGGACCAATAAGGGGGTTTAGGGCAGCCCAGCTGATGAGCCTCTTGGCACTGCCGGGTGAATTGGGACTTCTCTTCGGCTGATATCATTCATGCCCTGCGCCTGCTTTGTATAAGACATCAGTCACTGGAAAATAATTTAGAGGAGGTTCTTTTCCCACCTGCATTTCCAAGTGTTCTGTGTGTTGGAAGTAGAGCAGGGCACAGTGAAGAGCTGCCAATCTCTCACAGTCTCGTTTGCTCTTCTGTAGGAACTGCAGCAAGGCACTGTCACTGATGCTCACATCATACAGATTTCCTGCTTCACAATCCAGGGCTCTTGACACCCATGGGGACTGGATGGAACAGTTTTGTAATGTGTCAATTCTTGCATCCTCACCTGAAGAACATTGGTTTGAGAACAAAAAGGAGTAAGAACATAAAATTTGCCTGCTACCAGTATTACTCTTAAGACTCCTAGGCCCCCAGCAGTAAGAAAGAGTCTGCCTCTTGCACTAGCTGCCCTGGTATTGTGCTGAAGAGGAGTAGGAATGGTGTTGACTCAATAAGGAAAACAGATAAGGAGCACAGTCCATACTCAGTTCTCTCCTTCCCTGTTGCTGACACAGAGGAGGTGTAGGCTTTACAGTGCTGCCCCAAGGCAAATCAGAGTACATGTGATGGAATAGAGCAGAGCACAAGGACAGTAGCACAAGTTCAACACTAGAATTAGCACCTATTGGTACAGCTTGTACAGGTCTGTTCACATGCAGAATCATGACACAAACTTCCATTGGTGGATCTCTTGCCATCAATGGCCAGAACAGGAAGGCTCTGCTCTATCATTACTCACTGAAGCATCAGACCAAAACCACTTTATTTATGCTAGTACTAGTGTTCACCACCATGGTACAATACAGATATTGTATTTCAGACCCTTTGCATCAGAAATCAGGCCCACCGTACATCAGCAATGCTTTCCACTCATTTTTAGCAGGACACTATTTCATTATGCACATAAAACAGGTATTAGCTTCCTGTGATGCTGCCCCTGCACCAGTTTCCACAATTTATGTCTCCTTTACCCAATCAGAACAACAGATTTCTGTTTTCAAGGAAAGACACCCCACTTTCAAAAATAAACCACCTCCCACAAAGACATGTTTGTTGGAAATGAAATAGCACACATCTCAGATGAGACTCTAAATTAAATTGCATCAGCCTGATCAGGTGAAGGAAACACAGATTTCCTTTCCCCACACCCTCCAAACACACACATTTAGAGCAACTCAATTGGAGGAAGGAAATGTAAAATCAAATTTACATGTCCATGTGAAATTTGAAAACAGTGGAAGACCAAGAACCATGTGCAAAGTTGGGGGAAGGGAAACTATGAAACCAGGCAGAGAATTTCAAATTCAGTGAAAGGTCTTTTTCCATTTCATAACAAGCAAGAAGTATAAAATACATAAAGAAAGAAATGCCATTTCAGATTCTCTTTCTAAAATGGAAAGTAGCAAAAATGTCATTCTTATTTTTTCAGTATCCTTCCTTCGTCAGAACACTGTGCAATAAGGAAACATTGAGAAATACAACTTTCATGTAAAGAGATATGAACAAGTTTCCACAACAACAATGAAATTACTTACAGCAGTTTTACCATACCTGTCAGAAATAAACTATAGCACAGCAGGTCAGGATGTTGAATGTTCAGGAGGTGCAGGAACTGGCCAGGCAAATAAGCAGCCACATAATAGTCTATTTAAAGAAACAACAGTGGTCAATTTAGCACTTGATCACTTATTTGCTTTAAGAGGCTCTTTCACATGATTCTCATCCTGGCTCACTTCTCTGTGAGGAATTGATTATATCTAGGAAATATAAAAGGAGTTAATTAAAAGCTGCTGTTGTATTAACACAGGAAACACTAGCAGTACATTCGGGTTTCCAGGGGAGGATTCAAGGGACTTGAGAGACTCACGAACTCAGCAGCTGGTGTCCAGCACAGATTCTGAGGCAATTTCAGAGGAAGCTGCCTACTGATAGTGAGGCATTGCAGTATCAAATGCCAAATACAGAAGTCATGCAGAAGAAAAGCAGCAAAATAACACTGCTACCTAAAGTTAGGAAAAAAAAAATGCTTTCCTTTCAGAGAAGAGTTAGCCATTTGTCTCCCTACTGCAGACAGAATGGCAATCACACAGGGAAGTAACACAAGTAACCTACCAAGATTCATAAAAACCACTTCCTTCAATTGATGAGATTCTGTTCTTTCTAGAGAAACTGTAAAAGTTTTGTTGTAACCTGGGGAAAAATAAAAATACTTTAAAAACCTCTAACAATAAACACTGTTTGTTACAATCCACCTATGACTTTATAGCTAGAAACTTCAGCAGTGCCCGTAGACTCAATGGGGATATTTTATACTGTTTTATGGGGTTGTCTGCATGGACAGATTTAATCCATCCTAAACAGAGTTCCTGCACACTTAAGTAGACTGGCACCTATGCAGTGCCATTCTTTAGTGTGAGAAAACTAGCCATGCACTGCACAGCCTATGTTTGTGTTTAAAGAAACATTCCATCCCAGAGAGAGCTTGTGTAAAAATACCTTTCCCCCCCAAAAATCCAAACACAAATCCTTTATATAGCTGTGTTTCACATTTTGGTGATCTTTCAACTTCTTTAAAGAATTTCCACTTTGTTTATCTGCATGCCCTATTGCTCTAATTTAGTTCAGCTCAGTTTATACAAAGGCCAATCTCAGACCTGCTGTGTTTGCATGGGCTTTGCATCAGCACAGCTGTTGTTTTAATCTAGACTTGTACCACACTTCTGGCACCCAGTAAGAATGACACCATGCCCTCAAACTTCCTCTATCTCTGAGAAAAGCTGGAGATTAAAGTAACTCATGTGTCATGATCAGGGTGCTACTTAATAATGCATGGAAATTCAATATAAGGTCCACAGTTTACAGGACCACCAAGGGAAAAAGTCACCAACAGCAACACTACAGATGAAGAGGTGTCAAAAGATATAGTTTTTCATACAAAATACTGACAGAAGTTAGCTTGCAATGAGTCAGTATACTCTCCATCACCACCTTGTTACTTGCCAGCAGGAGCACATGTGAGCTAAAACCAGCACTGCAGAATTCAACTGCAACATCGTGACTTCTCTGTTTATGCTGCAGTGACTGTTTTAACAGGGGTGGGAAGCTTCCAGCTGAGATTACAGAGGCTGCAGAACAAACTGAATTCCTCACATGTCTCCAAAATATGGCTTATGGACCCAATACACCCCTGCTTCTGTGGGTCACTGCAGGACAATTATTAAAATTCTCTTGTACAACTGATGAATCTTACATGAACCCACAAACAGGTCTGCACCAAACAACTCCATTCCACAGAGGTCACTTCAGACTTAGCCAGTCAATGTCACCATATTTATCCTCAGTTTCTTCCTAGTACAGATCAGGATGTACAAGAGCCATGGCTGGCTCCAAGCAATCCAACAACCCTTTGGCTACATGTCAGGTGTGTCTGGGGAAATCAGCCCTTCACGGCAGTGCAATGCACAGTGTGTCACACCCAAAAAGGACTTTTCCAATTTTTTAATGCCTTCAAGAACACAAAAAGGTAGTTCACTCAATCCCACAATGTTCCATCAGCAAAGAAACACATTAGTGCAGCTCTGACATACGAGAAGCATCCTGACACAAGAAAGCAAACAGTTAAGGTAGAACAGAGACACATTGTGCACTTGAACACAGTTACTCCATACTACGCAGCTTCTCAGTTGAGAAAAATTTGCCTCTCTTGTCCATGTATCAAATAAGAAAATCTTGATAATGAGAATTGTTATTCTGATTGGAATAAAACAATGTCCTTTATTATTTTAAAACAAAAACAAAGGTCTTAACTTTAAGAGCTAGAGCACCACTTACACAGCAACTATTCTTAGAGTCAGTGGGTGTTGTGCCTCTTGCTGTGAAAATGTCATGTTGAACTGGAATTCTAAACAGACATTCAAGCTAAGAGCTGTTGGCTCTATTTCCCATACAAATGCCTTATGGCATAAGTACAACACACCTGCAAGCTCCCACAGATTTCATTGATGTCTGCGTTCAGCATGCCGGAAAGTCTGGCTAGAAATAAGGGACCAAATTAATAACCATTTACAAGGCCACTGGTTTGAAGCTACTCACTCAGCATCAGGCAGGAAGTCTACAGCAGGAAAGTCAACTCTGCAGCTAAAGGCAGCTGCTGTCTTTAAACACCAGCCACAGTAGTTTATTGTCTGCAGACTTTGGTAGTTATTTGTTTTGAAAGGCATTCTGTGACTCTTTCAGCACACTGACAAGTCTCCAAAATAAAGCATAGTAAGTTAACAAGTTAGTCTTACCTTTGTGTAAAAAATATATGGAGTACATGATCTCATGAGGAGTATCAGGGGCTAGACTACAACACACACACAGGCCTCCTAAAAAGACAAAATAAGAAAAGAAAATTCACTTGTCCAGCTGAATATCTAGATATCTTTATACTGCACAAAACTAAAGCAAGACTGTTTCAAATTAGAAACTAAAAATAATTTCTCAAAAAAGGTAAAGATTACAGGAATATCTGTTATGGACTCTAAACATCATTTACGTAATGAAACAAAATCAAGAAAGAACAGAGGAGTCAATCTGGCATGCTGGAAACCTGGGTCCTGACATGGCCAGTTCTTCCCTTTAGGGGAAATACATTTTAGCCCTCCCCAGGAGAAATCATGCTTGCAGCCAGAAAACTGATCAAGCCTTTTTCTCCACAGTCTGCCTCAATCCAGGTATTTTCTGTTCAGGAGCTGTCAGATATGCTCAACAACATAGTAAAACACAGTTTCTTTGCTTTTCAAGTAATCTCATATTGTCAGCAGCATGAATACTACTAGAGCTTTCTCACACTAGAAGTGATAGTCACTTCTCCCCTTTCCAGCCCAAAGAACTGTTAATTCTTTTTTCAGGAGAGAAGTCAGTCCTTGGGACAAGTTTATTTCAGCCAGGGTACTGCATACACTAATGTTTCCCACTCCCAGCCTAATTCTACATTAGACTGATCCTGTTTTGACCTCACTGGATGGTAAACCTGCCTCCATCTCTTATAAAAACGTCAACCCCCTAACTCTGATGCTTTGGCATTCATGTTAGAAACAGCTTCCAAACCACATTATCTGAATACAGTTGGGAAAGCTCATCCACAAATATGACCATTTACCTTTTACTTTTATTGAAAGTTTACCATTTAAAAGAAGAAAAGAAAGTAATACTAATAGAGGTACTGTTGTGTAAAAAAATAAGGCTGTGTATACAAGCTATACAGAAAATGGCACAGTACAGAAAAAGCACAAGTACAAAAAAAGCACAGCTACCAAGTTACATCATTTGATTAAATGCCTCGGTATTTCACACCGCAAGGCTGTACCATAGATGTGATACAGATATGGCTGAGACACTTCACACTTCTGCCTTCTGGGGAACATAACCACTTTCTTGAGATGCAATTTTTCTTTCTGCTTATTCTTAGCTGACTGAATGTTGTTTGGTACAGTTTTGCTTGGATATTTGATTCATTCAGACAACAGACAGGGCATTTTGCCAGAGCACTTGGCTTCTTTCAGAACATGCATAATTTTTAAAGTAGCAGCATCAGGACTCATGAGGAGGACTGGAAAAGCTCCAGCAATCCACAAGGCTGTTTTATTTTCAACAGCTCCCTTCCAACACTGCAAATTTCTTTCTTGTATGCTGGAGGCTACTGTGTACACCGCTCTGTAAATTGCACAACATGCAAGCGAGTGTGTTCAGACTGAAGTGTCAGCGGGTAACGTGCAAGCTGACCACAGAAACAGCAGCTATGGGGGACTATTAATAGGATGTGCATCTTTCAACTCAACGATATTGGTCCATGAGCCAACAAACTGAACTACAAACAACCGCAAATAACAAATGGTGCTTCGTTAATACAGACAGAAACATGGCAGCCTCAGACCAGCAAGTGTCCAAGCGCTGTTACACCTGACACAGTGCTGGCAATCCCAGTAGAGCAGCCAGGGACTGAGAATACACCACAGACTCATTTCCTACCCTTAGCAGTGCTCTCTGCAAATTAAAGCTGGGTTGTGCTGCTTCAGGGAAAGCTTGTTAGCCGATTGCACCTGTGTGGTAAGTGTTCCGTATGAAAAGCCAGTTCTTCCACACTACCCATTTCAAAATCATTTGCAAACAGTAAAAGCTGTAGCTGAATGTCTCGAGGTGAGAAGACTTATGTGAAGATATACTTAGACGGACATTTATCTTTCCAGAAATAAAAGGGGAAAAGATCTTGACCACAAAGGTTAAAAAAAAAAAAAAAAAAAGAGAAAAAAAGGAAGAATTTTAAAATTAAGTTCTACTCCTATGCAGGAAACAACAGTTACAACTCTGGCACTCGACAAAGTCACCTCACTGAGACTGTAAGTCACCTACGATATGCAGACATTAAGTTTTCTCTAGGAAACTTTAATTTTTAAATTCTTCATTTCTGTTCAAGCAAAAACTCAAGACATGAGGCTGTAACAGCATCTCGACATGGCATGCAAATGCCACAACTCAAATACAACACTGCACCAGGGCATTTTGTCTAGTTGTACTGACTTAGGAGTAACTTGCCTCACTTCAGCCATCCAAACATCTGTCATTTAGACTCCTATACAGCTAACAAAGAAATATGGATTGAAACAATCACCCTCTGGAGATGCCTATTTCTCTCTAGAAACATAGTCCAGATGCCTAACTTTCAGGCAGATAGTTAGGTGATGGTAATCCAGTGTCTATGACCTCTTACTGCCTGCATTTTTTTTTAATACTGAGCAAATTTAATAGAAAAATTTTTCTAACTAAGAGAAAACGTAACAGCACAGTGTTTCTTTAATAACCATTGAATTCTGGACATGCAAAGTTAATTCTGAGACTAGAACTGCTTGATCTCAGCTACTGAAGAAGTACATGGGGTTTTTATCTGGAGAGATTTCATCTGTGCTGAGTGTAAAGAACAGAGTTACTTTTCTGCTGTGGAAAGGAAAAGTGAGAAAGGAAAAGTGATTTCATTCAGAGTTCAGATTGACAGGAGCCAATAACAGTTTCATAAAAATGAGAAATTGCGTGGAATATTCCAGTTTGAAGTTTTGCCAATTATGCTTTGCCAGGGATGTCTGAATGGTGCAAGTAGGGATACTGGCATTAATATCAGAGGTGTGCTAGCAGTCCCACAGAGAGCATGGGCTGCATCACAAAGAACTGGCACTCCAGTTTTGCAAATCACCACTGAGGCACAAAAGGGAACTTTAGCGTGATTACCCACAGTGTTTTTCAGCAACTAGATACGGTTTTAGCACCAAAATGACTTGCTCCAAACTGTTAGTTACCCAAAATGAGTTGTGCAAGGTAATCCTCAGTTTCAGACAACATTCAAGGAAAATCCACATACAATAAACTCATTTAGTAAGTGCAATTTTCAAATTATGCGTTTTACAGTAAGTGCAGCAAAAAGCACCTGTGAAAGTTTCCACACAGACTTTAAATATTGTGTCATCAGACAGAAAAAAACATTTTATTTCAGAGTAACCAAACAAGAGTCTTGTTGGAGGATGACTGAGTTTCAGCCTAAACTCAAGGAGGTGCTTCAATCTGAATAAACTCCAGAGCAGTATAGGTTTAAGAAGGAAACATATACACAAATCAATAATATTTTCCATTACTGGACTGGCTGTTTGTATAAAAAAATTGCCTTGCTAAGAGAGAAGAAGCCTAATCTACATTTGAAAGATAGAAACTTGATTTTCTCTTACTTCTAATTCCTTCCCTCTAATCTTTATAAGCATGCAGTTTGTCTTGGTAAGAGAAAAATCCATGTAAGGAAGCTGTATTTCACTTGATTTGCACTAATGGTCATTTCAGTGCAAGCGGCAGACAGCTCAGTAGTTCACTGGTGTGCACAGCAGGCTTTGGGGAGTGACATGTAAAGCCTCTCCTGCAACACTTCCCTGTACAACCCTGCTGACTATTCAAAGGTTAAACAGATACCATCTCTGCCTGCCTGTATGGTCTAATTCAGAAGCTGAAAAAAGCTGTGATGAACGGGTACCTCTTAAGACCAGTTTTTAATCCAAAAAAGTTCATGGCATACATTAGGATGGAGGAAGACTCCAAAATCTTAAAGGTTTAAGAAACATTTTAGGTTTGAGTTTAAAGAATCATAGATATACTAAACCCTTGAGTAGCACATACTAAGTTTAGTATCACATACTTGGACCCTCTAAACACCACATACTAACAGCAATATGAAGCTCTTAAAGCCTGCATTGCACATGCTCTGTGTACATACGTCCACTCTAACACAAATATATACTAGATCAGAAACCCAGACAAAACCTTCCTTGAATTTACTTTCTAAAATAATTTTGGTCATCTTTAATATTAGATTGCTTTAATGTAACACACAATCACACTTTGGTACCTCCTGTGTTCTGAAACTGACAGGAAAATGCTACGCTGTTCTTAAGATTGAGATATTTCACTAGAGCAGAGCATGGTACCAGTTCTTTGAAGTTGAGCTACCAAAAATTTTCTGTGTGACTGTTTTGTTGTTGGTGTTGATATATAAAACCCTGGGTACTTCAGCTCAACTTTACTGCAGCATTCAGAAGGTAAAATTTATTAAAACAAATAAAGCACAGTTGCCTTCTCCCTCTCCTCACAGTTACCTGTCAAGTATGCTCTAAAGGAATACAAATCTCACATTATAAATGTTTGTATTTTTGTGTGTTTTTCAATATTTTATCAAGAAATTCAGTAATCAATTAGGATTACACTGCGTGATAATTACTAGGGGAGGTAATTTTGACCATACTTGTATTTGTTCATTACCTGCTTTATTTGTAAAAACCTGAAGGTTCAAAGATTTAGATGCAACATCTTGATCTTGACAGTAATCATATCCAAAATTCACAAGTCTATGAGCAAATAAAGATCACTAAGTAAATCACTTCATCCACACAGATTTATCACAACAAAAAGATCACCAGAACAGTCACTATGTAATCAAAATATACTAATTAAATTATAATCAAATGTTCTGTAATGCAAGTTAAATTAGGCTTTAACCAATTTGCTCAACACTCTTAGAAACAAGAATCCCAAAACTGCACACTGTTAGCCAGCAATTTATAACATACCTGACAACTTCATATTCACTTACTGCATTGTCCAATCATTCCCATACTTTGAAGTGAAAGCAAGTTCTCATGACATACTGGAAATCCAAATACTTGTGACACCTGATAACTCAAAGATTTTGCAGACTAACTCTACAGCCCATGTCTGTAAAGCTACATTTTAATCTGCAATAGGGACAGTACTTTCAGTGGAGATACTTGAAAAGAAAAGCACAAAATCACACTCACATGGAATTTGTTATACCATGACATTTTCAGCCTCATGCTGCCTGTGCTTTAACGGTTTTACATATCTTTAAATCAACAAGGCGATTTTCGGCCTGCAGAACACACAGCAGAAGATTGTAGTCAGTCTGCTTTAGTTTATGTGTTGCTGGGTGAGGTTTTTTTGGTTGTATTTTTTTCCAAAAAGTATTTTGATCCTGTAGGGATTTTCCCCTAGGTCTTCTGCAGAATTTGTTAAAAAAATAAAAGAAAGTAAAATACAGCACTGAAGCTCTTACAAGAGCTGTGTTCTTTCAGCACCAACTGCAAGAGGATACACTGCCCTTTTATAGGGCAGCCTGCACATGCAGCAGCAGCACACTGAGCACAGCACTGAGGCATTCTGAGAGCCACAGCCTGGGCAGGGTAAAACTTAACTACCTTCAGCTACTGATACCTGACCTACAGCTCTGGCCTTCCTTTTTATTCACAAAAATAAACAGGCTCTTTTGGAATGTAAAGGTCAATGAGGATTATGACAGAGTTAAACCACCCTGACTATTTTTTTCCCTCAATTAAAAGGGAGCCCTCAGGAGACAAGCTCAGATGCAGTCATGTGCATGGCAGACACAGAATCAGACAAGTCTTCGTCTTTGAAAGTGCAGGCTGCTGGAAAGAGCATGCTGGAGGAGAACAGAGTACAGGCAGTGTCTTCACTGGCTATGAAAAGGAGCTACTGGTTTGGTTAACTGCCCAATAAAACTTGTAATAGCAATTAAAAATATAGAGCTTCCCTTGACAGAAATTTTGACATCACCATTACAACATGTCCAAGGTTAAAACAAGTTAATTTAAATAGGTGTAGTATACTCAGAAGGTTTAACCTATAGCTAGAGACAAACAGGTCCTCAGACAAATAATTTTTTAAAATGGTACTAAGAAACAGTCAAGGATTAAATTATGTTTTACAGTTGACCCTGATGAAAATAAGAACTGGAGGTCTGGACACGGTTTTCATGTTATTTTTATGTTCCAGTACCATGTAGGCAACTGCAAACAAAGATATTGTGACTTGTACAAATTTTACTTGGGTTTGTAAAATGTTACCATGTATATTAAAAAGAAAGCAAAACAAAACATTAAAAAACCAAACAACTTACTTTAATTGTGTGTCATTTACAGCAATATCCAGGTGTGATTCCAGCTGTTAAACAAAAAAGAAAACAAACCTGTTCTTTACAGAATTCAATATACTCTGTTTAGTATTTTAGACCAGTAAAATGTGTCATAGTCACATTTCACCAGGTTCAACATTTTAACTAGTTTATTTATCCTTCTCTAATCCTTACAGCCACTTCAAAAACCCCCATAAAACAGATTTTTTTTAAAAGAGAAAATAAATTGCTGCATTGCAGCAATCTTCAGCCACTGGGACAAACATCTAGTAACAATTGTACAGTTTGTACATCTAGTAACATGTTGTAATTTTTATGGTCTGTTCATTGTATTTTGGCTGCAACAAACATTCCTGTCGCTTAAAACTGACACAAAATTAGTACATAGTTTCTTTGTCTAGTGCACTTGATAAGTCTGCTTTTTCAAAAGCTGAGTATTAGATCAGTATAGTGTTATGAATGTCACTTACTGCCTTCTAGGTCAATAAAAGTGTAATTCCACTAAAGTTACCATACTGTGGCAAAATCTGAATCTGACTGAATATATTCCTGACAAGAAAATAATGCAAAAAAATCCCCAAAAACAAACAGAAAAACAAACCCCTGTTTCCCTATGAAAAAGTTTCAATGATAAAAAAGGCAAACAGATCTCTGTACCAGTACCTGGAAAACATAATTATATCCCACTAAAAACCATTATATAATAAAATACTCATAACTTACTATTGAGTTAAAATTTTCGTCAGGATAAAACTGGACACACCTTAAAGTACTCTTTGATTCCTGGAATTAAAAAGGATGTGTTTTTTAAGTAAGAAAGCATATTATATAGACTGAAAAGTGATTGGATACTCAGCACCATTCTTCACACTCAACCTGCTTTGCTAACAGATATGCAGAAGTTAGGGGACAAAAGAATTTAAAAACCACATATAATCCCTCACAATAGCACGACATGCTTCCTTCCTGTCCCAGATCATTATCTGCCAATCATATATAATTGCGTGGGCTCTCACTTGAAGCACAGCAATACACGTCTCACACATTTCAGAAAGTTAAAAAAATGTTTTCCACATCTACCTATATGGCAAAAAGAAATGTATCTTACTTTGGTCAGTTCAAAAAGGGTATCTCAGAAACAAAAACATGAATACATTTCTCCATCACAGTTCACTTCCTGTTATTTCCTAACATTCACTTTTTCATGGCTAAGAAGAGTAAATAAAAATCCTTTTTTATTTACAGAGAATGCATCAAGTGCAAATAGTCCCTCAGACAAAATAAAAAACCCAAACCCTAAGAGTTTCAGAGTTTCTTGCCAAGAATCTGTCCTCATTTGGTCACCCAATAAGTCTGCATACAAAATACTTTCTAGATGTGAATTCTCTAGAACAGAGGCATTATGCTCACAACAGTTTTGGATAGATTTAGATACTTTTGAATTAAAGACTTTTCTAAAGCAAAAAAAAAAAAAAAAAAATTTACAAGCCCACCTTTTTTATAGAAAGTACTAAGACCAGAGGTCTTCTTACAATTTACTAAGCATGATAGCAGCTAAGGCAAGTTTAGCTTCTGTTTTGGGTTATTTGAGGCAGGAACAAGACAGACCATCCTAATGAAAACAAACTCCTACTTCCTACCCCACACACTCAAAACTTCACTGTCAATAGACAGGCAGGAACAAAACTGCAAGAATGACTTTCATCTCACCTTTGGAACAATGTAGAAGAGTCTTTGTTCCATCATATCCCACTGTGCCCAAACTAGGTCATCTACAACTTTGGCTCTTGGAAGCTGACCTGACTTTTGAATCACCTAGAGGGAAAGAATAAAAACATTAGAAAACATCAAATAAGATTTTGTAACAACTACGCACAGTCTGTGCTTTAAAGAGAGAAGCAGTCAGAGAAGAGGCATAAACAGTAAGAAGCTTGGAAGGAACAGGCTCCTTGTTAGCAGCATGAAGTCCACCTTTGTTGTGTGCAAGGTGCTCAGTTTAAAGAGATCGGAAGCACAGTTTTCAGGGTACACCTACTAACAAATCTTTTCTTTCAAGCTTCCTTGCTTGCAAGAAATCCACCACTTAAACTACTCAAAGTGAACGAAGAATAGCAGAGGCACCCTTCCTCAGAGGGGAGGGAAATACCACAGTTAGTTCAGAACCAGCGACATTAACTACTGAAGGGAGATGTATCAGCTCTGAAAGAGACTTCTATCCAAAGTCTCAGCCATGTGAGAGAGAGGACTGGAAGTAAGGAAAAGACTAGAACTGTGGAAAACTGTTGGGACTGTATACATGCACACTTGAATGATATAGGGAGATTTCATTTCAACCAAAACAAATCTGTTTGTCTGAAGGACATCAGATCAATCTGTTTTCTGATTATACTTAAGTCTTTACTCCTCTACTGTAGTCTAGCATATAAAACCCATCTGCTTAAAAGGTCATGACAAACTGAGAAAATCATGAAAGATTGCAAAGTGACCAAAATCAGATCCTTAACTTTTCCTTCAAAGCGTACATTCACCTCCATAATGCAAAATATAGGCTTTCAGGACACAATTATTTACTATATTAGATGAATGTTTATTAATAGTAAGTCTTTCAAGCAGAGCATCCACAATTTGTTGACGATACATTCATGTTAAAAACAGAAAATGAGATGAGGGGAAAAAGAGATTGGAACATTCACTGTACTTGGACTGTGTCTAAATTTTACATCTTTTGTTCATCTGGTTTTTTACGTGAATCCTTTACTGGGTTCACACAGACTCACAAAAGACAAGGTTAGGAAGGTGACTCTGAAAACATTTTAAATGGTTGCAAATATTTTAAATGGTTTTAAAATGAATAAACACTATGTTTACTCCCAACTTCTAAAATACAGAAGCATTCAGCAACACACAAAAAACCCAATAAAATAAATAAATAACTTTCCTCATAGATTGCAAGGTGTAAAGTTTTTCAATCTTTGTGGTTACCTGCATAAGTTGCCATACTAATCAATGTTTTCTTTATAAACTATGTGTTGCCCAAGTATAAAACTACAAAAGCTTTCAGCTAAATTAATTAAAGTAGAAAACCACATACTCAAAGATTTTTCAATCTTACCACTTTGTGTTCTTCTTCTGCAACAACACGAATGTCATATTGTTCAATATCTTTAAAATATTTTTTAAAAAATCATTAAAAACAAACATTTTTAAATGCTTTTATACAGCTTATTACACAAGCTCACCTCTTAGAATTCTGTAAGAACAATTTAGGGCCAGGAAAGTTCAACTCAGTGTAAGAGGAAATCTGTGATACATGAGCACAGGTGCCTAGACAGAGACCTGGATTCTCTTCCTTTCCTCAGCTGAGAGTGGCCTCAACTATAACACCGTGTGGAAACAGTTCCCTGCCCACATCAGTACAGCACAGGCACAAAGAGCAATGACTGGAATGTGCCCAACCAAGCCAAGGAGCACACGTGGAAAGGAAGAGTCTGCACAGCTGCATGCCCATGTCTGAGACTATCCCTGACCTGTTTCACTTCCTATCATGAATACCCCTCACAGTCGTTTCCCACACAAAATTCCTGAAAGTTATCCACAGCTGGCCTGCATGAGAAGTGCAAGATTCACCCAGCAGATCTTGTGTTTCTGATTTAGCTCTGTCCACCTAAGTCTACCCAAGGTTGGTGTCTAGCTCAGGGAAGTTGGGCCCCTCCAAGGGGATGGGAAAAGTGATCTCACTCTATAATAAGAAGGAAAAACCCAGCCTTTTCCAAGTGTCCACCTTTACCCATTCCCTGTCATTAGATTAGGCTGAACACGCAATGTTAGCTGAATCCAAGGAACTATTGTCCCATTCCTATCCCACTTCACATGTTAAATGACAGTCCATCTTTCAGTCAATTGATTTGCTCTGAATTTACATAGGCAGCTATAAAGAATCTACTTTAGCTTTTTTAGAAATGAAGATAACTGATGAACGCATGAGCTAAGCAACTAATTGTACACAAAGATGGCTATTCTATTAACACTGAAAAAATTCCAGCAAATCATACAGTTTTCGAAAGACCTTTGGAATACCTAGAATAACTCACACCCTTCTTTTTCCTGGTTTTTTTTCCCAATTAAAGTGTACCAAAAACATAATTAATAACAATCATCTTGAAGTAAAAGAGTAACAATGTACTTTGAAAATATTAACTCACATTTATCTTCTGAAACTAGCAAGAGACGACTTTCTGTAGAAGAATTTCTGCCTTCAACTGGATAAAGAAACTACACAGAAAGTTTCACAAAAGTAAATAAAAAACCAAAGTAGTTTAGAACACTTATCTAAAATGTTTTGGGGTTTTTTCTGCTGGATATTTATGTATTTTTAAATTAAATCAGACACACTAATGATACTCAATTAATAAAAATAGCTATTATTACATATTAATAGTCATCAGTCACTATAACTGCAAATTGTGGAAGACTGAAGAGAAATAAAAAAAGCAGCCTTCATGTTGGAGAAATACTGTATACCAAACATTTTATGAAGTTTCATTTTTTTTATTTCATTTATTTCATTTATTTTTATTTAAACAGGGGGACATTATCTCTGTAACAGTTGCAAGAGAAAATGAGATATTTCTGCACTAAACCATGTTTTCTCTCTAGCACAGCATATTAAAAAGGCTTATCTTTAGATTAGGTGAATAATTTACCTGTACTCGAACAGAGCTATCCACAGCCTTTAGGACTCTCACATTATTAATGGGATGAATTTCGATTAGCAAGGTTAAATACTTGGATACTGCAAAAATAACATGTTTTAGATAACAGTCTTTTATGTACACAAGTTTGTTTTCCAAACAGAAATTACATGAGAAACAGAGCAAAAGGGTTGAATATTTCAAATAGTACAGAACAATCCACTTGCAGTACCTGACTGTAAGAGCTGACTTGCTCTTTCTTCCTCTGTATATTGACAGAAGCTGACTGCTGTGGGGGGAGAAAAAAACAACACAACCACAGTGAGTGTACATATTTGATATTAATCTTATTAAACATCCTTGAAAAATGAGCATCACAATTCTTTTACCAAAACCATATATGTTAAAGGAACAACAGTATCTCTTCTAGATGTAGGAGGCATGCATGAATGCAGGAGGAGGAAGTGAAAAAAGGGTCAGTGTGTCTTAGATGTTTTAATAAAACAGTAATATTGTCACAGCTGTGTCTTTATGTTGTTACCTCCATTATCTGATGACGGATCCACTGAAATTCATAACTGCTATGGACAACACATAGGTCAAAACAGATATAAATAATTCTAGACCCAAATGAATCATCCTACTAAACTAAATCTTTACCAAAAAAAATTTAATGATAAAACACATATTTACCCAATAATGTCCTTTCCTTGTTGACCGAGCAGCTGATTATGTGCAGATCCTTCTCAAACACATAGAGGTGCTACAGAGAAACACAGTAATGTTAACAACTGTGCTTTTTCAAACTCCATAAACAAAATAATCTAATTACTTCTCCTTAGGAAAACACTGCTGTCCAGTACACAGCTTCTGTCTTTAAACCAAATCTTTTCATGGCCAGAAGAACCATAGTTCAAGCCTCAGTTGTAACAGTTCTCCTTTTTCTTATGTTTGTTTTTTACGAGTTCTTTTGAGCTCTATGTTGCCACTTGAGCAGCACAGCAGACTTTTATGTAAATACAAAATTTCACTCATTTCATACTATTATGGGGACACTTGCAAAGGCCTGTTATCATGGTTATAGTTACTGAATTGTAGTACATTCAGTTTTAGAATAAAATAATCTCTTACAAATGGTAGCATCAAAGAGACCAAGAAGGCACATATAAAGAAAACCCCAAATATTTACTTCTTGGCACACATGTGCAATGTGAAGAGGAGTGGAAAGGACTTGTTGTTTAGAAGGTTGTTTACGAATAAAGATTGCAGACATGATGCTTTACTCTCAAGCCTTTCAGATGTTCTGCAATGTGGTGCATTTTAATACTACTGAGAACCGTTCCAATACTTTCTCCAGTATCTTTTCTGTTTTAAACAAGGATACGCACTCCTTAAGGACATAACATACTGTGTTGCAAAGCATCAAAATCTGAAACACTACAGCACTTTCACCAGAGAGAAACCTGGCATTGCTCTCACCTCATTTTGTTTAGTTTGAAGATCGTACAATCCAATGTGAGTATTTCTCTGATTTCCCTATGGATGAAAACAAATTAGCACTAGCAATATAAATACACACAAAGTTAAACATTACTCTTTTTTTTCCCTGTTCTCACAGCCTCTTGACACACATCCTCACACACTTCCCTGTCCTACATATAAACAGGGAGCTAACTATCTAATTCCAAGAAAGCAGATTCTAATTCCAAGAGAACAAATATTTATTTTTTCCTTTTAGAACTAACACATGGGATAAAGCTGAAATGTGGCCAATCCACAGCCCACAAGTCATTGCATAAACCAAGTGCTTTTCTCTCACTTTGCTTCTCAACTGGTTTTAGTTATAGGCAGTAAGGCCAGGAAAAGAGATTTCTGTACAAGAATCAAGAGGGATGCTATGGCCCCTGGAGATTTAAGGCTGGTATTCCAAAATTCACCAGCTTAGTGGGTCATTGCTCCAAAAGGGAGCACAGAAACACCAAACATCACCAAAAATCAGGTCTCAGTGATCTGGCTGTAGCCTGGAAAAAGGATTTCAGGTCTGTGAAGTGATTTTTTGAAGGTTAAGTATTTTACAAGTTCACCATTAGCCTTCTGCCTTTGAAGACTAACATAATATATACCCTTTCTAGCTTATTGATAATTAATAGACAATGATTTTGTTTGGGGCACTTACAAATGTTTGGGACTACAAATCACAACTTTACTACTTCTTAATTTTTACCATGCCTTAAGTTTTCCAAATATAATAAAAAAGAAAATTCTGCTTTGCAGCATACACTGGATAGCAAATCAAACTGGTGTCTATTAATGTACTCTGGGTATAGGCACTAAATTGCTAAACTACTGAAATTAAATCCAACCACATAGGCTTCTACTTATACAGTGAGCATCATTGTTTTTAACAACTGCTTAGGGGGAGAGGGGAGAGATCTGTGGTTATTTACAAATTTATGGCATCTTGCTTTGTGAATTTGAAACAAAAGCCTGAGTATTTGCTTCCTAAGGGGTCTATTTCTGAGTGTCTCATTATTGTTGTGGCAATGACAAAAGTCTTTGACTTCTGATTTAAACAAGGAAAACAAAATGTCTTTATATTAAGACACAAGCTCCAGGTCTCCTAATTTAAGATTAAGCAAGTGCTTTCACAAATAACTTTTTTTTCAAGTGTGTCTGAAACTTTAACACCTTCTGTACTCAGATACTGAAAATTACACTTTACAAGACTGGTAACAGAACCACATCAATGCCTGTGGCCAAGCATAAACTAGGACACTTGTTTTCATGTACACTCTGAAGACTCTTGCATTATCTTGCAAAAAGAATTCACTTCTGTTAAAAATATCTTCCTTTACACTAACTATTAATGTCACAAAATACAGACACCGTCAAAACCACAGTACAACATAATACTCCAAAATAAGCTTGAAAATAAAACTCAGTCTCCACCTTCCCCTGGTTTCACATAGAATAAACTCAACTATCTCTCACTTAGAAGACAAAGGTTGTTTTCTATTTGTATCTATTGGGGAACAAGCCAGGCCAGCTCAGCCTAGTTTACATCCTCTGTGTCATACACCTCTTCCCAAAGAACAGGCTACAAATGGCCAGTTCCCTAAGCTCCACCAACTGTTTTGACCAGATCCCTACAGACTACAGTGGGAGCTTAGACACCCAGCATGCAGGCAGACACCTACATTCAGACGTGTGAACCTTGAGCTACAACTCATCCCTTGTGCCAGTCTGCAAGAGCCTGAAGAGCACACAAGGCAGTTAGACTGTCAGAGGCCCAAAAAAGCTTAGTGTGAGATTCCACAGGTACTAGAAAGCAGCAACACCACATACACAGAGTACCAGATCTTCTGCTGAGCTAGATGGCTACTTGCATTAAGTCTTCTGCAGTTCTGAGCAATGAAAAAACCCCAAAATTTGACACACACTTTAGAATTGTTTTTATGGTTACCATTGTCTTGTACAGACTCCACTCCCTATGCTTGTACCAAAGGAAACATCCACCCACAGTTAAAGTGTATTACACCTTGATGAAGGCCTCACCTCTTCCCTTAACCCTAGGGAAGCTGGAGAGTTCTAGCATTGTTGAGCCAGAGGGGAATGAAAGGCAGCCCTGCTCTACTGAAGTTCACCTTGTATCTGTACTCCTCAAGAAACAAGATCCTCCAGAATCCAGCCAGATCTACAGACTCCTCTGAGCTGCACGGTCAAGGAGTACAGCTTGTCTCATCAAGGAGCACAGCTTGTCTCATCAAGGAAATGATGGGAATGATACGAAGTTTCACCTTCTGAAACCATTAGAAAACCCATTTGGAAGTAAAACTAAAAACATATGGAGAGCAGAATCCTATGTTAAGAAGTCAGCTCTAGATACTTCAAGACCTCAAATAAACAGTGGTTACTTCAGACTACTTGCAATAAAGTGTTATGGATGAATCTTAAAGAAAGGTATATGTAGAAGTAGTGTTAGATAAATGGCATCTTAAGACATCTTAGTAGGAGAAAATATTTAACTAAAGCACTGCTCACAATTTAATAGCTAGGCTTTGCTGAGAAATTGAGGGTGAAATTATGTGCTGCTTATGAAGTGTTTTTTTAAAATTGCATTTCATTCATGGGGAGATTCTGGGCCAACAAGAAATCAAGGGCAAAAACCCTATGGACTTAATCAGGTGAGTACTTTACTCTCCATTTCATCATTCTTAACCTTTGTCTGAAGTGGAGACGGGTATTTTCCCATTGCCCAATCCCCCAGGTTTTAATCAGTCGAGTTTCCATGTTCTAACAGTCACTGCAAAAACAATTAAACTACAAGAACTCAATTAGAGTCACATACAGTATTATTCTCAACTATATTTTTATAAAGTTCCAAGATGGACTTACCTTCCAGGTGTAAATAATTTTTCCATTTCTTTCAACATTTACAACATAGAGTGCTGATGAATTCTCAGAAGTGTCTGAAATAAGAAGTAAAAAAAGGCACAGGATTTTAATTTCAGCTGGTTCATCATATAATTTATGCACACTTTAAGCAAATATGCTAAATATATTTTTACATGCAAATACTTATTTGCATTTTATTACTCCCAAAATTATTCCCTTCTGGAAAAAGAGAGAGTACTTCTTACATCATGATTTAAACCTGATAAACTTCAACACAAATAGTTAAGGGATTTCAAAACATGCAAGAAAAAAATTATTTCTGTAAACTCCTACCTCTTCATTATAATTGTGAGTCTAATGGCCAGTACCTTTTGTTACAAAAATGGAATGTGCTTTTTCAAAGAATAAAAAAAACAAACCAAAAGACCCCCTTGTGTTTATTCACTATACACAACATGGGGTTCAAACAGTCCAGTCATACTCCAGTCCTCCACACACTACAGGAAGACAGAACTAGCCTGAGAAAAATATCATTTGGTCACACCTGCCCCTTCAGCATCTCAAAGAAAAACCTGAAAATAAACTACATCTTTCGACATTAGTTCTACAACACCAACATTCCTGTGTCATTCTTAGCCTCTCCTCCTCCTCCAAAAAGAAGTAAGTAAAGAAAAAAACCAACCAAAAACCAAAGAACCACAAGATTAAATACCATACAGAGAGATAGGCAACCTACCTACAAGTACAGGGAACTAAACAATGAAGGACAAGAAATTATATGGGATGTGAATGAAAGATTACATGTTAAAATGGAAACAAATGAGTTGGAAGCTAAGATGGACACAGAAAGAAAAGAGCTTATCTAGACAAAGCAGTTCAAAATAAAAAGAAAACCACCAGAAAAAAGGATAAAATATTGTACTCAAGGTGACAAAAATGCATGCTTTTCCTGGTACCGCTTTTATGTTTTGTTATCACTGCAGCCATCAAAAATGTATGTATCTCCCATGGAATTTTTACTAAAAGCGGAAATGTTGCTCTTAGTAAGGTTGAAGCTGCATGACTGGTCTTAATTTTATAATAAAGGTGGCCTGGAGTTCAGTAAGCATCAATATAGAGAACTCTCCAGAGCCCTCTGCAAGCATTTAGTGAAGTCTGACATTATTTACTTGGTAGTTATCACAAAGTGTTGATAGAAGGAAGACACTTAGTGAAACTTATTTTAACAAACCTGATACTATGAACTGGCTTGTACAGCTTGCACTGATAAAACTTGAAAAAACTGTTTTCAAGTATTATCAGAAGGAAGTAAATTTTCTATTTTATTGTGGGAGGACAATGAAAATCCTTCCTGTACATTGAGCAACACATCACTTTCTATTGGTTTCAGATCACTCGAAGTACAATACAATACCACTACCTCAGGGCTAGATGGTGACAGCTGGGAGAGTCTAAGATAAAAATATACTCTACTTTTTTTATTATCAGAAGCTTCCTGGAACTTAACCACCACCTCAAACTTTCAAGATGAGTACCACAGTCTCCATATTTCCTCATGCGATACTTCTTCAGAACAGAATTTTGGTAGAGAAGGTGGTCCATGAGCAATCTCCATGTCAATGAATTTCCCTGTCATCTGACACAGACATCTTAAAGGTGCTGAAAAAGTTCTGAATCCAAAGAGAGTTTCACATCACTGAACAATCAGTGGGAATATGGAGGCAAAGAAGTGGCAATGGCCTCCGCCCTTGGAAAGCCCTGCAGTAAAACCCTGCACATAGAATTACACCTCCTTCCTCATGCCCACAGCTGAGACCAGCAGATGAAGGGCTGCAAAAGAATCAACCCAGCCTGCCTGCCCAGCACCCAGCTTTTATCAACATAATCAGGAGAATGCAGAGTTTGATTTCCTGAAGGCCATTATATGCAGCTCATACGAAAGTGGAATAAAGAGAACAAGGCTGGTTCACTTCACTTGCCGCTCCCTTCCTCTCATCACAGCTACTCCCAGCTCTCACGCAATTTGCAGTTCTCACATGCTATCAAGTGCTTCCAAGTCCTCAGGAAAGAAAATAATAAATATGAATAACTAACATCTGAAAACTGACACAAAAGTACCATGACTGCTAAAAATTACTTGCTTTCTATGATTAGATATTTCTTTGATGTTTAAATTAATCTTTTCAAATCCCTACCTCCCACCTTCACATTCCTAATATGACAGCATTGCATGAGGGGGAAGAAGTCACTATACAGAAATGAGTTAAAATGAAATACAGCAATGCTGGTATTTGATCAGATGCACCTTCCAAACTAGATTTTTATGATTCTGTATTACCAGGAATATAACTGAATGAAGACTCTATTATATTTTAAAAGACTCAGTACAATTTTCCCCTTCCCAAGCACAAGTCAGTGCCATTTTGAGACCTTTATGCCATTAACATATAGATTGATTTATCTTTGAATTAATCACTGATGAATTAATAAATTCATAGATTAATCAACTACGCATGGAGAATTTCAGAATTTCACCTCAGATCCCTCCAGTACACCTTTCAACAATTGTTCAGTAAATGTAGAAAATGCAAAGTATTTTTTAACAGATTTTGTAAATGATGGCATGGTAAATAATTCTCTTATTCTCCAAGATGATACTTTCTGATTTGTCACCCAACAAAATCTTATGAGCCTATTTGATAACAGACCCTCAATGTGGGAAGCAAGTTAAGTATTTTGAGTAAGGTAAAAGCAACTGAAGGCATTTCAAGCTCATCACACCGTGCATGATGATATTTCTACTGAAGCACTATTACAGTACAATTATTTTATTCGAGTAAGGTTTTCGTCGGTTTCTGAAAAGCAGAACTGAGCCAGCTGCTCTGCAGATTAATAACAAGCAAAAAGCCACAGTGCCAAGAACACGGGAGGTCACTTTTTTCCAACCATTACCCCGAGCGCTCGCTATGCTGGCGACCGCACGGTGCTGTGACAGCTGACGCTGCATCTAATTTTAAACTAGCACTCATTTACCAGACACACGAAAGTGTTCAGGCTGTGGGGTTTTTCCTCCCAGAAAGGGGAGTAGCGTGGGAGAGGGAGTAATGCTAAAACTTACTTTTTTTTTGAAGGGGGTGGAGGGGGAGGGAGGAGGGGAGGAAAAAAAGAGAAAGCCCCAAACGTGTGAAGAAGCAGGAAGAAGAAACAAGTTGAGGAGTGCAGCAGATGTGTACAAGTGTTTTCGGCATGTGAGAGGTTCCTTGAGGACACCAAACTTGCCCGCCTCAAGTCCCCCGGCACCCGAGGGTCGCTCCCCGCCGCCATCCCCCGGCCCCCGCGGCCGGAGGTCCCGCACCGGGGCCTCGC